>CM069084.1:35784810-36384810 GCA_035578085.1 Solanum pinnatisectum | reverse complement strand
CCTGATTTTGAATACATGTCAACTAAAGCTGTTCCAACAGCCACATTGTCATCTGCATCTGGCAACTCTCTAATAATTTTTGCATGTATTTGCTTTCCTTTGTCCAAATCTGTTAGATGGGAACATGCTTCAAGAGCTACCACAAAGGTCAAGCAGTTTCCTTCTAGCCTATCTCTTTCTTCTCCAGAATACATCTTAGCCAATAAATTTAAGCCTTCTCGGGGCAAGCCCTGTTGCACATATCCTGTCATCATGCTTGTCCAAGAAACAATAGTTTTCTCGGGCATATGCTCAAAGAGTGCCTTGGCATCTTTGATTAGTCCGTTATTAATATAACCAGACAACAATGAATTCCACAGTGGAGCATGTCGTTCAGGTAGCCAACTTTCAAAAACTTTTCGCGCTTTACCAATATCACTGCACTTGTTGTACATGTCTATGAGTGCACTGCCAATAATCACTCTGCTCTCTTTTAATAAACAAGCAGTTTTATACGAATCTACCAAAGTGATAAAGAGACCATGGACTTGCTTCCCAGCATTGAGCAAACGCATGTTGGCGCAAGCAGATAGCAGAGGCACGAAAATAGTCTGATCCATAACTAAAATTTCAACAGCATTCTCCATTGACAAAATGTACCTCACAGAATCAGCATACATACGATTAAATACATAACCCCTTATCTTTACAAGCTTAGAAACAACATCCCTCTCTGTTCCAACAAAAACTTTCTCCGCCAATTCAACTCTACTACAATAAAAATACATATTAGCAATTGAATTTCTACAACTCGACTCAAACCCACTAACAAACGCATAACCATGAACTTGCATGCCCAGAAGAAGCTGCTGTACATAGCCACACCCAGATAAAACAGTAGCAACGCTATACTCATCAGGCACGTAAAATTCTCTACACTTCATTAGATAAAACAACTCCAACCCTTCACACTCCCGTCCATTCTGAACATACCCAGAAACCACAGCGTTCCACGTCACCAAATTTCTCATACACATTTCATCAAACACCATCCGGGCACATTCCACTACCCCACATTTCGAGTACAAATCCAAAAAAGCAGTCTCAACAACAATACTTCCAGGCAAAAATCCAGACTTTATAACATGGGCATGCAAGTTTTGCCCCAATTTGAAGTTCTGTGGAGAAGAAGCAATGGCGCGAGCAACAGCTGTGAAGACGAAGTGATTGGGCTGAGCAGAAGTATCTGGGTTGGATTGAGATTGGTGGAGCATGAGGGAGAAGAGGTGAAGGGCTTTGTGGGGTTGATTGGAGCGAGCATAGGATGAGATGAGAGAGGTCCACAAGGTTGTGTCTTTGTGAGGCACTTGGTCGAACACCTTGTGGGCAATGGTAAGGGAATTGGGGATTGCAGAGGAAACATAGTGAGCAATGAGATTTGTAGCGTAAAGAGGAGAAGTGTCAAGGCCGAGCTTGATAAGCCAAGCATGTTTACTCATTCATGCGTGCGTCCATAAACTTGCAAGCATTAGTTATCACAATTCAGTTACCTCGATTAAGGGAAAAGGGCCCTCCCAAGTGGTTCATATATATTTTTACAGTTTAAAATAGATATTTAAACAATTTTTTTATATTCACGAGATAGTGATAAAATTTAAAGAAAAAGGTCAAAAATACTCCTCAACTTAGTTTTATTGTTTGACTTATTAAATTTGATAGAATCTTTTTACTTTTTCTTTTTAGTTTAAAAATATTCTATAGTATTTAATTTTCTTTCAAGTCTAGGGTTTACATTAATTGTAAAATATTTAGTTTTCTTTTAATTTAGTGTCTAGAAAGAAAATAATATATTTTATTCTCCTTAATTATTTATAAATAGTGACGTGCTCTTCTATTCGAATCAATACAAAGAATTATCATTCTGCTCTCTTTAATTTTTCTTTCTAGTTTCTTCCGTTCTATATCAATGGTATCAGAGCCTTCCATTGATCTTAATGGATTTGTGAGTTCATTGAATAAAGAACTTTCAACCACTTTTAATTCATACATATTTTCAACCCAATTTTAACTCGTGCTTTTATTTTTAAAGTAGGGTCAATTTTAACCTGTGCTTTTATTTTTAACGCATGGCTACTTTTAACCAATTTTTAATCTATACTTTTTAAACCTTATTTTCAAACCATGACAAACAATACTCTTTCTTTCAATGCCTCACAAATCTTTAATGGTTAAAATTATCAAATTTGGGCAATTAAGATTAAGTCTTATCTTGAGGCTTATGATTTGTAGGAAGCTGTAATAGAAGACAAACTCATACAACAACTCACTGAAAAATCTTTTGATGCTGAAATCAAACTTCACTCAGAAGAGAAAAATCAAAAAATACAAAGCCAAAATTGTAATTCAAAATTCAGTTGCAGATTCAATCTTTTCTAAAATCATTGCATGTGAGACAATAAAAGAAGCTTGAGAAAAACTTGAGAAGGAGTACCGAGGAAGTGAACGAGGCAGACAAAATCAAATTCTCAATTTGAAAAGAGATTTTGAATCTCTTAGGATGCAAGAGAAGTGAGACTATCACTAATTATTCTGACAAAATTTCTTTGATTGTCAACAGAATCAGGTTGCTTGATGAGGATTTTAAAGATAATAGAATAGTTGAAAAGATATTTGTGACTATTCCCGAGAGATTTGAGTTTAAAATATCTTCTTTGAAAGAATCTAAAGATCTCTCTACCATCTCTCTTGTAGAATTGATAAGTGTTCTTCAAGCACAAGAACAAAGAAGATCTTTCAGACAAGATAAAGTTATTGAATGTATCTTTTATGCAAACTATCGAAAAAGAAAAGTTGATTATCCTCCTTGCAAATATTGCAAAAAGAAAACACAGTTGAAAATTTTTTATTGGTGGAGATATGATGCATTATGTGGAAGTTGCAAACAAACATGTCATGTTACAAAAGTGTGCAAGTTCAAAGACATTCAAGATAAATCACAAGCACTATTAGTAGAAGAAGAATGTGATGATGAATTCTATTAATTGCCACAACAAAAGTAAGTAGAAGATATTTTTCAAGAATAATTAAGTGTTCAAACTCAAGTTAGATACATCAACTTGAGTTTGAGGGGGAATGTTGAAATTTGGTAGAATCTTTTTACTTTTTCTTTTTAGTCTAAAAATACTCTATAGTATTTAATTTCCTTTCAGGTTTACATTAATTGTAAAATATTTAGTTTCCTATTAGTTTAGTGTCTAGAAAGAAAATAATATATTTTATTCTCCTTAATTATTTATAAATAGTGATGTACTCTTTTATTCGAATCAATGCACGAATCAATACAAAGAGTTATCATTCATTCTCTCTATAATTTTTCTTTCTAGTTTCTTCCGTTCTATAACATGACTTTGCCCTTGCCGTTAAAATAAAGTTAGATTTACCCTTACCGTTACTAATTTCATCATATATACCCCTCATTGAAGGAAAGCCTCAAATTGATCCAAATTACCCGGATTTTTTTAAAAAACCCATTCCCTATTTTTAACCTAAAATTTACGCACACTCTATCGTCTTCGGACCCCCATTTAGTGAAATTTCACCGAATATACTGTTGTTGTTGTTGTCATATTTTTAAGTAAAAAAGGACAAAAAGCCATCCAAACAAAGAATATTTTTTTAAAATTTAGTCAAACACTAATTATTATTCAAAGTGTTTTTTAATTTATTGATCAAACAAAATGTGCTTCTTACTAGAAATATTTGTTTGAAAAGCATTTTAAAAAAATATTTAAAAATAAATTGATTATAGGTTTTTTTAATTTATTAATAAGCCGAAAAGCAAAAATTGGCTACATCACCCTTAAAATATGAGCTAACATAAAAGGACATGAAAAAGCAATTATTATTTTTTTACTTAGAAAATTACTATTTAGTCTTGTGCAAATGTATTTCACTTATAAACTCATTCGAGTTCTGACAATCAAAAAATTTGATATAGTGGATGAGGTTACTCTTCTCTAACTCAAAAGTTTCATATTTGAACTTAGGATATGCTTTACTAGTTAATGAAACATGAAATGTTGCATTAGATTGAGAATGTCTTCTTTCTATATTTGACGAGTCACTGGTATACATAGAAAATTAAATTCACTTTTTCAAATTATAGTATAAAAATATGTCAAATTCATAAAGATTGATTTATTTATTTTATAATTTTTTTTGCTTTAATTACTATTTGAGAAAATAAAAAATAATTGAGTGGTGAATTAACTAATTAACAATCCGCAAGCAAAGATGTAGAGAAAATATTTTTGTTTTTCACAAATTTGATAAAAAGTATTGGGATCTTGACTTCATTTGATATTCGGAAAAGGGTTCAAAACACACCCAAACTATGGGCAAAATTGTTGTTACACATATGAACTTTGCGGGGTCCTATGACCCCCCAAACTTATTTTTAGTAGATTTTTATGGGTATTATTTGCTTAGTCATTCCAACAAGTCACTCAAACGTAAGCACTTACCTCTCGGGCGTTCCCAAATATCTCAATCACACTCAGCGACTTTAGATAAGGGGGGAAAACTCAGCGACTTTTCATCTTCTCTTTCTCACAAATCACACAAATCTTTCACTTTGAATCAACTAATTCAAAGTTGTTGCTTGCATCTTGGTGGGTGTGTATTTCAGATTTTCAGATTCAACCTTTCGATCAATTGACGATTTCACTACAACCTAGATTGCTAGGTTTCCTAAAATTACCAGGTAAATCTTGTTGTTTGTCAATTATCTTGAAGGAAAAATTAGTTAGATTACATTATATGAAATGCTATGATTTGTCGTTACTAGGGTTTATTCGTAGTTGAATTTTGATGGATAATTTTGTTGCTAATAGGGTTTATTCGTAGGTGACTGTCTTGTAGTTCCTTTTCCCCCAAAATAGTTAATTTTCTACCATGTATGGTTGTGTATACTCACTTATCAATATTTTCATTATATTTCTGTTTATTTATTACTGTTATTATTGTATAATTTCAGGGATGAGTGGGTTTGTAGAGGTAACATTAAGATGGTATCATGGTGGGGTTTTGGATGTTAGTAGTCGTAAACCAGTGTATGTAGGAGGTAAAATTACTGAATATTTGGATGTTGATGTGGATCGAATGTCCTATTTTGAGCTAATAGGCTACATAAAAGAACTAGGGTACACTACAAGCTGCACATTTTATATTAGGCCACCTAATAGTAATTGTCTTGTAGTGACAAGGGCATTTTTGAACTTTGTCAAGATTTTCAAAATGGAGATACTATTGAAGTTTATGTTTGTTACATGGTTGATCAAATGGATGGTCCCATTGCTTTATTGGAATACACTGGTCCCAATGAGGAATCTTTAGGTACTTTTAATAAACAAACAAAAGGGGGTGTTGAAGAAGGGGATAGGGGTGTTCATTTTACCAAACCAAAAACTGAACCAACTACATTTACTGAACCACCAACCACTAAAACTACTTCATCTTCTCAACCAGCTTCACAACCAACAAATATTGAAACTTTTGGTGAATTGGAGTCTGAATATTCAACAGAAAACAGTTCTGAATCAGACCGTGAAGATCTTTCCAATGAAGATGAAGCTGAATATGATAGTGATGTCTATGAAGAGTGCATAAACTTGAGGGTTGTAAGAAGGACATACCAGAGAAGAAAAAGAAGAGAAAGAATACCAAATGACCCTGAAGAAATTCATGTTGATGAAGTTGATCCTGATCTGGGATTTGATGAAACTAACGTTGTTGATAAAAGCTTGAAAGGTAAAGTTGTTGGTGATGAGCCTGTATATTGTAGTTCTGATGTATTTAGTGTTGAGAAAGATACAGATGATGAGATAGGACCAAGAAGTTCAAGTAGAAAGGTGATTTTTGATAAGTCTGCTGAAAAAGTGGTATGGCAGCTAGGGATAGTTTTTGAGGATGTAAAAGAGTTTAAAGAGGTTGTTACCAAATATTCTCTTCAAAAGGGTGTTCAGTTGGAAAAGTATATCAATAAGCCCAAAAAGGTTAGTGTTAGGTGTAGAGAAGGTTGTCCCTGGATGTTGTATGCAAGTCTTGACAAGTCAAGCAATGATTTTATAATTAAAACCTACATTCCTAAACACAAATATGTCAAGACCACTAGAAATTACATGTGCAATGCTAGGTTCTTGGCTAAATATTACTGGGATAGAATTGTTGAACAACCAAATATTAGGATCTTCAAATTTCAGGAGTTGATCAGGAAAGAGTTGAAAATTCATGTTGGAAAAACCACTGCTAGGAGAGCTAGAGGAAAAATACTTAAAGGCATTATGGGTGATCATGTGTTAGAGTTTGGAAGAATACTTAATTATAGAGATGAGATGTTGAGGACCAACCTTGGGAATTCTTGTGTTGTGAAGGTTGATGATTCTGAAGGGGGTGGTAGGATAGTATTTCAGAGTTTTTATATTTGTTTTGATGCTTTGAAGACATCCTTTTTAGGTGGCTGTAGAAAATGTATTGGCTTAGATGGTTGTTTTTTTAAGGGAGTAACTAAAGGACAACTGTTGTGTACTGTAGCTAAAAATAGCAATAATCAGATGTTACCTATTGCTTGGGGTGTAGTAGAGTATGAGAATAAGAACACTTGGACATGGTTTTTAAAACTGTTGATACATGATTTGGAATTGGGTGATGGGAAAGATCACACAATTATATCAGACATGCAAAAGGTATGATCATTTATTTTACTTTTCTTCGTCTAGTTTTTTGTATTCAATATTATATACCACTGTGACTTGTCATTTTCAGGGTCTTGACTCAGTATTGAAGGATCTTTTACCAGAGGTGGAGCACAGGATGTGTGCAAGACATATCCTTGTTAATTGGGCAAAGAAATTGGAAAGGTCTTCAAAGAAGAAATCAGTTCTAAAAATGTGCAAAAAGCATATTTGAAGGAGAGATGAAGGCAAATCTGGCAATGCTGGAGTTGTTAGGCTCCAAAAAGATGGTTGAAGATTTACTCTATTACAAGGTGCAAACTTGGTGTAAAATGTACTTTAGAACAGATAACAAGTGTGATAGTATAAACAATAATATGTCTGAGAGTTTTAATGCTTGGATCTTAGGATCAAGGCATAAAACTATCATTACCATGCTTGAAGAGATAAGAGTGAAGGTAATGACTAGAATAGGTCAATTCAGTCAATTTCCAAATACATGGTTAACCAATATATCTCCAATGGCATTGAGGGTACTAGAGAAAAATATAGAAAAGTCAATGAGATGTAATATTGAGTTCAATGAGGAGAAAGGATTTGAAATTAATGATGGACCATATCAACATACTATTGATATTAGAAGTAAAACATGCACTTGTAGGGCCTGAATGCTCAAGGAAATACCTTGCCCATATGCCATAGCTGCCATATATTATAAGAAGTGGGAACCAATTGACTTTGTTGATAGCTGCTCCAGTAAGGAGACTTATCTGAGAACTTACTGTCATTTCCTCCAACTAGTCACAAATATAAAAATGTGGCCCGAGTCCACAAACCCTCATGTTCAACCACCAGTTGTTAAGTCAATGTCAGGCAGACCAGGAAAATTCAGGAGAAGAGAGGCAGGGGAGACAAAAGCATGTGGCAAGTTGTCAAGAAAAGGAGTTTAAATGACTTGTAGCATTTGTCATGGTAAAAATCATAACAAGAGAGGTTGTCTTTAAAGGTGTGTATTTATATAATTTTGTGATTTTTTGTTTTAGAATTTGTGATTATTTGACCATAAATATGATTGTTTTAAAATTTTGTAGGATCATGCTGGCCCAAGCAAGGCCAAAGGAAGGCCAAGAAAGGCCAAGACAATTGTTGTTAGTGAAACACCTCTAAGAGGTAGGGGAAGGCCAAGAAAGCAAACAACTACTATTGAAGCACCTCCAAGAGATAGGGGAAGGCCAAGAAAAGAAACAACCACTACTGAAGCACCTTCAAGAGGCAGGAGAAGGCCAATAAAAGAAACAACTATTACTAAAGCACCTCCAAGAGCTATTGAAAGGGGAAAAAAGGCAGCATCTATTTATGAAGTTGTTCAAGCACCTCCAAGAGGCAGGGAAAGGGGAAAAAATGCAATACCTACTATTGAAGCACCTCCTAGAGCCACTAGAAGGGGAAAAAAGGCAACATCTACTTATGAAGTTGATCAAGAACCTACAAGAGGCAGAGGAAGGCCAAGAAAGACACTTGCTAATGGTATGACAATCCCTATGCTGAGAAGGACTTCATTTGTTGAGTGGTTTGAAAATCTAACTAGTTATCAATTACCTGTTGCACCTACTCCACATGTTGCTTCTCAATCTAGTGCAAGAAACTCCAATGCACCAACTTCATATGATGCATCAGTTGAACCACCTGCTGAAAGGCCTAAGACAGTTGGAATGGGTGGGTTTGTTGCTAAAGATGGGTTTACTACATATAATAAGTGTTGAAAAAATATGGTAAAGTTTTATGTTCTAAATGCAGTTTACTAACTATCTTTCTTTGTGTATAGCATGCCTTGACAAGTAGTAGGATAATACACACTGATTCAAGAAAGCCTATAAGGTCAGCTGATGTTACTGGAGACCTTGGTTACAAACCAAGGACTGGAGTAAGGTGGAAGGGTAAAGCAGCAGTCACAGCAGGCCAACTTGAAGAGATGAGGGTGAACAAAAGGAAAAACTTATCTTCTTCCCAACCTAAGAAAGTATGAAATTAGTGCTAACATGTTGGTAGTTTTTGACAATATGTGAAGGTGGTTATTTTTTTGGTATTGGTAAGATGTTAATTGTTGGGTTGGCAAACAAACTTAAAAGTTTAAGATGGTTGTTTTTGTGAAGTTATGAACTTATGTTGATGTAAGTCTTTTGGTACATGAACTTATGATGCATTTGTTTTATATGTAGAAATGTTTCATTTATCAATTTCTGTTTGATTTCAATAACATGTTTACCAATTCAATAACTGAAACAACTTAACCATAAACATACCAAATATCGTTCAAGAAAATCAAATTTTTCATCACAAAAGACTTCAACTAGAAAAATACAACAACTACTATGGCAATTGATCATGACAAGTCTTTAAGGCTTCAACTTGCATTAACCAATTGATCCATATAGCAAAACACATTAACAAAAACATTATGAAAATCCTAATGAAGTTAGAGTAGTTGGTCCCTTTCTTCTTCACTTCCATCGACTTTTCTGCTGCATTTTTTATCAACTTCTCACAATCATGGAAATCAAAATCTTCTTCCTTGTCCTTTTTTTTCTTCACGCTTAGGGCAGATTCGCCTTCAAGGTCCATCACAATTGAATTTTTCATCATCTTGACAATTTCACTATCATTGTAATGAGCCATTTCTTTCATCTTCTTCATTATTTTTACCTTCGACATTAATTGTTTGTCCAGTTTCTTAATTTTCTTCACCAATTTCAGAATAATTAACTTAGATTTTTCATCAATCAAACCATCCCTCCATCGAAAGAAATTACACTTTCTTGCACCATAATATGGGCAAGACCAAAATCTTCTTCCGGGGTTGTTGTCGGACCAAGAAATCTTCAAAGGGAGCAACAGACCATGACTGCATCGCACCTCCAAAATCAACATCAGATCTTCATTGTCTGCAAATATCTAGTTCAAATCCAATTTTACCTCTTCCATAGCTAACCATAATTTTTATAAAGAAAAATCGAACAACAAATTAGAAGCCATAAACACGAATATAAACAATATTTAATAAAATCAAAGCTTACCTGTTCAAAGATGAGCTTTCAAAGTGGGCAATGTGTCTTTAATGGAGGTTTTTATGAAGAACAACGGCTATATTGTAATATTTAAAGAAAAAAAAAGTTATAAGTTAATTACTACGTGGCGAATAAATATAGGTTACAATAATTTTAAGACAATCCTCACGCCCCTCAGTCTGGGGGGTCATAGGACCCCCAAAAAGTTCATATGTGCAACAACAATTTTGCCCATAGTTTGGGTGTGTTTTGAACCCTTTTCCCTTTGATATAACTATTATAAGGTAATTCTTTATTCCTTAATTTATATTTTTCACAAATGTGTAAATACCTCTCACAATTATGTTTATATATTATTACTGTTGAACAATTAAATGCCCGCCTTTCGATTATGCAAATTAATCGTTAAAATAGTAATATTAAAAATTCATAAATATGTGCTTAAATAAATACACAATTTTTTAGTAAGTCCTCTTCGATTAGCTTACTCGTTTTAATAAACTATTACATTATTCATCTTTCTCAATACAAATAAATGTAGAATCAATAATAGCATAAAGAAATATAATTTGCTAAATATATACCAACAATCTATCAATATCCCCCATTAACAGTATTATTTCTTTCGCCTATCTTAATTATAAAATTAGTAATATGTTAATAATAGTACACAATAGATAGACGTTAACAAATAAAGAATATCTAACTGCAGAGTGGATAAATCTCTACTATCTTATAAGAGGGAATAAGCACACAGGAGGTCAACATGTGTGCTTAACTTTTCAGGGCATTTCAGTCATTCAATTAAAATGGAGCAAATATGATTGAGTCTCAGAGAATCTTACTGCAATTGTTACATAGATTTTTGAGTGTTAAAAGACTAAAGTGTCCTTTTTTATATCCTCTTCATTTTCTTGTGTTGCCAAGACACACGTGGATTTTCCTCACACGCCAACATTCATTGCTTGGGTTTTGTTGGTCCGTAAAATATCAAACTATTTCAAACTCTTCTCTGATTCTCTATTGTTCTTCCCTTTTGAATATTAAATTGTCTTTTTCCAAGCTTCAAAAGTAAAATAATTTTGTTGATTAAAAACTCCAATAAATTTTACCAAAATTTTTACATGCTAAAATATTACTTTACTGCTTAAAATATATATAAAAAAAAAAAAAAAACCTCAACATTTTATTTGTATCGAATAAATTGAGACAGAAGAGCAATATATATGATGTAAAATATATTACAAATTCTAATATTCAACAATTTAAAATATTTTTAAAAAATTTAGTTGTCTCTCAAAATTTTATTTGTATCACGTAAATTGAGACAGAAAGTAACATATATTATGTAAAAATTAAGTTCGAATCAGTGCCGCATAAATTGGGATATATGAATAACATATCTTATTTTAAAATGCTCACAATAGATAAAAATTTAAAAATTAAAAGACATAAAATTTACTTAATTCTCAAAATTTTATTAGTGCCACATAAATTGGGACACGGAAAGTAACATATATTATTTAAAAATTACATAAAAAGTACAATGAATCATACTAATTAACAACTTAAAATATTTAAAAATCATATTAAAATTTAATTGGCTTTCTAATGTCACATAAATTGAGACAAAAAAAGAATATATTGAGCCCGTGCTAGCACGGGCACCTTTACCTAGTATCAAATAGAAAGCTACATCTCAAGCATATAAAATTGGACAAATTACAGAAATACACACTTTTTGTTTAACTTATTTCCATTATCCGTTATTACTTTTAAAAATCTCCAAAATCACTTATTTCTTTAATGTATCCGAGCTGCATATTAATGTATCCGAGTTACATATTATGTATTCGAGCTAGTTTTTAATGTATCCGAGATACATATTAATGTATCTAAGCCAGTATTTACTGTATCCAAGCTACATATTATGTATCTGAGCTAGTTTTTAATGTATCCGAGCTACATATTAATGTTTCCGAGCTTCAATTATTGTATCCGGATTTTTTAATTTTTAAGGGATTAATGTAATTAGAAACTTATTAGGGATAGATTGTAATTTCATATTAAAACTATGAAATTTATGTAATTTAACCTATAAAATTTAGGAATAACACTTATTATTATACATTATATTATATAGAAATATCAACATCTGTTGTTTATCCAATATAACAGAAATTTACTCCATATACTTACTATTGAAGAAAATATTCTTCTTCATTAAATAAGAAAATAGAAGAAATATTTAAAAAAAATAGAGAATTTTACTTGTCCTCAAGATCAATTTTTCTATGAGCTATCCTGCATTATTTGGTTAATAACAGGAAAGAAATATGATAATTTTTGTGCTTTTACATAAATAATTATATATTAAAAATCAAATAAAAATATACTTATCAATTTTTTTTACATTTAGACTTTTACTCTTCTCCGAAGAAAGAATACGAGAAACTTACATAAATATATTATATTGAGAAAATATTTACCATTTATAGCAATAACATTTTCTTTTCATTTGATCACTTTTAATACATTTATAATACATAGTGACTTTATCAATCTACCCCTATTAATTATAAAATGAGTGAATTAAAAATTTAAGCTTTTCAAAAAGTTCTACATTTTTCAAACTAATTCATTGAGGGTATAATAGATAAAAAAAAATTATCCTTTCTTGATTTGTCAAAATGGACAAGTAATTAGAGACAACTAAAAAAAGAACAGTGGACAAGTAATTAGGAATATAGGAGTATAATTTTTTTTTTCTTTTTGCTAATTTGCAACACTCGTTTTTCTATCTCCTTCTCAACTCTTACTACTCTCCTTATATAGGCAAAATAAGAAACTTAAAAAGACCAAAATGACACTACTAAGTGGCCTTAATTATTTTATGGCCGACAACTTGATAAGATTCGTTTAATAGTGCAAGTCGGGTACTCATAGGGCCCCATCGTCACATGCATTATTAATTTCATCTTTTGACTGACTCAATTATTTAACAGACGCGTATTATGTCAATAGTTTTTCCCTCGTTTGAAGGGTAGTGATAAAGTGACAACACACTCTTTTTTACAGGACACGTAGTGGGCATTCCCACCTACTACTTTGAATAATTTACATACAACATTACTATTTTACCTACTAATTAATTTTTTCTACACATTAATTGTTGTCTTCTTGTTTGCCCATACCTTTGAAGACTTTACTTGTTGCCATTCTTGACTTTCTTATCATGTAATTGCCGTATCTTCTTTTGTCTCTTATTTGGTGATATTGTTTTCATTATCTTTCTTATTGATGAAACAATTTAAGTGTCTAGGTTGTGTAATGCGATAGTATCAAAACTCATGCCTGAGTCATTATCTTCATAAGGGTCTTGAGTGTCTTGAATATTATTTATCTGTTCCTCGTCTGATGCTGAAGGACTATTAATATTGTCTTCTGAACCATTACTTGGACTGTGAATGTCTTTGATAATATGTTTGTCTTGGAAAATTTTTTCTAAAGTTTGTTGGATTATTTTTTCTAATTTTTCATTTTTTTTCTTTTTTAAAACATCATTTTTTCTTAAAGAGTCTTTCTGAAAATATTTCGGTAGTCTTCTTCGTGAGGAAGTCGACCCCTCTTCTTCACTTTTTGGCAAAGTGACAGCCTTTAACGGATTTGATAAGTCTTTACCGGTTACCGTTTGAACCGGACTAGTCAGATCATGCTCCGTCTGATGAGAGTTCTTAGCATTCGAGAGGGAATGCACACGCCTCATCCATTTTTAAAGGAGATGGAGAACTCATTTCTTTAAATCGTCTTTATGCATTCTTGGAACATATTTATTTTGGAAAGTCTCGAGCTGTTTAACAAGTCTCATATTTTTTTGGATAAGGATTTCATTTTTTGTATTGAGTCTTTTGAAACCCTCAGTCATGGAAGAATAATGATCACAAAATATTATTTTGTTTGAGTCTTTTTGGATATTGTATTGAGGTATTTGGTTTGGGCTTTGTCTGAGAGCTGGTGAAATATAATAATTAGGCCCAAGTATTCCTCTTGCATAGTCTAAAGTTTCAGTGAAATCATTAAAACCTTTAAAAAGTGGGTTTTTTATCCCATTTATAGAATCAATTACTTCTATCCAAGTTTGGAAAATACCTTTGGTTTTACCATGTATAACTACATAATATTTAAGTTTATTGTCTTTATTTTTGTCTGAAAAATATTGACATAAAGCATTAGAAACTGCTATAAAATACTTAGTATCTTGTTTATTGTATGCCATCCTCAAGTTATCTACTAAACATTGTTGAGTCTTGTCTATATTACAGTCTAGATTTACTCTAAATGATAAATTACACTTAGGGTAGGAAATTAAATTGTACTTACCGAAATGGATTCGCTCCATAAAATTGTCTGTTGTATTTAAAGGTCTGAAATTTTGTCTGCCTAATAATGTCTGAGCATAAGTATCTGGCTAGGCGATGCCCTTGCCTTTGTCTACTGTCTGTTGACCTGTTGGTCTCATGCTGAAATAAATATTAATTAGTTTTTAATTGTAATCTACTTAATTTATCAGCTAAGTCGTTTTCTTTTCCTTTAACATATTCAAAAACAATATTATTATATATAGATATTATATCTATAAAGTTTAACCATATTCTTTTACTGCTAGCTTTACTATTTATTTTTTCATGAAATTTTACTATTGCTTCACAGTCTGTTCTAACTAGTATTTCCTGTTTATTTAATATATATAATTTAAAACTATTTAGTCCATATATTACAGCTAATACTTCTGCGTCTATACTACTCATATTTCCTTTTTCTTTATATTGTCCACTTTGGTAGGCACATATTTTTTCTTCATTTTTTGGACTGTATTTATTTGGTCTTGATTTTAATATGGCTCCCCATCCTAATTTACTACCATCTGTTTGAACTATTAAATAATCTGATTCTAGTGGTATTTGTAAATCTGGTATATTTTTAACTTTTTCTTTAATTTGTTGAACTAATTTAATATCTTCTATATTAAAGTGTCTTTGTCCTTTACTACCTGTTTTTGCATATAATGGACCTGCTATTTTTCCTAGGTCTTGAATAAAATTTCTAGCATAATTTACTAATCCTAGAAATTTTTGTAATTCTTTTATATTATCTAACTTATCAGGCATATCTAAAACTTTTTTAGCTATATGTGGTTGTAATTTTACTTTTCCTTCTCCTAAAGTTACTCCTAAAAAATTTATATGTGTCTTACATAATTCCATTTTCTTTTTACTAATTATTATTCCATATTTTACAAATAATCTAAATATCATTCAGGTGTCCTAAATGTTCTTGTATATTTTTACTAAACACTAGAATATCGTCTACATATACTAATACGAAGTTTTTATAGTCTCCAAACATATCATCCATCTTTCTTTGGAAGATAGGAGGAGCTGTCTTTAAACCAAAAGGCATAGCTAGCCACTCAAAATGTCCTTCAGGACAAGTGAATGCTGTCCATTCTATGCTTTTCGGGTGCATTTTTACCTGCCAGTATCCTGATTTACAGTCAAATTTACTAAATATCTTTTTACCTTGTATTCTATTAATTAACTCATTTTTATCTGGTAATTTATATGCATCTGTTCTAGTATTATCATTTAGTCTTTTATAATTTATTACCATGCGAGCTTTTCCTCTTACTTGTTCGCTATGGTTTCTAACCATAAAGGCTGTTGATCTATGTCTAGATGTGGATCTTCTTATTACTTCTAGTTTTAGTAATTCTTTAATCTGTTTAGTAAATTTTTCAGTGTCTTTATTATTTGCTTCTATTGTTGCTGTTTTTATAGTATACTCGGGATTTATTATGTCTAGCTTACACATAAGTTTATTACTTCCCCAATGTATTAAAAGTTTTTCTCCTATTATTTCCATTTCATCTAATATTGCTACTATATTTTCTAAGTCTTTATGATTGTTTATTTTTCCTATAGTATTTATTCCTTTTTGGAAATTGTAAAATTCTGTTTCTACATTTATTAATGTATAATCTTTTTCTATGTCTTCTATGTATGTATTTTCTATATAATTTTCTTCTTTTTCTTCTTCATATATATTTTTTGAGGAACAAGTACCATTATTGCCACAGTCGTCACAACAAGGAATTGTATTTAGTTTATTGTCTTTATTTAATTCCTTGGTTGAAATTTTTCTAGTTTGTACAGGAGTATATGTTGTATTTCTAAACAGCATTATTCCATCTCTAGAGACTAGACAACTTCCATTATTTTGTATAAGAAATTGTAAGCCTAACACTAAATCAGTTTTAATATTTAAATCTCTTACTAAAATTTTATATATATTGTACGTTGGTTTGTAGAATTCGTTACATGTATTAATAAAGCTTATTTGTGCTTTTTCTATATATTTGTCATAAGTATTGTATGTTCCATCCATTTGTATAGCTGTTATTGGTTCTTTTAATGTTTTTAGTATTGGTAGTATATGTTGAGGTATTATTTTCTTATTAAGAAGACAACCAGTACAACCTGTATCTATTAATGCTAAAGTTTCTATTTCTATATCTTTGATTTTTATTCTCACTAATATTCTTATAGTTCCAAAATTTTTATCTTCATTACATATTAAACTAGTATTGTTTTCTTCTATATTCATTAATTCACTTTCTAGTTGGTCTAAATGTATTGTACCTTGTGTAGTATCCTGGTCTATTTTTTTGTTTTCCTTTCTCTATTGTAATTAGTCTTTGTTCTAAATCATTCATTCTAGTTTCTAAGGTTATTAGTCTTAGATTAGTAGCATGGTCTTTTGTTTGAACTTGTTCTTGGTTTTTGGTTACTTGTTGTTTTAATTTATTTTCTATACAACTTATACATGTTGATATATGTTCATCATTGTATAGTTTAAATCTTCTTCTTTTAGTTCTAATTTTTCTAATCCTATTTCATTAATTAAATTATCATCCTCTGAATCAGAGGTGTCTAATTGTATATCTTTTTCCTCTGCAGTCTCTATACTTACTACAGAATATATACTTTCTGTGTCTGACATATATTCATCCACATTTAATAAAGTTTCTTGAAAGTCTTCTATTAATTGAGAATTTCTAGTTTTCATGTTATTCCTTTTTGGGCATGTATTTGCTAAATGTTCTATACTTCCACAAGTATAACATTCTAATTTATTTTTATAATTCCTATCATTTCTATATTTTCTAACATGTCTATCTCTATTTAAATATGGCTTTCTAGCTGATGATTTTCTTAAGAAGTACTTTTTGTATTTATATGGTCTTCGGATATGGTCTATTCTTCTCTTATATCTTCTTGGTTTACTAGGTTCTTTATCATAACTTTGAGTAGTATATATCATTGCCTTGCAAAAGTTCATTTCATTTTGCTTTAGTTGCTTTTGTATTTGTATATTTGTACATTTTTCTGTTAATATTTCCATTATGTGATTTATTTTTTGTCGTATAGACCATAACTTTGTAGGGTCTTGTACTACTCCTTCTCTTCTATTCCATCTTTCTTCTATTTCTCTTCCTAATGCTCCTGGCAACTTATTAAATAACTTTTTTCCTAATTCTTCATTAAATGTATTTCTGCTAATAGTACAATAGTAAAAATAGTCTTTAAGAAAATTCTTTATATGTATCCAATTAGATATACTTAACTGTTCTAATTTTATGAGAGCATTTCTTTGTAATGCCACTAATCCACTAATTATAAGGGTTTGGTCCTATTTCAATTAGAGCTTGGAATTCTTGTGGGTAAGTTTGTTTATAAGATTCCCATAATACTTTACAAGATTCTCCTAAAAACGTCTCTAAGTATTTATACATAGTCTCAGCGTCAGTTTCTTGATAATTTTTAATAAAATCTGCTACCACTATTCCTTTCCATAAGTCTATTACCGTATTCCACATTTGTGGATCATGTGCTTCTATGTTTAATATTTTTCCTTTATTTCCTCCTTCTTGTAGTCTAATAGGTTCTTCTATAGGCATTCGTTTTCCTGCTGATCTAATATTATCTTTTATTTCTTGATCATGTCTAACCTGAACAAATTCATAAAAATACAGAAATAGATGAATTAATTACTCAGCTTAAGAAAGTAGAAATAACACCTAAACCAGAAAAACATAAATTAACTAGAAAACCTCAACAATGGACTTTCTTTCAAATAGGCGAACAATCCAAGACAGCAGACCCAGCTTCTCAGAAAATAGAATAGGCAATAATATACTTTCTAGAATATTATCTAAAAGACAATCAAATACAAAAGAAAATCAAGAATTAAATGAAATCATAGACATAGATAGAGATTTGAAGATTTTCCAACAAAATCAACTTAAATTATTAAACCCTAAAACTTTATATAACGTAAAACATTTCTCTAGAGATAATCAATTATACAGACATTATAGAGAAGAACAGATATCAGCAATAGGAGAAGACTTTGCAAACCTAAATTTAGTAAACCCAGCTTTCATAAAGACTGTTAAAAATCCCAAAAGTATGTTAATGCATATGGGATTAATAATTGTAGGAATAAAAGGATTAACTAGAAAGAACTTAGGATCTAAAGTTCTAATTGTATTATACGATGATAGATGGTCGGACTTAAAGAAATCCATAATTGGCTTAACCGAAGTAGACATGACAAATAATGGAGGAATTGTTTATATTAGTCCAGATTTTTTAATTAATTTAAAGGAATTTGGAAAACATATTAAAATAGGAATCCAGACTAAAGGATATGAAGAAATGAATAATGGAAATAATTTATTAATGTGTGTAGGATTTATTGGGAAAATGACTTTAAGTAGTAACACAAAATTTAAACTCCAAGTAAATGATGTAGTAGAAATAATGGGTAATAAAGGAATAAAATTAATAAAACCAATAAAAATAAATCCAGAAGAATATGCGGGATTAGAATGGAATTTAGATAAACTAAGTAAACCCAAAGTATTTGCACCAGAACAACACTTAATGTACACTAGCTCAAAAGGAGAAACATCGATTAGGTTTACAGATTATAACTACACAAGTCAAAAAGAATTAGATGATAATGAAACTGAAAGTACCATAGAAACAGAACAAGAGGAATTTATGAATATAGAATTAATACAAGAAGGATACGAGGTAGAAAGAGCTATAGAAGAAGCAAAAAGACAATACCAAGATAATAACAATACATTTTTTAAATGTAGAGAATGTAAAAGAGGTAAAATGGATATAATAGAAACTATAGAACATTTTAGAATATGTCAGGAAAGAGAGGATAATTTAGCATATAGAACGAGCGAATTAGAAGACATAAACAAAGAAAACGAAGAACAAGAAACCTTATCCATAACTAGTTACAAAGAATTAATGGAAGAAGCGACTAGCTCTCATAGTGCAAGTCCGTTCCAAAGAACAACAACAGCCCCAAATATTAACTATAGCACAAGTAATTTACCTAGAAAACCATGGGTTAGACATGATCAAGAAATAAAAGATAATATTAGACCAGCAGGAAAACGAATGCCTATAGAAGAACCTATTAGACTACAAGAAGGAGGAAATAAAGGAAAAATATTAAACATAGAAGCACATGATCCACAAATGTGGAATACGGTAATAAACTTATGGAAAGGAATAGTGGTAGCAGATTTTATTAAAAATTATCAAGAAACTGACGCTGAGACTATGTATAAATACTTAGAGACGTTTTTAGGAGAATCTTGTAAAGTATTATGGGAATCTTATAAACAAACTTACCCACAAGAATTCCAAGCTCTAATTGAAATAGGACCAAACCCTTATAATTAGTGGATTAGTGGCATTACAAAGAAATGCTCTAATAAAATTAGAACAGTTAAGTATATCTAATTGGATACATATAAAGAATTTTCTTAAAGACTATTTTTACTATTGTACTATTAGCGGAAATACATCTAATGAAGAATTAGGAAAAAAGTTATTTAATAAGTTGCCAGGAGCATTAGGAAGAGAAATAGAAGAAAGATGGAATAGAAGAGAAGGAGTAGTACAAGACCCTACAAAGTTATGGTCTATAGGACAAAAAATAAATCACATAATGGAAATACTAACAGAAAAATGTACAAATATACAAATACAAAAGCAACTAAAGCAAAATGAAATGAACTTTTGCAAGGCAATGATATATACTACTCAAAGTTATGATAAAGAACCTAGTAAACCAAGAAGATATAAGAGAAGAATAGACCATATCCGAAGACCATATAAATACAAAAAGTACTTCTTAAGAAAATCATCAGCTAGAAAGACATATTTAAATAGAGATAGACATGTTAGAAAATATAGAAATGATAGGAATTATAAAAATAAATTAGAATGTTATACTTGTGGAAGTATAGAACATTTAGCAAATACATGCCCAAAAAGGAATAACATGAAAACTAGAAATTCCCAATTAATAGAAGACTTTCAAGAAACTTTATTAAATGTAGATGAATATATGTCAGACACAGAAAGTATATATTCTGTAGTAAGTATAGAGACTGCAGAGGAAAAAGATATACAATTAGACACCTCTGATTCAGAGGAGTACTTCAAAACTCAAGTCATCTACATTGTCTCAAGTTTAAATCCCTCCAACAAGTCTATTAGAAAGTCAAATTAGCCACTTTTAACTTAGCCCAAACAATGCCCAAAAACTCTCATTTCTTTCTTTCTTGGTCAACAACCAAACACATTTCCAACAAGTCTCTCTTCATTTTTTGAAGGAGCAGACAATTTCTATGATCAGTGAAGACCTCACAATGCTCTCCATACAAATAGTGACACCACAACTTAAGCACAAAAATCATATTTGCTAACTCCAAATCATGAGTAGGGTAGTTCTTTTCATGGGTCTTTAACTGTCTAGAAGCATAAACAATTATCTTTCCCTTCTCCATCAAAGCACCACCCAAATTGACCCCTCTGACCCCTTAAGCATCACAATATACAGTAAAGCATCACACCCTCATTGGGATTAATTATTTAGGATAAAAAACTCACAAAATACCCATGAGGTCCCTCAAGTCTTTTTCCTACTAAATAAGGTGAATAATATTTTTGTAAACACACATATTTTCAATATAACAAATCAGAGAAATAATTTTAAATAACTAACATCAATATAACAAATTTCGCTTAATTAATAACCAAAAATTATTTTGTTTGGAACTTTGTATTAGAATAGGCAGATAGCTCTGCTATGGAAAAATTAACAATTTTTTGTGACAAACTTAGAAGTAGAAAAACTAAACTCTTGTGCATATGATAGGAGAGTTGTACGGTTTTCAAAATTGATTTATAAAACATTTTAGGAGTGGCTGAAAGAAGGTTATGATTTTGAAACTTCTTGAGAAAACTCAATAGAGCATACCTAAGATAGTTTTGTATTTCAGAGAAAAATAATGCTTTTGTTATTTTTGTTAAAAGTAATAAGTTTTTGGTTCAATGAAATAAGATGATATGTTTAGTGATTTTTCTTTATGAAGTTTTTTATTTGTTGTTGATTAGTTGTGAAGTTTATTTATTTGAAAATTTTTAATATAAGGAAAATGATTTTTAAAAGGGCTCACTTACACCTCTAGACTGTATCCATAAACAAATGCTTCTTTCAGAGATATGATATGTGGTCTCATATTTAAATTTCTTTCTCTTATGATTTTAGG
The DNA here is from genome assembly GCA_035578085.1 of Solanum pinnatisectum. Classification (NCBI taxonomy): domain Eukaryota; kingdom Viridiplantae; phylum Streptophyta; class Magnoliopsida; order Solanales; family Solanaceae; genus Solanum; species Solanum pinnatisectum. Next base: position 36,363,328 of record CM069084.1, on the reverse strand, counting down.
AGCGTCATCCTCCTCTTTTGATATCTTAAAAGTCTCATCTTTTGATGATATCTTAAAAAATTTCTATGTTAGTTTTCGTTGTATGCAATGAGATAATTGATCTTCCACTGAAATCCTCCAAATCCACGTAAACCTTATCTATTGTCACAAAACGCAGAATCACATCTAATAAAATAAAGTTTTTCAATAATAAGTTTCTTTTTTATACTTTTTGAAAACAAGTATAATACAATATTAGAATTACCTATGTCGTCATAATCGACGTGTTATTTTTAACATGAAAATTTGGATTCAAATACTTCATCGCCTTGAAATATGGTAACCAACAGATAGACTTGTGACAAATACTTGGCATATTTAACGCCTGCCCATGTCAAATATAAATTATCCTATAAATCAGAAACAATTAGTGAACAAGATACAATAATTCTCATATCATGAAAGAAATTTTTAGTAGTAACTAATTGACGATTGACTTTAAATTTTTAGCCTAGAGTCCATAAATTACTCATTTTCTCATATATCATATATGTTCCCTTCAGTATATTCTGAACCAAAAACTTATTACTTTTAGTAATTACTGTTTGAATCATTGTCATATTATATTTTCAAGATTCTTATTGCACATTAATCACTTTAACATTAACTTTTTACTCAGTTGTCAACACTTAAGGTATGCTCCGTTGAGTTTCTTACACAGTTTCGAAATCACAACCCTCTTTCGATCAATCCTAAAAAGTAGCCTAAACTAGTTTTGAAAACCCTACAACTCTCCTATCATATATGCACAAGAGTTTATTTTTCTAATTTTAAGTTTGTCTTAATTTGTCAAATAGCCACAAAAGGCTGATGTTTATACCATAGCGGAGCTATTTGCCTATTCGATTACAAAGTCCAAACAAAATAATTTTTGGTCATTTAGTTACACAGAATTAGTTATATTGATGTTAGCTATTTTAAAATTATTTCTAGTTGAATATTTGATTTGTTGTATTGAAAATATGTGTGACATAATTTTAAAGAGAAAAATATTTGTTTACGAAAATATCATTCACCTTATTTAGTAGAAAAAAAAACTTGAGGCACCTCATAGGTATTTTTGTCAATTTTTTAATCCTAAATAATTAATCCCAATGAGGTTTTGGGCTTTAATGTGTATTGTGATGCTTTAGTGGTTGGAGGGTCAGAGGGGTCGGTTTGGGTGGTGTTTGGATGCAGAAGAGAAAAATGATTGTTTATGCTTCTAAATAGTTGAAGACCCATGAAAAGTGTTGCACCCCTATTATCGAACCAAGTCGAAATAGTGCAACATAAAATGTCTATGATTCTGATTTTGAAAATTGTTTAGTGTCGCCACGTAATTTTTTAAGGAAAAGATTAATAGAACCATTATTTAAATATGTAAATGTAAAATCTATTTGATTTGCGAAATCTATAAAATTTTAACTAAAGATTTTGGTTAATCGAGGAAAGGTGTTAAGCATCCCTCAACGCCTATCCAAAGATAGTCCTTAAATTTAGTTTAGAAAATAATTATGACGATTTTATTTATTTATTTGTTTTAAAAAATTGGTGATAAGTAAATTTTCATTAATTCGAGGAAAAGAGTAAAGTATGTCTGATATATACATCTATAAAAAAACAAATTTAATAATAGTATGTTTATCATGCAGTAAAATAAATAAGTAAATAAATAAATATAGTCCAACGAAACCAGGATCTCAGACGACGAGTTGTAGTCTGCACGGTCATCTTCAATCTAGCTTGTCAACATCCGACTTCAAGGAAGAAATCCGAATCGAAATACATATAAATTTTTATATCGTTTTATGACTGTATGGAAGGACTAAGTCCTTTTACCCAAGCAAAGGGTCTGTCAAGATTTGAATACGTATTGTTATTAAGCCCATGTATCTAGCAGTTCTAGCCAGGTATAGGGCGCCCTTTTTCTCAACTCATTATCGAGCATAGAACCACAGATGGCTAGACAAAGCCAATAACATATTGCATCAAATCTGACTGTACCACTATGTCGGAACCAAGTCAAGAAACCATATAGAAATTTATTTATATTTAGATAAAGTCTAGATCTTTCATGATAGGTATAAAAGTGAAGTTAGATATGCGACATAGATATGATTCTTTTAGCCGAACATAGTCACGGCTCTAAATTGGAGATATAAAAAGTAAAAGAAAGAAAAGAGTACCTGAAACTAAGGGCCAACACCAGGGCCTATAATAACTTCAAACTTTATTCACAAAGTCCGGCAAGTATTCCGACAAACTCACAACTTACAAAAGAGAGAGTGATTTACAAGAAAGAGTAGAGAGGGTTTTCTAAAACCTACCCCTTAAAGACTACAAATGAAACCTATTTATAGAAAAATAAAAGCATCTATCTACAATAAAGGGTCCTTATAAATGGGCCCTAGTGACAGTATATCTACTGTGGATGAACATTGTTTTTACTGTAGATGAACAGTGTTTCTACTATTGCTTTATTCTTTGATAATTTTGAAAAAGTTTTATATTTTGTCTTTCGATCTTGCTCAGGCTTATCTGCCTTTCTTTCATTGAGAAAATACCCCAATCTTCGATAGATATAATCTGTTTGATAATCATCTTGAAGAAATTATAAACATTCTCGTTGGTATCAGAGCCTAAGAACTTTCATGGTATTTATGAAATTGATATGAAGTATACGACATAGATATGATTTTTTGTCTTCATGGATCTTCGAGATACTAGTACCAAAAGTACTAGATTGGAAGAGGTAGATATACCTCAAAACCTTGATTTGTTAAACAAATGGACAATTCCAAAAATTAATATAAAAACCATTTATGATTATGGTTGGTTTGATAAAATCTCTAATAAACAATTGATTAAAACTACTGAACAATCTTTGGCATTAAATTCGTCTGAACAGACTATTCGTTTGTTAAATAAACGAGATATTGACTTGTATAAATTACAATATAATTTCTTGCATAATGGTATGATACAAATTGCTTTTAAGCCTTTGACTCTTAAAGGGTTACCAGAGACTTTTTTAGCCGCTTTACGAGATGCTAGAAATTTGAATTTTAGACAATCTTGAATGGGTTCGATTGAATCTACTATGGCATATGGTCCAGTCTATTTTAATATTCAATCGAATTTACAGTTATCTTTAACGGATGTTAATATTCTTGATGCCTTAACTTTGAATGTTAAAACGCATGGTTATAATTATGCACCTGGTTCTGAATTAATTTGCTTGTCTTATAGAATCTATTTCAAATTACTTTCTCCATTAAATCCTCGATGTAAGTTATATGATACATCTGCTGAAACAATTTTAGTAGAAACTAATTTTACTAGATCTAAGGTCACTACTAGACGACCTATAAAATGGGAAGAAATTAATTTTCCGACTACTTGGACTTTAGAATCAGTAATTCCTACAAATCAGATGGCGGATGTAGTCACTAATTCTGAGTATTCTCATATAACTTAAAATCCGGATGGTAGGATTTGTATGCAGTTCAATGATATTCCTTTTAGTAGACATTTATTTTCTTCTACTAGAAGATTGTCTGTTATGTATCATATTTCCCCTACTGAGCCTATATATGGTCCAGCTCGTAATCGTGTTGCTTCGTTACATACTTTACCATCTGTTATATCTACTGATCAAAATGATAGATTTGTTAATAAAATTAAAATTAGTCCTCGTCTTATTATTATTCAAGCAAATGATGTTGCTTATGATATTTCTAATAAGGATATCCCTTCACAGTCCGAAATGGATTTTGACCTTAATAATACTTAATGATGAATACACATCAAATAGATTTTAGCCCAGGTTCCCTGGCAAGAAAATACATTCAGAATGAATTTTTAATTACTAAATGGAATCAGTTTAAAACTTGGTTTTTTGACACTTATAGTGCCGATGATTTGAATAATATTTCTCAAGAGTTTTATGAAACTTGTGCTTTGCACAATCAAATTATGTATTTTGTGCCATGGTTTATAACCACTTATTTACCTTTGTTTATCAACGTTCTTGAGCGATCGTATAAAGATGGAAATGTTAATATTATGAAGGTTGTTTATCCACCACAGTCATCCTTTGTTTTACCTAATAATACAGGTAATACATTTGTTGCCTTTCAAAAATTTGTTGAAGAAGATGTTGCGGTAGTCAACATCAACGAAATTAATAATTTGATTTCTCAAAATAATTATTTGGGACTTCATGTTAAAGTTTTGGGTGAACATATTGGTTCTCTTGATAATAAGTTAGATGAACTAACTGCTTTAATAATACAAATAAAAAATGATTTAAAGACTTTTAATAAAGTGTCTACTTCTAAAAATAATAAGGAAACTCTTATTATGTCTACTCCTATGTAGAGACCTCCTGAGATTTCAGAATTTAAATTTAAAACGACTTATGAATTAGAAGAACTTCTTAATAAAAAGTTTTCAGAATTTAAAGCAAGTCCTATGGATTTGTCTGAAAGCTTTGCGGATGAAAGGGAAAACACTTTTGATTTTAAAAATCATGTTGACTTAGAATTTAATAAACTTAAGGGTTATCCCAAAAAGAATAGTGGTAATACTAAATTTGCTTATAAACCAGGCATGCAAACTTATTATTATCCCAGGCCTACTCCTCAAGATGTGCTTGTAAAAGAACGAGACTGGAATCAGACTAATACCTCTTATAGCGGTTCTGAAATTTATGAATGGAATCGTGATGGCTTAACTGATAGACATCTTATTATTCTTGTGCATAGAATGCTAATGTATGCCATTATCTGTAAAAATGTTAAAAACACAGATAAAAGTATTTGCAAAATGATTATTGCAGGTTTTACGGGCCAACTTCGAGGTTGGTGGGATAATTATATGACCATCGAGCAAAAAGCTATGGTGATTAATGTTGTTTCTACTAATGAAGGTATTGATAACCTTGGCATGGCTCTTGTTGCTAATAGAGAAGACGCGGTTTATACCTTAGTCTTAACTATTTTAGAACATTTTACTGGTAGATTTACCAATCAGTTCGAAACGTTCGTACCCTGTTAAATGGCTTACGATGTAGAACCTTGGGAGAATTCAGATGGTATAAAGATACTTATATGAGTAGGGTGATAGAACTACCAGAAAATAAATATGAGCATTGGAAAGCTAAGTTCATAGATGGCCTTCCCTCATTATTTGCACTAAGGGTTAAAAAAAATCCTTAGAAATGAGCAGGGAGATATTCCTTATGGTGATTATACCTACGGTAGGTTGATAGGAGTTTGCACTCAAGAAGAGATAAACTTGTGCAACGAATTAAAACTTTCTAGACAACTTAAGATAGATAAGCTTAAGGAAAGATCCCAGCTAGGAGATTTTGTTCTCAGTTTGGTTTACCTGATACTTCAGCTAATAGCAAGAAGACAACCAAACATACAGATTCTAGAGGTTCTAATCCAGATGACTATTATAGAAAAAGAAGGTCTAGGCATAGACGTAGATCCAAAGAAGAAAGAAATGAGTGAAAATCTTATCGTAAATCTAATAGATATACCAAAAATAGGTCTAAGAGGGAACTCGCAAAAATTAAGTGTTATAGGTGTGGCAATTTTGGACATATAACACCCAATTGCAAGCCTGAAAAGCTGAAAATCCTAGAACTTGATGAAGAAATTCATGATAAGGTTTATAGTTTCCTTTATACTTCCGGATCGGAGTCCGATTATGAGTCCGGTTCAAGTTCTGAAGAAAATATTGATTTGCCTGAATTATCTGATAATAATCAGCATGTTAATAATAATGCTTGTGATACTTGCAAACTTGGTCACGGGGATATTTGTTCCTGTGAAAATGATGAATTTTATAAATTGCAATCTCAATTTGAAGATTTAAATCTTAACACTATTACTTCTAATAATGTGATAGAACTTTTAAAAGAAGTTACTGATAATAATCTTTGTGAAAAAATTATTCAATTAGCAGCTAATAACAAGGCTAGTTCTTCAAAAAATTTGGAAAAAATTGATTTTGAATATGAATATTCTGCTCCATATTCTCTATCTGAAGTTCAAAACAGACTCAATAAACAAACTATTTCTACAAGAAATTCCTCTTTAGATGATTTAAAGGGAGAAATTGAAAATTTTAAAAATGAGATTAAATCTCTCAAACAAAATCAAATGATTTGTGATCACCGTATTACTCAGATAGAAACTGCTAATAGCAATGAGAAAAATATTGCTAAAGAAAATACTCCTGAAAAATTTGTTCATTTTGATCCTAGACAAAGTATGTTTCTAGGAATGATGCAAATTGTAACTGCGCATAAATGGTATGTTAAATGTACTATATTGATTGATAATAGTTTTTCTATAACTAATGTTGTCATGATTGATAGTGGAGCTGATGTGATTGCATTCAGGAAGGTCTTGTACCTACCAAATACTTTGAAAAGACAACTCATATGGTTAAATCTGCATCAGGACATGCTTTAGATATAGAGTGTAAATTACCTAATACTTGTATTTGCCAAAATAAAGCTTGCATTCCGCATTTCTTTTTCTTGGTTAAAAATCAGTTATACCCTCCGATTATACTTGGAACCCCTTTTATAAATGTTATTTACCCATTTACTAGCATAAATGCTAAAGGTTTTTCGGCCACATATAATAATCAGAATATAAGTTATACTTTTGTCACTGAACCAATTTCTCGTGATATTAATGCTTTAATTGATATGAAACAAAAACATGTTAATTCTTTACAACTTGAATTATTTAGTATGAACATATTTGATACTTTGAAAAGTACTAAAGTACAGGAAAAAATTAAATTAATTTCTGAACAAATGGCTATTGATATTTGTGATGATCCTCCTAGTGCTTTTTGGAATCGAAAAAAACATATTGTTACTCTTCCATACGAAGAAAATTTCTCTGAGGATAATATTCCTACTAAGTCTCGTCCTTGCCAAATGAACGCCGAATTGGTGGAATTCTGTAAAAAAGAAATTGATAGTTTGTTACAAAAGGGTTTGATTAAACCATCTAAATCACCTTGGTATTATACTGCATTTTATGTTAATAATGCTGTTGAAAAGGAACGAGGAATCTCCAGGTTGGTAATAAATTATAAACCATTGAATAAATATTTAAAATGGATTCGGTATCCGATTCTGAATAAAAAAGATTTATTGTTCTGATTATACGATGCCAATATATTCTCAAAATTTGATTTAAAATCAGGTTATTGGCAAATTCAAAAGAACATTCTTATAGAACGGCTTTTAATGTCCCATTTGGACAATATGAGTGGAATGTTATGCCATTTGGTTTGAAAAACGCCTTTCTGAATTTCAGAAAATAATGAATGATATTTTCAACCCATATTTAGATTTCATTATTGTTTATATTGATGATATTTTGGTTTATTCAAAGACTCTTGAAATGCATATTAAACATTTAGATATTTTCAAGAAAATTGTCATACAAAATGGTTTGATAATTTCTAAACCAAAAATGAGTTTATTTCAAACTAACGTCAGATTTCTCGGACATCTTACTTGTCAAGGGAAGGTAACCCCTATTCAACGTTCAATTAACTTTGCCTCTAAGTTTCCTGACGTTATTACAAATCGGACACAATTACAAAGATTTTTGGGAAGTTTAAATTATATATCTCCCTTTTTATAAAAATTTATCTAGAGATTTGGCCCCTTTATATGACAGGTTAAAAAAGGACCATAAATCGCCTTGGACTGATAGTCATACCACTTTGGTAAAGAATATCAAACTTTGTGTTCAATCTTTACCTTGCTTAACTCTTGCTATCCCAGCTTGGCAAAAAATTGTTGAAACAGATGCATCTAATATTGGTTATGGGGGGATTTTAAAATAGATTAATCCTCACGATAAAACTAAATATTTGATTAGATTTCATTCAGGAAAGTGGAGCGATGCTCAGAAAAAATACGCTACGGTAGCTCATGAAATGCTAACCATTGTTAAATGTGTATTGAAATTCTAGGATGACTTATACAATCAAAAGTTTTTGATAAAAATTAATGTTCAATCCGTGAAATATATGTTTAATAAAGATTTCAAACATGATGCTTCTAAATTAATGTTTGCTAGGTGGCAGGCCCAGCTAGCTCATTTTGATTTTGATATTCATTATAAAAAAGGGAGTGATAACTCTCTTCCGGATTTCTTATCCAGAGAATACCTATCGTCTTAATGGGATTTTTATCTCATTTACTTTCAGATAAAATGTTGATTACTATCATGAAGGCTGTACCTCTTAATAGAGATGTACAAGAAATAATTATATACAAAATTATAGATGCCATGATGAGAGACATCATTTCAGAAATTTGTTTTTGTGAAGAACTTATTGATTTTTATAGTAATTATTATGACATCGACATCGAATAAAACTAAATGTTTTGTTTGTAGGATGGATCCTCCTTGGGTGACCAAAGTCAGAGAAAGATCATCCTCAGTCTCATCAGGATCGTCATACGGATCCTCGTCATCTAATCCTCCAATTATACAAAGAGGAGGAATGAGTTTGGTCAATTTAAAAAATTCCCAAAAAGAAGCTTCTTCTATACATCTGGAAGATATTCCAGAAAATAATCCATTATATGCACAATTGCAGGAGTATCTCTCTCAAAAGAAAGGTGAAACCTTTGCTTCAATCGCTAAAGATGATATTGATGATATTAAGTCATACGAAAAGGTTGAAAAGAAAAAAATGATATTTATTTTGGAAAACTCTGAGATTTAGAGAAAAGAGGAACCTTGGAAGATATTCCAACGATATTTAATTAATGAATTATATTTCCGGGTGAGTCATACAAAACCTGTTTATATTATGAGACTATTCTGATGAACACTGGTAATGTGGATTTTCAGCACTTCTCAAGGTATAATACCAGCGAGAATATTTATAACTTCTCCAAGATGATTATCAAACAGATTATATCTATCGAAGATTGGGGTATTTCCTCAATGAAAGAAAGGCAGATAAGCCTGAACAAGATCCCTACAAATTTTACTTATTGGGATTATATCAATGCTTTTAGTAAAGTCCTCTACTACGATAATGAGAGGCATAAGCATACTTGGTTTATTAAGATTTGTGCAAAGATATTTGCCGGACCAATTCCTAATTGGTTCTTAAATTGGTGGTCATACCACGGTCCAACGGTAAAGATTTTACCTGAACCATTTTTGAAATTATACAAAGAATGGGTTAAGGTTTCGCCAGACCTTAATAATTTATATCACGCAGATTATATCTGCTATATGGAAAAAATTGAACAAATCTATTTCTTCATAGAATTCTCTATTCGATGGATTCACAAGTGGACTCCGGAAGTAGGTTTTACCGAAGAACAGATTCCATGCTTATATCGTACATATTATAACAACTTTTGGGACAAATTGATGAAGAAAGATCCCAAAACAAAGTCATTATATGGACAAGAGCTTCTGGACCTTATTTCAGAAAAAATCTAGGAATATAGTGCTTCTCCGCACAAAGGAATAATTGTTGATAGTTCTGTAAAACTCATGGCTAGGAGAATCTTCAATCAAGATGGAGATCAAGAAGAAATGATTAATAAGTATTTAGAAGATATTAAGAAAAGTCTACTTCTAACTATCACAAATTATGCAAAATCCGACACTTCTATAAGGAGTGAAACAAGTGAGGATATTCGGGATGATATTCAGGAAGCTCAACCATTTGAGGAAGAAAATCTAGCGGCGACAGATGTGTTGACAGAGGCGGAAGATTTCCTCCGACAACTGAAGAAGAAAGACAAAATATAAAAAAATTTCAAAATTATCAAAGAATAAAGGAACAGTAGAAACACTGTTCATCTACAGTAAAAACACTGTTCATCCACAGTAGATATACTGTCACTAGGGCCCATTGATAAGGACCCTTTATTGTAGATAGATGCTTTTCTTTTTCTATAAATAGGTTTCATTTATTGTCTTTAAGGGGTAGGTTTTAGAAAACCCTCTCTACTCTTTCTTGTAAATCTCTCTCTCTTTTGTAAGTTGTGAGTTTGCCGGAATACTTGCCGGACTTTGTGAATAAAGTTTGAAGTTATTATAGGCCCTGGTGTTGGCCCTTAGTTTCAGGTACTATTTTCTTTCTTTTACTTTTTATATCTCCGATCTAGAGCCGTGACTATGTCCGGCTAAAAGAATCATATCTATGTCGCATATCTAACTTCACTTTTATATCTATCATGAAAGATCTAGACTTTATCTAAATATAAATAAATTTCTATATGGTTTCTTGACTTGGTTCCGAGATGGTGATACAGTCAGATTTGATGCAATACGTTATTGACTTTGTCTAGCCAGTCGTGGTTCTAAGCCTGATAATGAGTTGAGAAAAAGGGCGCCCTATACCCGATTAGAATTGCTAGATACATGGGCTTAATAACAATACGTATTCAGATCTTGACAGACCCTTTGCTTGGGTAAAAGGACTTAGTCCTTCCATACAGTCATAAAACGATATAAAAATTTGTATCTATTTCGATTCGGATTTCTTCCTTGAATTTGGATGTTGACAAGCTAGATTGAAGATGACCGTGTGGACTACCGCTCGTTGTCTGAGATCCTGGTTTTAGAAAATATAGATGTGTGTTAAATTCATATGAAATAAATGAGCTTATATAAATCTATCGTATATAAATGTTGAGTTTAAAGAATATGATCATTTATTACTTTATTAACATCTATAGAATTAAGCTGTAAAAGAAATAAAATAACATATAGGGTATAAATATATAAGAATATATATGATGTGTAGTAAACATAAGTCGGGCAAAGCTTCAAATATATTAAAATATTATGTAATGTTAGTAATCTTAAGGATATTTATTATAAAGTAAAATATGTATATGTATATTGTTCAAGACACATGAATGTTTATTATTTTATTTACATGTAGGGACAAATTTACAATAGATATATATGTAGTAAAATAATATGTATGTTAAAGTGTAGAAATTTATAAACTACACAAAAAAAATAATTGATATTCGTAAAAAGGGATAATAGATATGAGAAAAATAATATAGTATGTATAACAAAATGATACATAAAATATAGGGAAGGCTAGGTGTAAGAAATAAAAATAAAATAGATATACCTTGTGAGTATGACCTATATAAGGAGGGAAATTCTTATCTAAAAACGCTCTCAAGAAATAGAAAAATCCTACCGCTGTCAACCTTGATTTGCCTACATTTCGATGGCCACCGCAGCCAGTGGCCAACTTTCGCTGGAGGAGTCAACGAAAATCACAAGTGACCCTCATATCATTAAAACCAATATCGTACCTTCATGGAGAACCACAAGTGATTTGGGAACAAGAGGGAGTGAATCAGATGATTGTTAATGAAAATTTGGAGTATGTAGTGATTGGTAAGTTCTCGTATGACTGATAGGAAGAAGACTTATTCCCAAACAATATGAACTGAAAGGTGAATACAACATCGGGTTGCTCAGTAACTGACATGTTTTGATAAGGGCAATGTTATTAGAGGACTATATTTATCTACTATTAAAATCAGCGTTTTACATCACCCAGAAGAGTTGGTCTTACCTAGTGAAAACCTTAAAATGAGATCCAATGTTCAAACTGGAGGAGACATCAACAATGATTGCATGGATATCCTTGACATCTATTCCTCCAAAAAAAATTTGGTAAAAAGTAGTTTTCTCCCTAGCAGCAGCAGTGAGGAAGCCATTTTAGGTGACATGGCGATAAGAAACCAAACAATGCTGAGTTGTGCAAGAGTGAAGGTGGAGCTTGACCTTCTTAGGGAATTCCCTAAGTGCATTAAGATTGGGATGAGGGGTGGAGAAGTGGAGTAAAATCAAATATATTATGTCCCAAAGTACTGTCAGACTTGTATGATCCAGGAGCACAGTTTTGAACAATGCTACGTAGAACACGCAATGTTGTATCCAAAGAACATGAAGGGTCGTGAGGAGGAGAAGAAGAAGGAATTGAATGGTATAAAGAAGGAAGTGGAAGGAAAAGAAAGTGACAAGATAAAAGAAAAGAAAGAAGACGAATTTGTGGAACAAAAATATAAAAAATGGAGAGGAGGCAGGAATAAACAACTAGAAAAGATTTGGAACAAGGTTGATATAATTACTGAAAATAAATTCAATATGTTAGAGCAGGACAACCAGGAAAAGGAGGGGAGCATGAAAAATAGAATTTGACAGGAATAGAACATGACAGAGATATAAAGAAAGAAACACATGAAATCTAAGAAAGCGATAATAAGGAGAGAAGAAGCAGGACACAACCTGTATCAAAGAACACAAGTGCAATTGATTTGAGCAACAACTCAAAAGGAAAAAACACAACATCCTTTGAAGGCAGAGGAAATTCTCATAAGAAAGGTAAAAAGGAGGTGGTGGTAGTTGAAATCAATGAAGAAGCCTTGCCAACATCTAATACCAATAGTGAGAACAATCGGGGAAGGTAGGGGCAAACAAAGCAAATACAATAAGAAACTTGCTAAAGGCAAGTTCAGAATCTAAAAGGGAGAAAAGCATGGAAAAGGAGCAATTGCGGAAGGGCCGGAATAATTAGAGGAAGATGAGGAGATATTGCAACAAAAAAAGATACAGAGAAAGATGAAGACATGGAGTATAACATTCAACAGATTAGTAAAATGTGTGATTTATCACCAAGACACACTAATAGTATGAAACATGGGGTAAGGAAAGGAAGACAAATGATACATTTACAGGTACAAGCAAGGAGCAACAGGGAAAGGGCATCCAGTAGTGATCAATGATTGAAAAAAAAACATATTTTGGAACATTAGGTCAATTAATACTCAATTTTTTTTAGAGATTAATGGATCTAAATAAAAGACATTACTATTCCTTTTATAGACTTAATAGAACCATTTCAGAGTCTGTCAGAGTTAGATCAATACAAAAAAAAGTTAAGTTTTGCGAATGCAGAGGCAAATTGCTTTAGAAAAATCTGATTTGCTGGAGAGAGGAGTGGGAAGGTAGTATATTACTGATAATGCTTAAATCACCCTCCAAAACTAATTAAAAGAGTGGGCAATCGTAGTCAGTAAAAAACACAATGAAGAGTTGGGGTCGAATCCCATAGGGAATGGTATGTCGTAGAGAATGCCTTATCAAGAAATTTAAACTTTAATTTAGCTCATTTACAATAGTAAGAATAATTGGGTGGATGATACCACCAACTTAATATAAATCTTTAATTATCAACTACCACAATTAAACTAAAAATTAGACGAAATCAAGAGTTAACCAGATATCTAGGAATGCGGGGATTGAAAATCGATATCACATAGGGGTTATTGCCTTGCTCTATAGTAATGAACATTCATGAATAGGATAAGTCATCCTCATTGATGCTAATCATCTTTCAATCTCAAAGCATTTATGCATAGAATCTCCTTTCGGTCTCATCTATATGACAATCCTACTAGCAAAATTTTAACGAGGCACATCATCTATTAATGGACATTCAAGAGAGAGTGTTATGAAACTACCAATTTTGGGGATGCCCTAGAAATTTGATCCAACTAATGAGTTTCCTAATTCACAGTGAAAATCAATCTAGACATGAAAATCAATAACAAGTGTAATACAAAGTTTTCCGCTTTTCTTTTTCTCTATATTCTTTACAATTATATATTTATACTAGTTCTCAAACACGTGTGTTGCACGTGTATACTGTACTAATTAGTATAAATATTTTTAAAATATAAGTGTGTGACATGTAAAATACAAGTGTGAATCGATGAGTGGTGAGCATATTCAATTGATATTATTATCATTGCAAGACACATCATACAAAAATATTGTTATCAAGTGAATTTCAAAAGTAATACTCTAACGACTTCAAATATACAATTCTTATAATATCACAACATATAATTTAAATGCCGGCACTATGGTTGCAAAATATTTAATGTCTTAAAGTTTTCGCCTTCTTTTTAAGGAACAATAGCCTCCACCTTTTAACGAATGCATACATATCAAAGTTGTTGTCAAAGGAGAGTTGTGTTTTGTTTTAATTGTTGAGAAATTCGATTATCATATGCTTTTCTTAGGATGATTAGTAGATCAGTATTAATTTAATAGTGTACACCTACAAATAAATAGTATTTATTTGTTATAAAATAATCATTGTTAAATATTTAATTGACATATATAAATCATAATTACATGTATATGTACCATTTGTCATCTTTGGCTCATTCAAAATTATTATTTTTGTCATTCGTAAATTTGACAAAAAAAAAATTGTTAAATTGTATAAATTGTGAGATATTAATATTGTCATACTTCATAAAAAATACAACACCTTATTATATCGGGAAAAATAATAAAAAGTGTGCATTTGCTAGAATGAAAAAGAAAACAATATAAATATTACTAAGACCCTATTTGACATTGCTGCTAAAAACTACTTATTTCTAGAAGCACTTTTTAAAATAGCTTTTGAGAAAAAGAAAATAATAATTTATGTTTGGCAAATTCATTTGAAAAGTGTCTTTGATAAGCAATTGTGTTTGACTTATTTTCTTTAAAATGTGCTTTTGAGAGTCAAATTACGAAAAATGGCAAGTATCAATGTGCGTTTAATATTAAGATTATTTTATAGAGAGAAACTTTTTTAAGCATCTAATACAAAAACTTTGATTAAATTAGAATGTACATAGATAAATAAATAAATAAATAAAATATTAATAAAATATTAACATAATGATTTAAATATAATTAAAGATATTAAGCAAAATAAATTTAAAAATCATTCCATAAATTAAATCACTACATACGAAAAAAATTATCACAAAAATAAATAAAGTCTTTCATACATCACAATTTTTTGAATAATTTCATCCCTAACTTTTTCATGCAATATTTTCATAATAGTAGAAGATTTGACTTGTATTTCTGAAGGTATCTCTGAAATCTTTAATTGTTACTTTTTCTCTTTTTTTAATCTTACAAAAATATTGTTGTTACCTTTATTTATAATTCTGTAAAATAATATATAAAATACAAAATAATAATACATAAACATAAAATAAAATAAAAATTTATTATATAAAAATAAAAAATAAAATTCTTGAATGAAACTTAACCAATCTTATGAGATATGCTAATTAATTAATAAGGAATATATTGGTAAATATGTGTCTATGAAATGAGTATTTTAGTCTTTAAAGAATAATTTTCTACTTTTGTTTTTTTTAAGAAGCAGAAATTTTTAGCTTCTATTTAAAAGCATTTTTAAGGATTTTCCAAACACTTGATTTTCTTAAAAAATATTTTTTTCCAAAAAAAAAATAATATTTTTGGTCTCCCAACAACATTGCCAAACAAGCTCTAATTCACTATTGAACCAAAAATTATATACTGCAAAAAAAAAAAAAGTGCATATAAAAGAAAAGATAACCTTGAATTTGTGTATATACATACTTATGGGCCGACCTAATACAAATGAATTACGTATATGAAAATTTCAAATCATCAAATAAAAATTCAATGAAATAGAAATATTTTCAATCAATAAATAAATAGGAAACAAAAGTATTACACCCTCTTCATAAGTTCAACTTCCATCATTCACATAATTAGATATTAAATAAAAAAATAAATATATTATAAAACAGAGGCATTTTCATCAAAACAAAAAAGAGAACAACGCAAGTATTACTCCACTATACTTAAGTTTAGCTCAGTGAATTTATGATTGAAATATAAATAGGAAATATTACAAAAGGTGAAAAGACTTATAGTAACTGATTTGAAATATAATGTTTAATGTACTATTATGCCTTTTCGACTTTTCAAATATAGCACATAAATATTTGTAACTGATTTGACATTATATTGTTTAATGAGAAATCACGTCTTTTTTAATTTTATTCAGGTAAACATGAAATACCATATTAAAAACGGATCGCACGGCCTTATATAAGGAGCTTTTACAAATTCAAGCAATTTTTAGCATAATAATATAAAGACTTCCACCGTATCCAGGTCCGCCCTTAGGGTACTCCAACGGTTTCTACCGGGTCCGCCCACAACACAGGGTAATCCAACAGATACATCCGGGTCCGCCCACAACACAGGGTAATCCAACAGATACATCCGGGTCCGCCCTTTTCAGGGTAATCCAACGGATCAACGTAATAGTCTCTTATTATCATGCCTGAATTACATTAATTAGACCTTAATTCTAGCCATTTAAACCATCTTCAAAATGGACACAACACCATTTAATTATAATAACTTAGTATGATATAGCTCAACACAATAATTTAGCCTGTCATTAGGCTAAGTATCAACGAAATAAAATAAATACAATAATAGTACATGTATATGAACTTCAAAATGAAAACCTTGTTCTAATCCAAATTTCAAACTTTTATTTAAACTCGGAAATATTACAGAAGAGAAAATTTTACAAGAAAGTATTTTAGAGATAGAGAGAGAGAGGGGGTTCTAAAACCTGCCTCCTTACTAAAACATACTTCCCTTTATATAGAGGGAAAATAAAACATAAAAAGATGGCCCACACCTTTTTAAATGGCCAATTTACAAAATCATATGGCTAACACACTCATATGGCCTTCACACTAATTTCACGTGGCCAACATAATTATTTATGACAACATAATTATTTATGACCACTATGTCATCTTTTTCAAAGATGCTTATCTTTATTAAAGTAGGTTCTTTCTTTATGAAAGTTTTTTGTCCCTTTCCCCCTTTGTCATTGTGGTGGGGTCTATCCTTAGACTTTTGCCTTGCCTTTGCATGTGGTTTTGTCGGAGGACTCCTCCACTTGTTCTTGAAACTTCTTGAAGAGAGCATCAATATCTATCGCTTCAGCACTATCACTTTGTTCTTCTCCTGCAATGCACACTTCATAATCTTGATTAGTGTGACTTGCTGATGTCATTGATATATCATCTTCAATTTCAACGTCAAGGTTTCTCATTAGATCTTTCTTGACTTCCTCCATGTATAATGCTATGGTTTCCGACTTGAATATAATCCCCTTCTTCATATGAAGTTTTCGAATAATTTGTTTAAAAGGACTAGTAATATCTTCTTTAGGAGTAGATATCTCATGGTTATGATAATTATCAATAGTGCGATTTATTAAATCTAGAATCTCTTGACCATGCCTTTTTCCTTCCAGGTCTTTATTAATCAATTTACTCCAGAACTTTGTATAAAATGTTCTCATTAAACAAGGAAATCCCTCCGAGGTAGTATTAACTTCAACATTCCATTTCATAATCCATGGAATAGAAAATTCTATAAAAAAGAACATCACTGACATTCCCTCAAAAAAGATATTATCTTGTTCCATACTTATAAGCTTGGGAGATATGTCTAGCCATTCCAAGTATAATTTTTTATATTGTTCTGGCAAAATCTTTATAGATGGTCCATATAACATCCACCATTTGGCAAACCAGTTAGGAATATTTTGTGTTTAAACATTTGAACAAATCTTGATAAACCATGAATACTTTCTATTGGCATTCTCATATAATAACGCTTTATTAAAGCTGTCAACATAATCCCAGTAGTTATATTTTACTGCAATTTTCTGTTCAGGATGGATATAATCATTTTCCTTCAAAGGACTCATTCCCCATTCTTCTGGAGAAATAATTCCCTTTATAATTATTTTAGAAAAGTTATAAAATTTCTTTGTATTAGCAGGGTAAAAATGCTGAAATTCTGCCGACCCTGTCGCTGAGAGTATCATCTCATAATGCATTCGGTATTTATATGTAGTAGTCGTATAACATACTGTATCTAAATACCTGTTCATCAGTTGCCATGGATCATTTTTCCATTTTAGATCATGGTTTTCTAAAAAAAGTATGACCTCTTTTTTCTCATTCAAATCAAATATCTCAGTGTTTTCTTCATCCATCAATAATGTGGAATATGTTGGAAGAGTATTATCCTGATTTTGTTTGGATTTTCATAAAATCCATAAATTCCTTATACATTGGATGGTTTATATTAAAACCCTCTGTATTCGTCATTGAGCTAGAAGCTTGCGACCAACTGCTTATTTCCAAGTTAAGCGAGGATATGACCTCCTCTTCCTCTATTTCCTCATCCTCTTTCCCTTGAAGGGGGCCATGACGGTCTCATGCCTGAAAACAAAGATATTTATGATCAATCTAAATATTCTCTAGTGAGAAAATCAGGAAGACTATTATCTTCACCTTTTTATAAACTATATCAAAATCAAATGGTGCTAATAAAGCTTGCCATCTAGCAAACATTTGTTTAGCCACATCATATTTGCAATCTTTATTAAACATGAACTTAGCTGCTTGGCAATCAGTTTTTATAATAAACTTTTGATTATAAAGATCACCTTGGAATTTTAGCACACTTTTCACAATAGCCAAAATTTCTTTAGCTACTGTGGCATAATTTTTCTGTGCCGAATTCCATTTTCCTGAATAGAATTGAACAATATAATGACGTTTATTCTCAGGACAATATTGGGTAAGAACACCCCAAACCCTATTTCTGAGGCATCTGTCTCAACTGTCTTTTCCCAATTTGGATTTGCCAAAGTGAGACATGGAAGGTTTTTAACCTTAGCCTTAATTCGTTTAAGAGCTTTAGTATGATCAGCTGACCAAGCCTTTGGATTATTTTTAAGCATGTCATATAATATCGCCGAATCCAAAGCTAAATCCTTTATAAAAGGTGCTACATAATTAAGACTCCCAAGAAATCTTTGCAACTGAGTCTTGTTAGTAATTTCATCAGGAAATTTAGATGCAAATTCAATACTTCTATTAATAGGACTGATACATCCCTTTTCAATATTATGACCTAAAAATCTAACCTTGGTCTGAAATAATGCCATCTTTGGAGCAGAAATAACCAAACCATTTTGAATAATAATTTTCTTAAATAAATCAAGATGTTTAAAATGAGTTTCTATATTTTTTTAAAACACAAGAATATCATCTATGTATACAATGATAAAAATTACTATAAGGTATAAAAATATCATTCATAATTTTTTGAAATTCAGATGGAACGTTTTTCATGCCAAAAGGCATAACGTTCCATTCAAATTGACCCATAGGGACATTGAAAGTTGTTTTATAACTGTCAGATTCATTTATTTGAATCTGCCAATATCCTGATTTTAAATCAAAGTTAGAAAATATAATAGCATCATAAACTCTATCTAATAAATCATTTTTATTAGGAATAGGGTACCTTATCCATTTTAAAGCTTTATTGAGTGGTTTATAATTTATAACCAACCTGGGGGCACCTCATTCTAGTTCAGCATGTTTATTAACATAGAATGTTGTACAAGACCATGGAGACTGGAATGCCTTATAAGGCCTTTCGAAAGTAGAGATTCAATCTTTTTTTTACATAATTCCAAATATTCAGAATTCATCTGGCATGGTCTAGCTTTAGTAGGAATATGATCCTCAGTAAAATCATCTTCATATGAAAGACTAACAACATGTTTTTTCCTGTTCCAAAAAGCATTCGGATGATCTCCACAAATATCAAGAGAGAACTTATTTTTTAAAATAACAATTTTTTCTTGTAATTTAGGATTTTGCAAAATATTATCAATTTCTATGCTATTAATTTCTCCTTTTAAAAAATTCATCTGATTATTTTTTAAAATCATTTTTGAAGTTAATTCATTTAACATTCTTGTAAAAGGTTTAGTGATAAATTCTAATATAAAAGGTTTATTATTCCAAGTTCCTATAATTTTTTCATTATCCCAATAAGTAAGAGGGAAAATATCATTTATGAAAGGAACTCCCAAAATAATTTGGTTAGTGATATCTTTAACTAAAACAAAGCTTTGAGGAACACAATTTTTCCCTTTACAAATAAAAGCTTTTGGTAATTTAAACTCAATATTCATTTTACTACCATTTGCAGATTTTAAACTATGAGTAGTTTTATGAAAATATCTTGAAAGGATAAGTCCTTCCTGAATACAATTTAAATCTACTGCATTATCAATAAGAGCAATAAATTATTTTTTATAGTTATAATCAATAAGGAGAGTAATTTTTGTATAAACTTTTTGAGAAGTAAAAGCTTTTAAGCTTTGTAAAAAATCTCCTTTAGTATTACCAAAATTTAAATTTTTAAGAAAATCGAGATTATTAGTTTCCCCTTCATCTGAAGAAGATGATGAGTTATTACTTAAATTCTGTTTAATTTCAAAGCTGTCAAGACGAGCTTCTATGATGACATTCTTTTCTTTAAGATGTCTGATATCATCTTTGAGATTATTAATCTCTTCTTTCAAATCATTAATAGTAGTATGAGAACTTATAAGTTTCCTTCTTTCCAACAGAAGATTTTTAACTTCTGCCATGGTATATGCACCTTCTTTAGTTGGTATCTCCTCTGGAATATAATGCTTTGAGGTAGATGCTTTATTACTAATTTTATCAATAATTTGAGCTCTTATATCCGGATCTTTAATTGTTTGTAAGAGTTCTATAGCCTTGTCATTATCAATGACATTAATACTCATTTCTTTAAACTGAGAATAGATCTTATAAAGATCATCTTCAGTATCCTCCTTGTCACATTCCAAACCCTGTTGACAAGGTAAACATTCTTCTTCTGAAGACATATAATCTTCTTGATGAAGAGCTTTCAAATCTTCACTTGTGGACGATTCTCCATGACTGCTATACTCTGAATCTGATCTCTCCAAATCAGAATTGAGAATAATCTTTTATAAGGATTCTTTGATATTATCATCTATATCAAGATTTTTAATTTTTTCCTTGACTCGGCAATCCTTAGCATAATGACCAAATCTGCCACATCTGTGACAAATATCTGATTTTATCATATCGTCGTCTAGTTTTATAAAAAAATTTATCACCCCTTCCTTCCTTATGTCTTCTTTCTTTTCTTTCTATTCTTTTTCTCTTCCATTCTTTATAATCTTTCTTGGAAGATCTACTTCTAGAAGAATGCTTTTCTTTCCTATCCTTAGAAGCGGGCTTGGGAATGTCTAGAGCAAATTGCTCACAGAATTCTCCCAACTGTTGTCTTTCATTTAGACGATGTCTTTTGATCTGTTGATTCAGCTTAATTTCATTACATGAAGCCAAACCTTCCAACACACAAGCACTTATCAATTTTCCATAAGTATAACTCTCATAATTAATGCTAGGACTATCACCTCTAAGGGCCTTCCTAACTCTTTCAGCAAAGAGAGCTGGTAATCCATCAATAAATTTGGATTTCCAATGAGTACTATTACACTCTGGCAATTTCATAACCCTGCAAAGGAAAACATCTTTACAGAACCTAAAAGATGTAAGAGTCTTACACCTTAGGTTCTAGAGTAAAGTCCTGATGATTTTACTATTATCCGACCATCTTCCTGAAAAATGTTCTATAATATTCAAAACCAGTGTATAAACTGAATTTTGAATTTCTCCTTCACCTTCTTGTTTTACAGCCTGAAGGATCTTATCTCTTTGTTCTTGGTTGAGATAATTATCCCACCATCCTTTCAACTGGCCTGTAAACCCTACAGTTATCATTTCTGCAATAGTCTTATCACTATTTTTATTAGTCTTACAAATAGTATTGTACATCAACATTCTATGCATAGTTGTATAAATCTGTCTATCTGTATAACCATCTATGTTCCATTCATAGATTTCTTTTCCATTATAACTTTTTGTTACAATATATTCATGTTCTTCCATTAGAACATCCTGAGGAGTTGGCCTAGGATAGTAAAACATCCTTTGATAGGTTTTCTGGCATATTTTTCTGAGATTTTATTAATCTGATTAGAAAACTCCTTGTTCCCACTACTTTCCCCTTCTGAAAGATTATTAATCTTTAAGGGTTTAAGGTTATTACCTTTGAAAGCTTTTTCTAGGAAATTTTCTAAATCAGAAAAATCCTTTAACTTGAAGTCTTCAATTTCTGGGGGAGGTTGAATGCTAGGTTGAGCAACCTTACCCTTTCCTTTCTTATCAATACTCATTTGAGATAAAAGTTTATCAACTTTATCATGCAAAGACACTATATGATCACCTAACATGCTCATATAAATATTTGTATAATTATGCTGCTTTATCATCAAATTAATATGCTGACTAGTGACTAACGCAGTATCATTTTCAAATAATTTTGAAAAAGCATTAAAATGAACAATCTTATCGTCCTTATTAATTTGGAAAGATTGTAATGGCGGAAATACTGATTTCGTAATTTCTCCATTACTTAAGGTAAAATCTTTTTCTAACATAGAAATGTAGTTATAAACATGCTTACACATAAACCAAGGTACAAAAGCAATCAAAACATTTTGCCTTGATTCAATAAGATCTTTATAAAATTCTTCTTGAAATTGCAACTGTTCTTCTTTATTAAAGTTCTTAAAAAACCATTTTCTAAAAGATTTTCATCTGGATTTTTGAAATTCTTTTGTAATCTTTGCTCTTGCCTGTGAACCAGGACTAAAGTCAATAGGTTTGTCAGTCATCATAAAACAATTTTATGTTGTTAACCCATTTGGGAAATTCATTTCAGATTCAGTTATATCTAAATCTGAGCTAGTTCTAGCAATATTATCTTTATCAATTTTTATATTATCACATCTATAGCTTTCTCTAATTTGAGATGTAGATGCTCTAGATGGTACCTGCACAATATAATCTAGGGGAGATATATATGAAGAATTAGATCTAGTAATTCTAGAAGTCATGTTGCCACTTTCAATTCTATTATTTGACATATAATCAAAAAACTTTATTTTAACAGTTCCATCATTCAACTGTTCAATTTCTGAAATCTCTTCATTAATATTATTTTTAGGAGGAGTAGCTCCCTCAATAACCCATTCTTGTGGAAAATCAATTTCTTCCCACTTAATCGGTCTTCTGGTAACTACTCTAGATTTTCCAAAATTAGTTTCTACTAAAATAGTCTCATTTTTAAAATCAATAACTTTGCACATAGGATTCAAAGTATGCAGTAATTTATAATAAATTCTATAACAAATACACACTACTTCAGTGCCAGGCATATAATTATAACCATGAAGTTTAACATTTAGCATAAGAGAACTTAATGAATTCTCATCTTGCAAAGAAATCTGCAAATTGGGATAAGCATTAAAATAAACTGGTCCATAAGCTAGACTAGGTTGAATAGTCCCTATCAGAGACATCTTCCAATTATGATTTCTACCATCACGTAAAGTTGCTATAAAACTTTCAGGTAGTCCTCGTAAAGTAAGGGGCTTAAATGCCACATGAACCAAGCCAATGTGCATAAATCTATAAACATCCCTATAAGGGGCAATATTAGTTTCAGATATAAGTCTAAAAGTCTGATGATCATTATCAATAGTAATAGTTTCTTCAGTGGTTTTAACCACTTGTTTTAAACCAAGTTTTTCAAAAGTTCCCATCTGATATATAATTCTAGGGGAGATTTTAGGAATAGTCCACTTATTAAGTAAATCCAATTGTTGAGGTATATCATATTCTTCTTTTCTACTGTTTTTAACTGTAGACTTCTTCTTTATGATATTCATAATGAAAGAGTATTGAACTATACCACCTATAATTAATATAATTCCATGGCTCTGATACCATATTAAAAACGGATCACACGGCCTTATATAAGGATCATATTAAAAACGGATCGCACGGCATTATACAAGGAGCTTTTACAAATTCAAGCAATTTTTAGCATAATAATATAAAGACTTCCACCGTATCCGGGTCCGCCCTTAGGGTACTCCAACGATTTCTACCGGGTCCGCCCACAACACAGGGTAATCCAACAGATACATCTGGGTCCGCCCTTTTCAGGATAATCCAACGGATCAACGTAATAGTCTCTTATTATCATGTCTGAATTACTTTAAATATTACAAAAGGTGAAAAGACTTATAGTAACTGATTTGAAATATAATGTTTAATGTACTATTATGCCTTTTCGAATTTTCAAATATAGCACATAAATAAGAGAAATAAAAGAAAATTAAAAAGTAAGAAGTTTGTAACTGATTTGACATTATATTGTTTAATGAGAAATCACGTCTTTTTTAATTTATTCAGGTAAACATGAAATAAAATAAAGAATCAACAATTTTTGATCTATTAATATTAATGTGTGTACAATGTACATAATACTATTATAATTTCTGCCATTTGTATCTGATATGACATTAGTTGGTTGCATGGTCATAATAGTATTAATAATTTATTTCGTTTCATTTAGTGAAAAGGTTTCTAACCGGTGACATTATACTATTGTTTAATGAGGAATTATGTCTTCTTGATTTATTAACGTGGTGGAGGAGAATATGAGCAGATTTTGATGAATAGTGCAACTATTTAATATTTAATTAATTATAATACATTATAATATTTTAATTTAGTATAGGAGGCAACATCGTAATCCAACTTTGAAGATAGAAGCTTTCCACTTTTAATGATATGTGATGATAATTTCTCGGTAAAAGCTTTGTGTAAGATGTCGTTTGGTAGAACGCATTAGAAAAATAAAACATGCACTAACTTTGTCTATTACTAGTATTTTGTTTGATACATCTTTTTTAATAACTAAGGATCACATTAGTTATACACTCTATTTAATATTGAGGTATGTATAAATAAACATGGAAATCTTTGATATTAACAATGCATGCATTAGCATTATTAAAGATACAATTGCCCCTCAAAACCTTTTTAACAACCTTTCTCCATTTCTGTTGATGATATTTTTATAAACAACTATTTCTATTAAAAATTATGCAATGCATGTTGTTTTTAACACACCAAATCAAACAATCATAAGAAATAGTCTCAACATAACTAATACAAACATAACTAACACAAGCATTTACTTATGCCTCATCTGTTTTCATTAAGATTAAGACATTTGAATCTGAGTACACATTGCATTAAGACTAGAATACTAAATAGTGAAGATTATTTGTTTTCTCAACATCTGATTGTATAAAATTGATTTTTATTTAAAAATAATAAATATAAAATTTAAATAAAATACTAAATTGATCTAATATTATATCAATAAAATATTTTAACTTTTTTATATGACCATAAATGATAATTATAACTAACGATGATGATTGTGTATATCAATTTGAAATGTGTTAATTGATGACAGTGGTGGTTGTGGATAGTATATTATGGTATAATTGTTGACAGTAATGATTAATTGTGGTTGTTGGTGGGGTGACGATGATTAGTTGTGGAATGATAGTGATAGCCAATAGTTGTAGTAAATGATGATGACAATTACCGATATATAATATTGACTAATATTGGTAATTATCGATAGTGATTAGTGGATGTAATAATGGTTGGCGGTGATAATTGCAAACGATGACTAATGGAGATGATAATTGATAAAGGTGATTGATGGTAGTCATAATTTGGCTAAGGATAATGGTTGTGGATGGTAAGTGGTGGTGATTGATGATGGTGATAGTTGCGGCTAAAATGGTGATTGTGGATATATCTGAGTGAAGATAGATAGAGTAGTGTTGAACTGTTATCTTTGTAGAAATTTTAAATAAAAATCTTAATGATATTAAAACTTTGTTAGAGATATGAACCATTCAGACTTATTTATACCCATTAAACAATTGTAAAATAAGAAATAAATACAATTAATAATTAAGGTGTGAATGATTAAGATTAGAAAATATATATTAACTTTTAATGATTGAGATCTCAATCATTAAGATTAAAGCCTTCATTAAATGCAAATAAATAAGGCTAATACATGCATTACTAATACCCGCAATACTAATAGATCATATTCAACACTATTCTTATACAACCTACCAAACGACCCCTTAATTTTTTAAAAAAGAAAAAACACTTTTTTAGCAAGGCTATAAACCTTGAACTATCCCATTTTAATTTGGAAAATTTTCGCATATAACCACTCAAAAATAGCTTAACTATGCTCCATAGCTATAGTTTGCTAATTACGATTTATAGTTACATGTTATAGGAAAGAGAGTGGCGAGCGAGATTGTGAGAGGGGGGAGAGAGGCGAGTGAGAGAGGGCAAACAGTGGAGAGAGGTGAATTGTATATGTATATCGATTAGATAATTGTATATATGTAACTACTATGTATATGTATCAATTATTGTATTTGTATATCTACATACAACTTAAATTTGTATACAATTGATTCGAGTTAAAACATTTGTATATCAAATCTCTCTCTCGCTTTATATAAACACAAATTGTACATTGTATTTGTATAATTTGTGTTTGTGTAAAGCGAGAGAGAAAGACAAAAGAGAATTAGACAGATGAAATATTTGTATTTGTAAAATTATAAGTGTATAAGGAGGAGACATATGTATTTGTATTTCTCGTCTCTCTCACTTTATATAAACACAAACACAATTTGTGTTTGTATAAAGTGGGAGAGAGATTTGTAGAAGAGAAACGAGAGAGACTGGGCAAGGAGAGGAGAGTGGTGAGCGAGATTCCAGAGAGGTGAGAGAGTGTAGAAAATAGCAGAAGAAAAGTATAATCGAAGAACCTTTCTACTAGCCCAAGATCATTAACTAAGATCGAAAGATTCAACTAGAGAAGAGGAAGCTAGAAAGGAGAAGAAATATTTTAAATAAGAGAACTTTGTTACAGAAGAAGACTCTTTGATTTGAGTTGTTCTTGTGTTGTTGGGTTATGGTTACAAATGTACAATACCATACCCTATTTATACTTACTTATGGATGGTTCTAGATACTACAGAACCTCGACTATTTCATGATTCACTACAAATATCTAATTCATCTAGAATATCTACAAGAAAAATCTTGTACATTATCTTCTACTGTAGAATATCTAGATATTTTTCCAAGTGACTACACCTCTAGAAACTATGATATTTGTCACGCCTCATTTCCTATTAAGACGTATAGGCACCCGATGCCCTAAACGCTCGAGAGAACCTATAATATAACTTGTGCTTACTATGCATATAGCTATGATAATTTTAAAGGTGTGACAAGTTCATATAGGTAGACCCAAAAATTATTTACAAGGCTTGGCCGTTGAGGCCACAACAGTAAGAACACAAGACGCAACTGAACTATATACATTAGTCTACAAAGCCTCTAAAAGATAGCAAACTTAGTTTAGGGCGGGACAAGGCCCTACCTTACCCTTAACTATAATACAGTAATAAAATAGGTGTCAAAGACTCGATAAGCCCCGAATCGACCTAGAGTTTCACCAATAGCAGTTGAGTACAAGTGCTCCTACTAGAGAGGTCTACTAGCTGGAGTACCTGTGCCTACATCATGAAATGCAACGTCCCTCGCGAGGGACATCAGTATGAAAAAATGTATATAATATGTAAGGCAATAAAATATATGTAAAACAAGGGCTCAAATAAATCACTTATATAAGTGTATAGATCAGAATAGAAGACCACATTTGCTTACTCTTGTGGGATCATGTATGTTACATTCTTTTCTTTACTTTCTGTGCGTTATAATCTTATGAGGCATGTGATACAAATGACCAGCTAGGCATTTTAACCCCTAGGATACTGTTCTCGACCATGCTAGGCTTTCGCCCCTGAGCTGCGAACTTTCTATACCAATTGAGATTGACTCATGTTAGGCATTTGCCCCTAGGCTACCACCCATAAATATACAGATTGCTTCACTTAGTTTCTTTAATCTTTGAGATTGTTGTTTTGGTGGTCGTAATCATTTTTGAGATTTGAAACTACAGACCAGTAGTAGAAGACATGAGAATAATAACTTCAAGGCAGTAACAATGACGTAAGGAGATATGTAACATCAATGTATTACTTATGAGCTTAAATGACACAATTGACTTCAATTGACTAAAAGGAGAATTCGCCAAGCTTGTTGTTGTGAATACCATTTCTATACTAGCACATAAACATACAAATATAGAGTAATGAACATGTGCTGAGTAACTCGACATACTAAGAAGAGGGGAACATATTGTTATCCATATTGGAGATCGTACACTGCCACTATGTTTCCTTTACTAGAAATAAAACTTAGGAAATTCACTTCGTTGTTATTAGTAGCAAATATCAGATTTCATGCCAAGGAATATGGAATTGAATAGCCTTACATACCTTATTTTCTGACCAATACAACTATCACGATTCAGCCTCCATTTTTTTTTATGTTAATCTATAATATAAGTCACGATTAAACTAACGTAGCAGCTAATCACATTAAGGGCCTCGTAAAGCAGTAGCTAAACACTTGAGGGACAGTAGGCCCATACAACCCTTACACAAATGGTGAAACACCACACCCTCATTTTATACATTAATACAACTCCATACACCCTTTTCCAAGATACCCAAGCTGCCCCCAACAATAATATATCAATCCTAAAAAATCCACCAGCATAATAGGAGAATATTGAACTTAAGAATTCATCACCATCCATGAGTTCTTGAAAAATATATACAAAATTCTCCACCCAAACCTACATTTAAAGAAAGGCAAAAATAGACAGTAAACTAACCTTAGTTTCTGAAAATTTATCCTCCAAACTTGTACTTCAAGAACTTAAACTCTCCTTCAAATTTTTACTTGAAAATGGGGATAATATTCAAGAACCCTAAGGTGTTTTAGGGCTGCTCTGTGAAGTCAAGAAAGACCAAGAGAGAAACTTAATAAATTTGAAATTTTACAAGTTAAAAATGGAGCAAATGATCTAATCTTTATCCCTTTAAAAGTGACCTGCATTAGCCGACTTTCTTGGCCAATTTTGGACCATACATTTTCAAGTAGGTGACCCATCTACTTGGCCTTTTAACTTGGGCCTTTGAGGACTTTTGTTGGACCTTGCTGCCAATTATCCCTTTATTCTACTCAATTTGGGCCATAATTAATGCAAGTAGGTGATAGCGTACCTGACCCAATAACATTGTCAAAAGAGTCTTAGTAGGTGATGCACCTACGTGGTCCTTTGGATTGGTCAATAAGTCAAAGTAGGTGATGCACCTACTTGTCACCTACTAGCTTAGTTAAGTCAAGCAAGAAACTCAATTATTTTATTTCATTTTCTAAATCTTACTTCCTTTGCTTTAACTTAACACTTCACCTTAAACTTTAAACTCAAATATGACCTTACTATATCGAGTTTAAATGATTTCATCGAAGTTGATTTAGAGTATACATTCTGAAACGTGCAAGGAAAACAACACCTTCCAATCTATTTTAAACCAACACTACTCATCTAAGAAGTATGGTCTCATGAATAAAAGTAGCATATGGAGAATACATAGCATTACATCCTCCTCTCCTTAAGAACATTCGTCCTCGATTGTTAGCATAGTTAGCCAACTCCAAACCATTTCAAGCCTAAGGTATATTCTATTATTAGCCACGTGGTTCATATAA
Source organism: Solanum pinnatisectum (assembly GCA_035578085.1). Lineage (NCBI taxonomy): Eukaryota > Viridiplantae > Streptophyta > Magnoliopsida > Solanales > Solanaceae > Solanum > Solanum pinnatisectum. The sequence continues at coordinate 36,333,774 of CM069084.1, read as the reverse complement.
ACTTATACTTACCCATCATTGCATCAACTCAACACTTTGATCTTCAAAAGAAATCACTATAGGTGTTTTTACACTTTCCCTTAAAGTGATTTTTTTAAAACTATTCCGAGCTTGTAACAGAAGAACTTAAACGAAGCTTTGCGCCACATCTTGGTGCAAATCTCAGCAGTTTCTTCAGGACTCCTCTTGCTTCTTCAAACGATAAAGATTTTTTGTTATTGAATGGTCCATGTAAATTATCTCCTTGCCGAGTTTTTGAACTCCCCTTTTCTCTTAGCTTCCCGATATATATGTATTGTTTGAATAAACATTTGTGATAGGCAAGTTTGGAACTTTAGTGTTCAAGATTCTGGAACATGTAACTTTATAACACAAAGAGTTTTCATCAATACAAGCTTCCTTATTTGAGTCGGTGATGATTTGATGGTCAATTTCCTGTGAAGGCTCAACACTATGGCAAGATCGATCATCAGATTTTCTTTCTAGCTCTTCAATAACTTGTTTATCAGCTTCAGTGCTTCCAAAATTATGTCATCTATCTCTCCACCTGATATTTGACCTTCAATATTAGCTTTTTCATCTATTCGATCTATATCTTCTTCCTTTGATCTAAGCTAGTGATTAACCTCGATATAGGAGACGATTGACCAAAGACTTCAACTTTCAATACATTTTCCTCAATGTTTTCTTTGTAAAGGTTGCCACTAGCATATGTAGTTTCAGATATTTCCCGTTCAAGATCTTCTTCTTTAATTTCTTCGATAGCAGCTACCATATCACCACTAAGAACATCCTCAATTTTTTTTTTGCTTCATGCCGACAACATCAGTTTCTTAATTCTCCATATGATTGACTATATTATATTCTAGATCCTTGATTCAGTCTCTTTCAAGATTGATGGAAATCATGGCATCTATTACTCGAGCTTCAACTACTAAACACTTTTCCCACTCTTCTTCTTCTTCAGCTACTTTCTGAGCCATATTGCTCTCTTTGGCTAGGTAATATCTTTTTATGTGCCTTATTTCATGACAACGATAACATCTAAGAGACTTCTTACCATAATAGTTAGAAGGTTCTTCCTCCATTCCAAGAAATCTTAAACCACATGATAATCCAGAGTGCGAGATATCTCTTGCTTTTCTTTTAAAGTTCCTCTTGTCGGCTATAAGAACATTGCTTTCTCATTCGACAAATACACCAGCTAATTGTTTGGCTAATAGCTCTTGTGACGTTAACAAATTCTCAAATTCCTCCAAGGATGGTTGTTGAGCCCATCCTTGAATCAACGCCACAAATGGAATATATTTAGGTTTCAAATCATGAATGACAATTCTTCTCATTCGTGCTTTAGAAATAGCTTCTTCTGAAATAAATAAACATATCTCAGAGCATAAGTTCTTAATCTTCAAAAAATATATAGCTATAGAAAGTTTTTTCTTGAGTGGTGTTAGCCAATTCATTCTCCAATATCTGCAACCGAACTTCATTCTTCTTGTTGAACAAACTGTTGAGGGTCCTCTATGTTTAATGAAGTGATTTACACTTCATAATATGATCGAATAAAGCGGAGGAGATTGTCCTCTTCAAAATGAACTCCGCCTTTGCATTAATTTGCTTCCACTTCTTGTACGCACTACTATTTTTCGGTCCATTAGCAAGAGGACTTGTGTTACTCTCATTCACAACATCTCACAAATCCTCGCCCACAAGTTATGATTCCATACATATTCTCAAATACCTTGTAATTGGATTGATTCAACAACTCCATCCCCAGTCCATTAATATGACCACTTAAATCCCTTTACACAAACTAGTTGAATCTACCAGCAACCCGATCTTGAAATAACACCTGCAAACCAATCTACGGCTTGACTCTGATACCATGTAGAGAATAGCAGAATAAAAGTATAATCGAAGAACCCTTCTACTAGCCCAAGATCGTTAACTAAGATCAAAAGATTCAACTAGAGAAGAGGAAGCTAGAAAGGAAAAGGAATATTTTGAATAAGAGAACTTTGTTATAGAAGAAAATTCTTTGATTTGGATGATTGGGTTATGGTTACAAATGTACAATACTATCCCTTATTTATACTTACTTATGGATGATTCTAGATACTACAAAATTTAGACTATTCCGTAATTCATTACAAATATCTAATTCCTTTAGAACATCTACAAGAAAAATCTAGTAACATTATCTTCTACTCTAGAATATCTAGATATTTCTACAAGATACTTAATCCAAGTGAGTATACTAGATTATTCTAGAAACTATGATATTTGATCTTAAAAAGAAATCATTTTAGATATTTTCACAAAGAGAAAATGTAATTATAGCTAAAAATATGTTTCAAATTGTAATTAATGCAAACTATAACTATGCTAGCTAATTAACTAATATATATTTGGGTAAACAACACAAATCCCACTAGTTTAGTGCCTAATTACCTATCTTCCCTTCAGTTTGCATAATTACATGTACTACCATATTTTTCACCTCGGATACATGTATCTATCGCGTCTAGATACATGTATCCGAGATCCATGTTAATCAGATGCATATGATTAATTAAAGATTATAACTGACAACCATAAATTAAGGAGAAATTCACGCTTGTAACAATTATAGAATATTCTGGCGTATCACAACGTTTAAAAATAATCAAAATACTTAAATTTCTGCTATTTTTTTTTGGAGATTCAACAAAATTTACACTTATTCTTCTTCTTGAATAATTTTGAACATTTTTTGTTCAACAATGGTCGATATCATTATTTTATAAATTCAGATACATAAGTTCGATTGTAATTCAGATACATAGTGTGAAACTATAATAGATACACTACCTAACTAATCCAAATACATTTCTAACTTGTTTATGATACATTATGATATAAGGCAGTTCAGATAAAAAAATTCTATTATATCACATATAGTTTGGTGTATCTGTGTCAGAAACAGTATTATTTATCATATTTCATTTGAACTGTATATGAGATAATTTATATATATTAAACTAATAAATATGACACATACATTAGGTTGCTGTTAATATTAGATCAAATACATGTTATTTATGTAAGTAATTCTGATACACTATAGAATATGTGTCATACACATGAGTTAATTAATTGTTGGATACATCCCCTTGTATATGATATAACACAAGATTCAAAAATCATATAATCTTAATTAATACCATACTTCTTAGATATACATGTATCTGATAAATAACATTGCTATATATTAGATACAAAAATTGAAAAATAACTATATTAGATATATGCCATGATATCTGTCTATCTGATATAACACAAAATCAAGATTGTAAGATAGATACATAAAGTATAATGTGAATTATCAATAGATCTTGCATTTTATTACATAAATATTTGAAACACCATTGCTTCGTTTGTGTATTCGAGTTTTCAGATGTGGTCCTAGGGCCTGTTCTTCAGAAGGGAATCTGAATCCCACTTCCTCGAATCTGTGATGTGCTTAGATTCCACTTGGAAGAGCTTGAATACAAGATGACTATCTATGAAACATAGATTTACGGTTCCTTCGTGTCATACAATCATCGTTTCTTTGCTTTTTGGTTGCAAAGATACAAATAAAGTTGTGTGCATTAACAAGAAGTCACTTTTTAATTATATAGATCGAACAACATATCAAACTTTATATTATGACTATCTTGACTTCTCCTCTCCTATGTGCTTGTTTGTATCGGCTGTTCGGGCAGCATGGATGGTTTAGTGAAGAAGATTTATGAGGGAGAAGGAAGAAAGAAAGAGAAAGGGAATATGAACATGGGATAGGAGATTGAGGATGAAGGAAGAGAATATGCACATATGATGTAAAACGTGGGGGGTGGGGGAGATATATTGTTGACATAGGAGTTTGAGGGATAGTTGTTAATCTACCTTTAACTAAGGAGTTTGAATTTAAAGATAATTATTCAATATCATATTTAAGAGATTTGTGTATCTGATTTAACTTTTAAAAATATATAATATAATTATTAAAAAGTGGTATTATATATTTTTAAACTATAGGTAAAATATGTAGATATGATAGTTAAGTATGTCTAATTATGCAGTTTTCCTATATATTTTGCTTGACATCGTAATTTTACCCTTTTAATTTTTATCTAAACCCATTCATTGCCCACTAACCCGAATCTTTAACCCATGTCATCAAGAGAGTAGGCTGCATCGCGGTTCTTTTGATTTTTATTATTATAAGCTGAGCAGAATAATATCTGCCGAAAAACCTCTCGTGAATTAGTTCCCCCAAAATCCCTGCCCCCTCCCTATTTCCAGTTCTCAATTTCCTCCAATTTCGTGTCTGTAAAAGTGAAGTGAAAATTAGGGTTAAGGTTAGGGTTCCGTGCTAAGAATCGAGTGCGGGGGCCATTCGGAGCATACGATGTACGCCGATCGGGTGGAGGCAGTGACGAAGACGTCGATAAGGGATAGGCTTAACGGCAACACTGCTGATGATTTCGCTCGCCGGAGACAAGTTACCGGCAAGAGGTTTTCCCTCTTTCTCGCCTTTTTCCACTTACATTTATTATTACTTCTGATGGCTTCAGATTTTTGTAGCTTCTAGCTTTTTTCATGTCTTTCTGTTTGTGTATATGCATTTGGTCAGATGTGTTATTTAGTAATTTAAGTAGGATTTTTTCTTCAATCCAGTACAGGATTGGTATTAAGTAGACAGACCAATGTTTTGCATCTGCTTACTGTAGAGATTTCTGTCACGGTTTTTGTTGTTACCACGTGAGATGTGTGTAAATTGTAGTATCTGTCTAAAGTTATTTTTTCTTATTTTGAATAGATAGTACTTACTCCCTTCCATGTCTTTTGATTGTTCTTGACTAGGCATGAGTTTAAGAAAGAATGAGACTTGAGCTTTGTGGTTTAAAACAAGCTAGAAATATTTATGTTGCCATACATTATCTGCAAGAAGATTTAAATTGAATTATTTCTAAATATAGAAAGCTGTCAACAAGGGTATCATACCCTACTCTCCCTCTGATATGTCCTCATTCTTTTTGGGCCAGACTAAAAAGGAAGGTGTGCACATTTAATGGGATAGAGGGAGTAGCAGTTTAAGTTTTATCGTCAAACTTTTGTTAGGATTCTAATTCTTTTGGGCACAATTTCTTTCAATTAAATGTGGTTTAGGAAGTTGAATATTTGTAAAAACTGTGAGTACCTGTTAAACAGAGGCACCGAGAGCATTTGTGTAATTGTCAATTTTCTCCCGGGAAAGTGTCATTGTTGCTTACTTGGCCTTCCTCCTTGTTGCCTCCGTATGGCCTATTACAAGTCAAACCAAATAAATTCCTTTTGGGGCTCTGGGTCCTCGTAGATTGGACTATCTGCTTGACGTTCAAAAACATAAAGTTTGAGTCGATCTAATGATTAGTTCGGGGAGATGCATTATTTTTTTGAGAAGGTAGTAGATGATGTATTAAAAATTCAGCAATATTTAGCACCAGCTAAGCACCAAGTTGGTGCTAAGGCAGTACAAGAGGCGGTAATCCTCATGTACATAAAAATTAAAGAAAAGGAGGACATCTACAATAAATGCCCTATTCTTGTAAAGATTCTATGAAGTCTAACCATACTATCTTCATCCTTTACAGCCTGTAGATTACACCAAAAGCCATAAACAATTTGTATTTAAGCTGCTGTATAATAACTTTCTTTCCTTCAAAGCATCCCACATTTATTGGGAGATGCATTCTACGAATGAGAAATGAACAAATTAGCTAAAAAACTATTATTCTCTAAGTTGCTCGGACTTGGGTGTGGGTGTTCGATACAGGTGCAGATCTAGAGGTTGAATCCTTCATGATCTAAATTTTAAGATTCAGGGGTACAAGGCATGGATACGGGTGCAGGGATTTGGCTAAAAAAATTCAAATATAAAAAATAGAGTTATAGAGATATGCCTAAACTATTGTGGACTATTTGGAAAGAAAGGTATGCACGAATTTTCGAGAGCAAGTTCGAATATGTAATTATTATCAAGTACAAATGCATTTCTTTACTGAATATTATTAGAAATCAGTGTATTTGTCTTGAAATTTCTCTATCGATTTTGGTCAAAGTACCGAGAAATCGTTTGACCATATCTGGTATGGATCCCACACCCACACCCCACACCCACACCCACGTCGTGTCGACATTGGTGCGGCATTGAAAGTGAAGAGGCCGCACAACTTAGATTATTTGTAAGGTAATAGTGATGATATATAAGTATATCAGATCATGCTTGCTTTTTTTTTCCAGCTTTAAGCCTTCTATGGTGGAGTCCTATTAACTTTCTGGTTCAATTTCTGTAATCTATTTTGTAGGCACAGAGAAGAAGATGACAAATGGGAGCATGATCTTTACGAGCGTCATGAACTTCCGGGATCAAGTACGATGTTGTTTGATACCATTAGATTCAGTTAGATATTACGTATTCATTAGGCAATATACTTGTGATTGCTCCACTAAAAATTTTGGCATCTTTTATGGGCATTCACAGGCCAGAGAATTGGTGCTAAGGATCTTCGTCTAAAACTCCAAAAGAAAAGTATCCAACAAGCTACTCAAAGTGTTAAAGGTTCTGTCTCTGGAGGTATGCGGGATCTGCGTGAAAAGCTTTCTGGTACTGTATACTCACAAAAAGTGGAAAATGATCCCCCCAAAGCAAAGCTGAAGGTGGCTCCTGAAATAAGTAAACCTGTCAGAAGAAGTAGCATAACTGAAGCTCCTGCCATGGAGACAAAAAAAATTGCCAGCACAGTTTCAAAGAAGAAGTCCCAGCAAAAGGCAAGATCTCCTTACTCAGATTAGTTTCACCAATAAGCTTCTTGTCAATAGCATTACTTCTTTATCAAATGGTGATATTGCCAATAAAATGTGAGCAGACACAGCCTGACCCCCAATAAGAAAAGGAGATAAACTTTCAGAATTTTCCCACACAAAAGGGTAATAGAGTCTCTAGACAAAAGTGACATGTGGCATGAATTACATGATACCATCTTCCTTACTTTCATTTCTTTAGTTATTAACTCCTTACATTTTGTAGCTGGTTCTTGTTATTTGTTCAGTGGGTCAGTTTCCTGCTTGGAACAATGTCATGGCAATAGGGTTTCATAGTACGCCCTGCATTTCAATTTGCATGACCCTGTTTGCCTGGCCACATAGTTTAGAATGAAAGAAAGACTATGAACTTTTGAAACTTGTGGTCTTAAAAATGTCATAACATTTGTGTGGTTGTAAGACTTTTGAAACTTCTAATCTTAAATATGGCATAACATTTGTGTGGCTATAGAAGTTTGTCATTCAGGATAAAATGGGTAGTATCAAGTGAAATTGTTTTCAAGTTTAGAATGTGGTTATTCTTTTTTGTACATACTAAACAAAAAGGGAAATAGTGTTCACATAAGCTAGAACGGATGGGGTATTAGGATACTATACAATGTAATGCATGACCAATATAAACTTTTTTTTGTTGGTAAGTTCATTTTGTAATCAAATTATTCGGTATGACTCATAGCTATGTCCACTTCCCTGCTGGATTTTTTTATTTTTCTGGTTTATGGAATCAAACCAGTGAAAGAACTCTCTTAAGAAAACATCTTTTTTTTCTGCACTTGGTTCATTCCTATAAACTAAGACTACTTAGAACTGAATCAAGGTCATACACACAGTTGTCTAGAAGATTGACACCTACTGGCTGTTTATTTCCAGGGTTGAGTTTTGTGAATACTACAACATACACAGTGTAGGATGGGGTTTTATGCAGACCTTATCCCTACCTCTGTGGAGGTTGAGAGTTTTTATTTCTAAGTGCTTCTTGGTTGGTCCTTATATCCTTGAGAAATTGTATAGAAATTTGTTTATTCTAGTTTGATAGAGGGAGCTTTTCTGGGCATATATCTTTGATTTTTTTGTGTATGCATATGCTGTGGCTAGGACTCAGCTCTGCTCACTGGACTATTTAATATGGCTGGAGTAATTGTGTCCATGCAACATATGCATAGGGAAAATCAACTCAACCTTTCTGAAAATCAGTCACTGAGACATGTCACGCCTTTGTGCTAGCTGCGCTTTGTATAGTGATCTATCCTCTCTTCAACCAGCTAATCAAATGGAAGCCGGAGAGATTCTTGGTAATATAGATGAATCGGGAAATATGCTTGGTCGACATAAGGTAAGATACTTAAAGTAGAGTACCTAGATGCCCATGGATGATATATTCTTATGCACGTATGACATTTGCCTCGACTTTGTAGTGCTACTAGAGTACCACAATCAGGGTTGTACTCTTCAACATGTAGGGGTTGATGGTTGAAAGAGTGGCAGCCAGACTTTTTTAACTTATCAATTCAAAATTAGAAGCCATTAATTTTTTTTATGTCAATTGACATATCAACAAGTAGCTTTAACAAAGGATTAAGCAAGCTTTATGCTTAATATATGAGTGAATTTTGGCTGCTATATCAGAATCAATGGCATGTTGGATTCGCCAAAAAGACTTGTGCTTCTCTAGCATCAGACCCTTAGTATGGGAAAAGGAAAAGGAAGATATGGGAAACCAAACCACCTTGCATACGGTAGGTGATTTGGAGAAAGAGAACATACTCAAAATGAAGTAGAATAACATTTCACTTTTGGCCTTTTGGCATAGTATGCAGGATGTTTTTATGTAGATAGGTCTATAGATTTTATCAGTGAGGACACCTCACTGATTAGAGGTGTAACTGAGCTTTTCGCAACTACTACAAATATTAACTCCCAACGCTTTCTTAGTGCCTTTGTTTCTTAAATATAAATTTTTGCTTACCATTTCAACGGGGAAAAAGAAAAAGGAAAATATAATTTTTTTTTGAAATTGCTAACATTGCTAATTAAAAGCACTAGGGCAGTGTGAAAGCCATATATACAGGGGAGATTCCCACCACCAACAAAATTCTAAAATCAATTATAGTTGCCCTATGAAGTCTATCAAAGAAACCTCCTCTAAAAAGCTCTCTTTACACCAAAGTGAAACAAAAGTAAACACTTCATCTTAATGTCTTGCACATGACTACCCCTATCTTCAAAAACTCCAGAGTTCCTCTTTCCAAATTGTCCTCCATATGCAAGCATGAATCGATCTCCACTATTTCTTCTGTCTTAAGGCCTGATTTGTTTTCATTAAGATTAAGATGTCTGGATTTGAATGCAAATCTGAATGGTTAAGATGTTGTCTCTAAGTAAGAAAATTTGTTTTTCAACATCTAGATATGCATAATTATTTAGTTGTAAACATAATAAATATACAATTCAAATAAAAATTTAATTTAATATTAGAAAAAATATTAATTTAATAAAATAATTTTTTTTTTTTGATTAAAAAATGAAACATGTATGTTCACTAGTGAGATGGTGGAGATGATTTGTAGTGGTGGTGGTAGTGGTAATGATTGGTGTTAGTGGCTAGTAATGGTGGTGGTGAAAGCTGTGATGGTACAAGTGGTTGGTATTGTAGTGACTATTATGATGGTGGTGATTGGTAGTAGTGGTGGTGGTGAAGTTAGTTGATGTTAGTAGTTGGGTGATGACCGAAGAATGTGGTGGTAGTTGGCGGTGGTTCTAGTTGTGGTGGAGGTGGTTACAATAAGGATTGACCACAATGGTGGTAGTGGCTGATGGTGGTGGCGCTAAAGAATGTGTGTGGTTAACAAAGTGTTTGTGGTAGTTGGCGGTAGTGCTAGTTGTGATGGTGGAGTTGGTTGGTAGTAGGTATTGGCCGTTGTGGTATTAGTGGTCGATAGTGGTGATGGAGATGGTGACAGTGGATATAGTATAATGATGAAGGTGGTAGATGTGATGGTGGGTGGCAATAGCGGTTGACAATGGTGTTGGTAGCTAGTGGTGGTTGTGATGATAGAGGTGGTTAGTGGTGATGGCAGGTGATTATGGATAGAGTGGTGGTGAATATTATCATGCAGGCGAATACCTCTTGATGATATTAAGACTTAGTTCAAGATCTTAATGATTAAGACCTATTCATACCAATTAAGTGCTTCAATCTTAATGAAAACAAATGCACTTAATGGCCTAATTCAGACCTCCACTAAATGCAAACAAATGAGGCCTAACTATTCCCCCCAAACTGTTCCAGCTTTTAAGAAGATCAACAATATTTTTAGGCACACACCGGTTGATCCCCACAACATCGAGTAATAGTTGCCATAGTTGGATAGTAAAAGAGAAATGAAGATACAAATGGCTATTAGTTTCAGTGTCAAAAAATGGCTATTAGTTTCAGTGTTGAAAAAAATGGCTATTAGTTTATGTGGTTGTCTCGCAAAACAAACATCTGGAGCATAGTTGGAGCCCCATTCTTCTCAGCCTTTCTTGAGTCAAACTGCCTGTCTCGCCACCAACCAAGTGAAACAGAAAACCTATGTAGGGGCATTTGTTTTCCAAATTGGCTTCCAAGGACAGCCATCAATCTGTTGGACACAGTTGCCGATTATCAGATTGGCAGACTTGACAGGGAAATTCCCATCTCTATTATGATTCCACTGCACCTCTGCATCTGTTAACCCCCTGAAAATCCTCCAGAGTCTTTAAGAACTCGATTGTTCCTTCAATTTCCCAATCATTTAGGGCCCTCTAGAAGGTAATGTTCCACCCTGGTATCTCCTTAACAGTGTTGTCAAAAGCAAAAAGCGCAAAAGAGCTCTAAGGTCCGTTGAGGCTTTAAGTACAAATTCTTTGCACAAATAAAGCATGGGATTTAATGAAAAAAGGCGCAAAGGGAGAAAAAAATACAAACATATATGTAGTCCAAGACTTATAATTTATAAGCATGAATGACAAATATATGAACAAAGAAATTGAGAAATAATTACTATAAAGTGAAATAACCACTGCTTAGTGTCATCTCTTCAGAAGAAGTTTATTGGCAAGGAAAAGTATGTCTTAGAACCTTGATGAAGACACTAAAGCGCACATTGAGCAAGGCGAATCGCTCAACACGTTTTGAACCTTGTTTCAGGGTTTAAGCGCACCTTTGATAACACTGCTCCTTAATTGTGGGTAAATAAGCATATGGGTTGATTGAGATACTGAACAAATCAGGGAAAAGATCTTGCAAATATGCATGCCCTAGCCAGTTGTCTGTATATAGAACAAGGTCTTTCTACCATTATCAACCTAGATGCTAGAGTTCTCTAAAAACAAATCCCAGTGTTGTCTAATGGATCTGCACACTCCTATAGTCCATAAGGGTTGTTAACATAAGTGTGAACCACAACCTTTCCTGACCATACTTGTTGCAAATTACCCTTCTTGATAAGCTATTCTCTTCCATATTATACCTGCATAGCCATTTCATCAAAAGACTATTATTTTGAGCATTTAAATCCCTAATTCCCAGGCCTCCTTTTGATTTGGTAGTGATTAGAGACTTCCACTAGACCAGGTGCATAACTTGTTTGTCCTTGTTTATTTGCCAAATGAAATTTCTCCTTAAAGCATCAATTCTATCCCTTGCCTGCTAAGGGGGGGAACAAAGACATCACATAAGTTGGTAAAACATCCAACATACTATTAACCAAAATAACTCTTACCACGAAAGATAAATACTGACTTGTCCAGGTTGCCAATCTCTTTTCCTATCTTTCAATCACTTTATTCCATATTTCAATGACCTTATTTTGGAAACCTAAAGAGAGACCCAAATGTACCGTTGGTAGGGTCCCAGCTCACATCCCAAAAGTGCTGCCAATGACTGGAAATTGTCAACCACATCAATTAGAAAACGGAAACAGGACAAATATACTATCACAAATAGTATGTCAATACCCTCTGTAAAAATAGTATGTCAATACCCTCCGTTATACTTTAAGATTGTATACACCCTTACCATCAAAGCTAACGGATGGACATGTGGCTTAATCTCAATAATTTACCCTATTTTATAAAAAAAATTTATCCAAAATTAAAAATCCCATATATTTTTTTTAATTTTAAACCCACAACCAAAATAAGATAACCCTTCATCACTTTTTGTAATGGATCATCACTGATCCCTTGCTGACCAAAAAAACAAAAAACCCTTCATCTTCAATAAAGAAGCCAGTGCATCCTCCCAAAAGTTTCAGACAATAACAGTGCACCAACCCCTTTCAACAACACAAATTGATCATGAAGGTAAAAATCTTGACATGGAATGTAAGGGGTTTGAACAATGAGAATAAAAGGAGACAAATAAAATCGTTAGTTCATCAGTGGGGAGCATACATCTATGAATTCATAGAAACTAAATTATGGGGGACAGTGGAAGAATATTTTCAGCAACTTTGGGGAAACAGATGGGTTGGAGGGGTATGGATGGACTCCATTGGTAGAAGTGGTGGAATCATTGTATTATGGGACAAGAGGGAATGGAAAGGGGAGCTCATCGACAGTGGCAGTCAGATGCTCACTTGTAAACTATCTGGGATCAGCCAAGACTTGACTTGATAGCTTACTGTTGTATATTCAGAGTGTGACAGAAAAGAAAGAGAAGAATTGTGGTGGGAGATCTCAGCTATTAGAGGAATATGTGAAGGACCCTGGGTGATTTCTGGGGACTTAATCTATCCAGATTTCCCTTTGAAAGGACAAACTATAACAGAATAACTAGAGCCATGGCTGATTTCAACCAATGCATAAATGATCTTGAGTAACTGGATCCACCTCTTTCCTGAGGTTATACATGGAGAAGAGATCAAAATCACAGTTGTGCTGCAAGAATAGATAGATTCTTGTTCTCGTCCTAATGGAATGAGAGCTTCTCCAAAATCAGCCAAAGTGTTCTCCCACAACTTGGCTCGGACCATCACTCCATCCTGCTATCCTGTGGTGATTGGAAAGATAGGAAATCATATTTCAAATTTGATAATCGGTGGCTTAAGGAGGAAGGATTCATAGACAAAGTGAAAGAATGGTGGAGCGGCTTCAATGCCACTGGCTGACTTGATTTTCAATTGGCTAAGGTTAGTCAATTGAAAGTCAAGATCAAAGAATGGAGCAAAGCCAACAAGAACAGCTGGAAGGAAAGGAAAGATCAGATTCTATCACAAGTGGGAAATCTGGAATCCATTCAGGATCTCAGACTTTTGACAGATGATGAACAGTTGCAGAAAATTCAGCTGGCTATGGAGTTTGAAGAGGTGTCCAGAAATGAGGAAATTGCTGGAGGTAGAGATCCAGGGTACAATGGGTCAAAAATGGTGACAAAAACACCAAGTACTTCCACGGAATGGCCAATGCTCACAGAAGATTCAACTCCATTGACATCCTCAAAGTCGAGGGGGCTGAAGTTACTGATCCTAAAGAAATAAAAATTCCATTGTGAGCTTCTATCAGGAACTCTACAAGGAGTCTGAGAATCGGATACCTGATTTCACACTCCAAGGGAATACCAGGATCTCCACTGAAGAGCAGGTGTGGCCGGAAAGACAACTTGAAGAGGATGAAATATTAGAGGGGCTTAAACAGTGTGCCACTGATAAGGCCCCAGGCCCTGATGGATTCCCAATGTCATTCTTCATTGCTTTCTGGGAAATGTTGAAGTCAGATATACTCCTCACCCTATGGTGTTGGCCACTGGCCAGATTCAAAAAGGGGACTTCCCCATGCCTTGTCACTTGGTCATCAACTCTAGGGGCTAATTTATATGCAAAATATGGCCACGTGAATCCATTTTGTCTCCGTAAAATAAGGTATTTTATGTATATATGTTTTAAAATTGGTATAATATTATATTCCGGCACCCACGCTACAAGAAGGCCAAAAGGTGCACTTAGTTGGATGTTGAGTTATTCATCATGAGAACTAGGGATCAATTCCCACTTCACATATTTTTTCTTTTTTTTTTAATGGTGCACCCATGCTCAAGAAATTCTAGATTCGCCTCTGAATTGTCAAAGCATAAAAGGTTTTGAGGGCTAGGTATCAGTTCCCACTTAATAAATTTTTTTCTTCCAGTGGTGCACCCATGATCTAGAAATCCTAGATTCGCCCCTGAATTTAACTCTTTATCTCCTACAAAAACTGATTTCGACACACACCTTTCATCAGAATAGGGTGTGAATCTCTTACTATCTCCAAAACACTGGAAAACCTCTCCAAAATAGCGAGTAGGGTTCTGGTTGAAATTGCCTTCATATGGCCCAATGACTTTCATCACCGGAGGGCTTTCACACTATATCTGCATTTCAAAGCTTTGCTCGATCTCGACACTACTCGGATTCTTCTCCAGTGAACTTTTACCTTAATTCTGGCCTATTTCAGGTGATTTTTTAGAAGAGTATCTTCTTCTGTTTCTATCCCTCCACATTTCCCCCCTATTTCCTTGATAAGGTGGTTTTATGCAGGTGGCATCCTCAGGCTGAAATTTAATGTGGCCTATTTCCTAGGGATTGACGTAGTGTTTTTTTGTTTGGAGCAAAATTTACTGAAATTTTCTTTCAGAAAATTAGAAGAAAAAATAAAAGCCTATCATAGTTTGGAAAGAGTAATATGGACTGACGATCAGTACTTTTTGTATCTCATGGAGTTTGCACATAAAGGAAGCAATACATCATATTCCTCTATACATGTCTAAAGTTGTCCTTGATTACAAACAACAATTATATATTGAAAAGCCTGCAATGAGAAGAAATATTTGAAATAAAAATCATGTCAATCTAGTCCAGAAATCACAAAAATCACCGATTCTGATCTAAAAGTACTATTTAAGTGTCTAATTCAAATTAATGAATAAATTTTGTCATGCTACATTTTAAATTTACTATTCACAATCACTAATATATCAATTTGTCAAGTAGATTCAATTTTTTTCAGAACAGTGATGTCCTGACCAGTTTCACGTGCCTACACTATACTAATAGATACCTTCTCTTGGTGCTGATATCAAGTAAATCTCCCCACCAAGGCTTTGGCATATGGGAAGAAATCACTAAAAGCTGTCTCCCTTGTTTTTCATCCACTTTATTGCCGTCGACCTCGAGGCCATGACCTTTGGTGCTTTGCCTGTTTGTTAGTTATATTCATTATTTCATGCTACCCTCATCAGGTGGGCATCTTGGTGCACGACTTGGGTCTATTAACTGTTTTCTAAACCTAAGTGCTCAATGTACACTGCACTTACCTTGAAGGTTTACGTCTCTGTAATTCAGTCCAGCTTTTAACAACATTGTGGCATGCACCACAGGTGTGAACTTATGTCCAAAGTTTATCCCCAACTCGTTTGTGAATTTCATGGTCTAGTCAAATCCCACACCTTTCATGCTCGCATTTGGCAACTCCACTTTCGTCTGTGCTGGTTTACAGTAGAAACAGGAATTCAACTAGAACTGTTATTGTTATCTATACGACTTCATATAGATCCTATGATTTCTTTCTAGTCTTACCATTCAACGTTTTCAACACACTTTCACATGTTTTGCAGCATTTTCATTGCCACCTTATTGCTGTTTAGTGACATCATGTGTGGTGGCGTATTGCATTTGATCTGCACATTCCATACTTCTTTGGCTTCTTTAATTTTTCATGTGCAATTAGACCTTCTGCTCTGCATTTCTTACTACTGTGTAATCGGTGGTTGTGGCTGTCGGTGCTCATTCTACTTGTCTCAGGACTCTGGTTCTTTATGCTGATGTTATCAGCTAATCACATAATAAACAAAAATGGGTGAAAACTACTCAAGTATGCTCATTTGATATTCCAGCGTACACTGTGGACTGCTCTTATATATAAAGGTTTATACATTTGGTGCAGGCGGAATCAGTGGATAATTTTCTACAGTCATTGGGTCTTGAGAAGTATGCAATTACATTTCAAGCTGAAGAAGTATGTAAATCACTTCTGCTCTTTCCTTCTTAATTTAGTTTGAAGTCCTGCAGAATTTCACCTTTTCCCTGTTCTTTTCTTGCAGGTTGATATGGCTGCTCTTGTGCACATGACAGATGAAGATCTCAAAGCTATAGGAATACCAATGGTAAGTATCATAATTTTGATGAGAATTCATTTGAAGATTGTGACTTCCTGTTTTTCATTTTCTTGTTAATTTTTTGGTTATGAATGGGAAGAAAAATCTTAATGAAGAAGGTTTAATTCAGTAGGAACTGTTTTTGATAAAAAAAATTTCAAAAAGTGTTTCTTGGAAGCTTCTTAAGTTTGACTGTCTTGATAATCATGCTGATTCGAGAGATTAGGCTTTTCAAGGGTTAGGCCAAAGGATTCTTGAGTAGCACATCTTTGGATTTGCATTTCAGAGTCAACCCTGGTGATAGCTTGAACTTTCAGTGAAAAACCTCCGTAACCATTTATTCTGTTCATTTCTTTGTTTTTTTGTTTACTCCCTTTGTCCCATTTCATGTGATACTTTACCTTTTAGTCTTCTCCAGAAAGATGACACATTTCTCATTTTGGAAACTATTTCTTTATAGCATCCCCATTTTACCTTAATGACATGTCTTGTTGCGATTCACTTGATGTAAAAGTTCATTTGTTTTATAAAGAGAGAAAATGAGAAGTCATGTTGAACTCCTCTCACCATTATTCATTTAAAATGATATTTGTGGTACTTCACACACACACACACATCTATAGTTTATTTACATATCAAAAGTCCTTTTATTTCTTAAACTCAATAACCTGTTTTTTTTTTTTTTCAATTGGGTTGGGGGGTGGGGTCACAGAGGCGTGAAGGGTGTATAATTGTTCAAGATTTTGAGGAATCATGGCACGGGCAGCGGTCTTTTCTATTACGTACTGATGGAAAGCTTTATTCCGTTTTGGTTGTTTCAGGGTCCAAGGAAGAAGATAATATTAGCACTGGAGACACGAATCTGATAATTAGGGATAATCTTCCTTTGCTGGAGTTTTTCAATGGTCTACCATCCAACTAGTCAGAAGGCTTGTGTTTTAACTGTACAAGTCTCTTTCTGGGATTTATTTCTTTTAAGTGTTTTCTTTTTCAATTTTTGGGTTTTATCAAAGTCAAGTGTGGTTAATTAGAGCTCTCAACATGGGAACATTTAATGATGAGCTAACCCTTAAAGGGCATATTATTTAATGGCTTTGTTGGTTGCTTTGCTTGTAACTTGGAAACCAAATTTTGCTGTTTCATCCCTCACCTAGGCTCATCCCAAAGTCCAACTACAAGCTTTTTAACTGCAACAACTTAAATATACGCCATTGGAGCTGGAATTACCGCGGCTGCTGGCACTAGACTTGCCCTCCAATGGATCCTCATTAAGGGATTTAGCCTTTACATTTGAGTTTAGTATCACTATTATCTCCACTTCTCCAAAAGATAAATTGATATATTATTTCTACTGTGAAGTCTGTTTTCCTGTCAAAAAAATCACATAAATACTGTGTTTAAGATGCTAATTTATAATACATGAATCTATTATTTTTATATACAAGATATAATTTTTAATTACAGAATACAATAAATTAATTTGGGCACATTTTCTTTTGTTGAATTGTATACAAGAAAAAAAAAATACAATTTGAGAAATTCAAATTACATGTCCAAACAAAATTTCAATTTCAAATTAATTTGATTTGAAATTATGATTTTATATCACATATCCAAATGAACACTTAGTGTTGTTTGATACTTCAATTACTATCAAATCTGTTTTTAGATTGGTTAGTTTGTAAGTGCATGTACGTAAGCGACTTTGGTTACTTTGATGTGTTCTATGAACACATTTAAGCAAATGATTAACCATTAATATGAATAGATGCAAATTAACCCAACAAATAGTGACAAATTTGAGATTTAAACTTTATGAGCTGAACGGTCAAGGATCTTAGCATTGAGCTAATTGTAATTTTAAAGTTATGAATTTAGATATATCATTTGTTGCAATTTTAATAAATTCTTATTTATAAAGTTTTTGCTTCACATAAAAAATAGGAAAAACTACAAAATATGGCAAACAGTAATATACATTTAAAATAAATAGCTACAATTTTTTGTTTTTTTTATGTTATATGGATATAACTACACAATAAATAGCAAAGTTAATTATATATAAATAATCAGAAAAGTTATTAATATTAAATAGGAAATTTATTAGTACACACCTAATTGATTATGTCTAGGCATGTTTTATGTGATTGGTTCCCCATGTTTACCCTCATTAATACTTTCTCTTTCATCAATCTTCCTATATCTCAAAATTTCTGTATTTTCTCCCAAATTTCTTCCAATTTAAGATCTTTTTGATGATTCTAGGAGCAATTTTTATTTGAATTCATCAGATATCGCTTAATTGATTTTCTCCTCGTTTTTATGAAGATCATATTTGTATACATATATATTGCATCTATTTTTATAGGCTTTCGATTGAAGAATTATTTGTTTCTACATTACAATGGCTATAGTTATAAAAAAAGTAGTACAAGAATAACACGAGCAAAAAGAGATTGAGGTTTGTGTGATTGTCAAATTTGTATATAGTAGAATAGTTATATACATAGATACTTGTATTCTAATATTAACACAAGTTGAAATGGTGATTTGTGAATACAAGTATATTTTGATACATAAGTAATCTAGCGAATTTGAAAGGTTAATTAGGCAATACAAGTATAATTGGATACATTATTACTATTTTTTTTTTTATAAACAAATACATGAGTCAACACCAAGCCTCAAGTATTATAAGAAAAACTTGACCAAAAAGAGATTGACGTTTGTTGGTTTTTTTCATTTTTTTATACAGCCGAATACTTGCACACTTTTGCAACCTACACATTCTATTATTTTTCTTTTTCTTTTTTTTTGTTTCTGTATAGTCAAATATATCCATCTTTTGTTTAACAACAATGTATTCATATGTATACTATATTGGTGTATTCATTTTTTGTTTAACAACAATGTATTCATATGTATACTATATTGGTGTATTCATTTTTTGTTTAACAACAATGTATTCATTTTTCAAATTATCGTGTTCATATGCTAAATTGTTATACTTTATCTTGTTTAATATATTAATACATTAAGTTTTTACAGATACTTGTATAATACTTTAAATTTTATAAATAAAGATACTAATTTGAATTTGTACAATTAATATAGTTTCCTTATTTAGTTTATTGTAATTAAAATTGTATCAGTGTATAAATAGAAAAAAAAAAAACTTATACAATAATATAGCTAGAAAAAGAGTTAAATTGTAGTCATTTTTTTTATAAATACCATACTTATAGCTATTCAACTTTAATAACCCTATAAATATAGTCTTTTTTGTAAGTTGCTCTAAAAAATATTATATTCAATATAAATTTGACGTCCCAACTCTACTAACAGGAATGTTCCACTTTAGGGTTCAAGTGCTCTCTATCAAAAGTAATCTTATCTCAAATATTTAAAATTTAAAACGTATAATTAAAGATATAAGATACTTATAGATCACCTACCACCAAAAATGATAGCAATACTTCAAATATATGAAGTAGAAAACTAACGCAATAAAGATTTTCTTAGCAATTAGAATCGATTTGGGGAACTTCTAAAATTTACGTATTTTAAAACGTGTTTTCGAATTCTTTATAGTTATAGCAGTTTGTGTTTAAGTGAAGATTTAAGTTCTTTTATTAGTATTAGAGTAGAACTTTGCGTTTATTCAATTTTTTCCCAAAAAAAAGAACTCGAGAAAAACAAATTTACGTAAAAAATATGTACAAATTTATATTATGATAAATTTAATAATAATTTTTAGTTCTTTATTACTCTTAGTAGAGATTTTAGTTAAGTAGTAAATTATATTTAACAAAAACATTTCATCTTGTTTAAGATTCACTTCCATCATAGGATAAAATGTGTTTTATCAAAATATTTATTACTCCCTCTATTGCTTTTACTTGTCATTTGTTTCTAAGATAGACCTTTATTTTTACTTTTCACTTTTGATCTATCAAGAAAAGATAATTATTTTTTCCCATGTTTTACCCTCGACATTAAATACTTATTCTACATATCATTTTTCAAGACCTAATACTAAACAACATTTAATAGGAATAGTTTGGTAAAATACATATATCAGTAATTGTTTTCTTAAGGGGTGTACCAAGTCAAACAACGACAAGTAAAAATAAACGGAGAGAGTATTATTTAATTATAATTAATAATATATGCTTATTTTATTTTTTAACTATTAAAAGTTATTTTATTTAGTGTACATCACAAATGTAGATAAATATTGTGGTCCTATACTACGTTCAATTACAAAAAAATAATTTAAAACTAAGAAAATATAATCAATTATACGGGGTGGCGGTTGGTCAAGATAAGTGATAAGTGACCGTTTATCAATCTCCAATACATTCAATTCTTATATTATAAATATAACCCAATGTTGCATCAATTTCTTCATCCTTTAATTAATATAACTAACCTTTGAAGAAAAAAAATGATGGGTTCCAAGGCATTTTTATTTCTTGGCATTTTTTTGGCTATTTTTTCAATGATAAGCTCTGAGGTTGTAGCTAGAGAGTTGGCTGAAACCCGTAAGCTTACTTTTTCCTTTCACTATTTATTTCTTTGAAATATTGGATTTCTTATCTAGTTATTTGATATATATATGAATGTAATGCTAATTTTTAAATTTCACATTTGATATTTGTAGCAATGAAATCGGATTACAAGAATGATGTACACGATGATGAATATAATGACATTGACGGATATCTAGGTGATACATGGCGAATATAAAAATGAATATAAATTTCCTGGTGGCGGATATTATCCTCCACATGGTAGTGGATATAAACCCCCATATGGTGATTATAACAACGCATATAAACCTCCACACGGTGAATATAATAATGGATATAAATATCCTGGGTGGGGATATAACACTCCACGTGACGGATATAATCCTTCCGGTGATGGATATAAGCCCCCACATGGTGAATATACCAATGGATATAAACAACATGATGGATATAAATCTCCTGGTGGTGAATATAAACCTCCACATGATGAATATAACAATGGATATAAGCCTCCAAGTGGCGGATATAAGCCCCCACATGATAAATATAAGTCCCCACATGGTGAATATAACCATGGATATAAACAACATGGTGATGGATATAAATCTCTTGGTGGTGAATATAAACCTCCACATGATGAATATAACAATGGATATAAGCCTCCAAGTGGCGGATATAAGCACCCACATGACGGATACAACCCTCCAAGTGACGAACACAATCCCCCACATGACAAGTATAAACCCCCGTTTGGCGAATATAACCCTCCAAGTATGAAATATAACCCCCCACATGACAAATATAAACCCCCTAATAACGAATACAAATCTACGGGTGACAAATATAACCCCTCACATGATAAATATAAACTCTCTAACGGTGGATACAACTCTCCAGGTGGAGGCCATGAATAAGTGACTAGCCAATTGCCTCACAACCAATCTATCATGTAATGTTACAAAATCGTTGAGCATAGTGACAAGATGTATAATAATAATAGTCTTGCTACTCTAAACCTTGCAATAAAAATGGTATGAATAAAACGTCATTCAGTTCATATGTATGGTTGGTCATGTAATATTTTCTTATACAATACAATACACTCTATTGTGATAACATATTTTCATAATGCATGTTTTTTTTTAAATATGTTGTACGTTGTTGATGATAAACATATGTTTTTTCTTATTTCATAACTTATTATTAAACTACTCCCCCATCCCTAATTATATGATGCTTTTCGCTTCTTGAAATCTAAAGTATGTAAACCTTAACCAACTAACTTTTAAAAATATACCTTTTTCATCGTTTGACATTAGAAGACTAGTAATTTATAGTACATTGGATGAACGAATATACTCCCCTTCTCCAACCCCTCTGAATTCAGAATACAATCTACTCTAATAAGATGAAAAGACAAGAAATTATAAGATCCCCCATGATTTTTTAGATTGTGTTGGAGTTGTTGGGAAATGAAATTAAACTGATACTTTGTTGTTCAATGATAATTGTGATGTATCGATCAGACGATGAATTTTTTTAAATTTTAGGAAAAAGGGTTCAAAACACACACAAACTTTGACCAATTTTGCTGTTACACACTCCAACTTTGCGGAGGCCCTATGACCCATCGTATTATTTTAAAGTGGAATTATTACCTCTTTTAAAGTTCAAACCCAAGTTTTTATCCAAAAGATGGCACACACGCGCCTGACACTGTATTTATCATTTTAATTTTTTTTCTTCAATTTTTTTCCTAGTTTTTCTTTATTTTTTTTATACCTTCTTCTACCATTACACTCAACCTTTCAAATTAGACCCTTACCTGAAGACTTTCACATTAAAATCCAACAAAAACATCCTAAAAACTTTCTTTTAAATTAAATAAAAAAAATTTTCTTTAAGACATTCAATCAGTAGAAAACCCAATATATGCATTGGGTTTTTCTTTATAAGGAGTAATGAATTTCCGCTATAAATTTTCAAATAAATTTCTTATCTTCTTCTTTCTAAAAAAAAACAAAACTTTGTGGTCGTATCTGTCATTTTGGTGGTGATAGAGGTTTTTTTTTTGGTGATGATGGCGAAGTGATAACGATTCGGTGATGGTGAAATTTGCAAATGGTAAAATTTGTAGATCCAGTTCATTGCAAATTTGCAATTTCGATTGTGTGGAGGTTGTTGTTACGATTGAGGGAGGTAAATGGTACTCGTGTGATAGTGATTATATTTTTGATAATTGTTGCGATTGAGTTTTTCGTTGTCGTCGTCAGCAGAGTTTTCTGTTGCTTAGATCGACACAGTGAAGTGACTGGATTTTTCATGAAGAAGAAAGCAAAACAAAAAAAAAAAATGGAGAAAATGTAGGCATCTAAGTTTTAATGATAATAATAATTAAGTGTAATTTATTAAAGGAAATATCCAATTAAAAATGACATCTGTATATATTTCCTAATTAAAAAATAATATTAACTTAAGAGCTAAAAATTAAATGGAAAAAAAGGAATGATGTGGATTGCCACGTGGCAAATAAAGAAGGGTTCATTTTATTTTAATTCCATCCTTACGCGTTAATCGTGTGTGTGGCCACTTACTCATCCAACTAAGCTAATAATACCCTCAATAATACACTAAAAAGTAGTTTATGGGGTTATAGGACCCTCGAAAAGTTGGAGTGTGTAACAGCAAATTCGGCTAAAATTTGTGTGTGTTTTGAACCCTTTTCCCTAAATTTTACATCGTGATGAAAGAGAAACAAATTGTGTAATGGAAGAAGAGAGAATCGTAAAGTTTGTAAAACAATATGGGAGAAAGTGAAAGTCAAGGAAATATCATCAACAATCATGATTTCACTCGTACATACTTTTTTTTTAATTGTGTTTTGTATGAGTTTTACTGCTATATATGAAAAAAAGGTAAACTATTGCTATATAGGTGTTATTTTATTTTTTAAATAGTATACTTGTGTTTTTCCCCGCCTCTTCCCAACTAAATAAAACTACACTCTCACATATTGTCTCCCGTATTTACACCTTGTTTGGAGGGTTGTTACCCATTGTATTGTATTGTTAGTTTAAATATAATGTTTGTTTTGATGGTTACTTAAATTCTATTGTATCGTATTGTATTGTTTAAACTCATAGTTATAGATAACGAAGAAAAGACCCATTTTATGTAACGATCGATTTGGTGTGATCACATTGTTACCTTACTATTTTCTTCTCATTTGGTCTTTACTTTTTATTTATTATTTAACTAGTCCCGGGCACGTGCGTTGCACGTGTGTCCCATGCTAAATTGTGTGGAGTTGTTATAATGATATATATATATATATGTATGTACGTATGTATGTTGCCCATGTATCTCATGCTTAATTAGTACAAGAACTTTGAAAATATTATAATTAGTGTGTGATAAGTTGCACAAAAATTGAAGAGAAATATACAAGCTCAAACAAATAACTTCAATTATGCAATTCCTATAATCTATCAAGTATTCAATTTACTAAAAGTTTCTTTTGTTTAATATGTCATAACTCATAATTTAAATGTTAAATATGATTTCAAAAATATTTTGTCTCAAGTTTTTCATCTTCTTTTTAAGAATTGTTGTCTCCACCTTTTCACATTTGCATACGTATTAAGAAGTTATTGTCGAATGAGAGTAGTGTTTTGCAAAAGTTATATAGAAATTTGATCAATCTATGTCTTCCTTAAGATGGCTAGTAGATGATCATTGTGCAATAACTTGCATAGTAATTGAAGAGAAAGTATACAAGCTCAAACCAATGGATGGTGAGTCTATTCAATCAAGATTATTATCAGTGGAAGGTACATCATGCTGAAATATTGCTATCAAATGAATTTCAAAAGTAATATTCAAACAATTTTAATTATATATTTTTTTAATATATCAAGTATTCAACTTGATAAAAGTTTTTTTAATATGTCACAACACATAATTTAAGTGTCGCTTATTGGTTCAAAATATTTCATGTTCTAAAATTTTTGTCTTCTTTCTAAGAAAATGTTGCCTCCACCTTATTACAATCACATACAGGTCAAGAAGTTGTTATTGAATGTGATTGTGTTTTGTAAAAACTGCACACAAATTTGATCAACACCTTTTTTATGATAGCTAGTGGATCATTGTCAAATTTTTTGGTGTACACCTACAAAAAAAAAATAGTTATTATTAGTGATAAAAATAATAATTGCTCAAATATCTAATCGATGTATATAAATCATAATTATTATAGGTACGTGTACCCCTTGCCTAACTCAAAATTATTAGTTCTATCATCTGTGAATTTAACGAAAAAAATATTAGTTAAAATATGTAAATTGATTCCTAACCAAAATTTACACAAACAGTAATATACAGTTTTATGATACTCCAAGAATTTATATATAAAAAAAAAGTAATCTTACCTGATTTGATATTTCCATGACAAATTTCTATGTTGCAAGAGGTGAAATAACTATGATACAAACGTTTGCGTACCCAAGTAAGATGAACTTTCAACTAATCAGAAAACATATATGAATAAGTCGAATTAAAGACAATAACTTATAATGTGAATAGAAAAATAGAGCATAAGCAGAAGTAGAAAAGAGAGACACAAACACAAAATGAATATGAAAAAATGTCACCTACACAAAGTAGGATTGATAATCTAATTGTTTGATGAATTGAAATAGTTGTCTTGTGATTTTTCACTATAGCATTTAGTAAATGAATATATTGTATTGAATTGATCAAAAGAATTTACTCCACATTGAATATACCAAGTAACTTTTCCAATTCTCCATATGTTTATTACTATACAAAGAGATGTTTACTTTTTGCATTAGGAATTGGAAGATAATGCATTTACAGAAATTGAATAATACACATAACTCCATGTCTTTTAATTTATTTAGGTCATTCATTTGCTATATTATTATTTATTTATATTTATTAGAAGATAGACTTACTTTTTAGAAAGAAAAAAAACCATAAATAGGAGTTAAATAAATGACAAAATATTAATGAGTATTTCGTGTATATACATATTCAATACCTTAATGCATTGAACTAAGTGTATATTTATATTCTTGTACAATATTATCGTAGGAATAATATTTGATAGAAGGATATTGATGTCATTCAATATTTTATGGACATTTTGATAATTCAATTTTTAAAATATTTGTGTTCCACTTATATATATACTTACAATATTTACTAATTGAGAAAATGGTCTAAACCCCCCCCCCCCCCCCAACCTATACCCGAAATCCCAACAACACACTCCAACTTTATGGGTGTCCTATTACCCACCTGAACTTTATATTTCTCTATTTTATGCACACCTAAGTGTTGACCTGTCATGGGAGGTGTTCTCACCTCCTCTAGGCGCGTTAGAAGGTTAATTTTGACGAAAAATTCCTCGTTCTCCAACAGTCATCTTCCCCACCTTTAAATAAACCATTATTTCTTCTTCCCCGCCATTAACCCTTGTTCCTTTTATAAAAAAATTCACAATTTCCTCTCAATATTAAGTAGGGTTTAGTTGTTAATGTTCATTTCTACTTCAAATTTTGAATTTAGGGTTTGTAATCTACTCTAATTTCTTATTTAGGCCTCTAATTTGAATTTTAAATTTTCTCGAAATTCAAGATTGACTTGTATAAGAAAATTGAGAACTTCTCTTAAAATAATTCAAACAAAGATTAAGAAACTAAAATTTTTGAGGTTTTAGAAATGGAACTTGGAATTTCCACTTTAATGGCAGAAAATTTGTAGTCAAAGAAAAGGAAAAAGAAAAGAAGAAAGGACTAAAATAGAAAAGAAAACAAATATAAAAGAGAAATAGAATAAAAAAGTAGAATAATAATATTTTAATAAAAAAAAGTACAATATATTTACGCGGCATCGCGCGTGCAGCCCACCACTTACCACAAATCTGGGTGTGACCTTTTAAGTGTGTAGAAAATAGAGAAATATGAAGTTCAGGGAGGTAATAGGACACCCGTGAAGTTGGAGTGTGTAGTTGGGATTTCGGGTATAGGTTTGGGGGGTTTTAGACCATTTTCTCTTACTAATTTCATAGAAGTTTTATTTCCCCTTTTATATGTGAAGAAAAAATAACAAATTAATTTATGATTATTATTTAATATTCAATTATTAAAATATTTTATAACTTTTTTATTTAGTATATAAGTAAAATGGTAATTCAACTTTAATTTTTTGAGCTTTCTACTTTTAATAAATTATTATTATTATTTATTATTTATTGTTTATTTATGATCAGAAGATGATAAGTTAGGAAAATGAAGAGATGTAGTTATGAAGTTGATTTTAAATGGAAAAATAATTTTTTTAAATGACTTTAAGAAAATAAATTAATAGGTAAGGGATATTTTTGTAATTCAACTTTTGATTTAGATTGTTCCCACTTATATATATATGGAACTTGGTAGAACAAGAAAAATAGCATGATACAAGAAAATCTTACAAAAGAAGAACAACAGAATTGGAAAAAATGAGGTAAAGGGTCGTATCAATATAATTTTATTATCTTCGTAGTTATCCGAACTAGACCCCATTTGTAGGATTGCACTGATATGTTGTATTTATCTGCATAAATTTGTATGTGTATAAGCTTGTTAAACTACTAGTATCTGGACACGTGCTTTGCACGTGTATTTCATATTAATTTGTTCAAACTTTTTCATTGAGATGGAGGGAGTATATAATAGTTAATATATTGATTTTAAAAAATGCAAGTTTATTCTCACTTAAATAAAGAAATTAAAACACATATCAATTCTCTCTTTACATATAAAGTAGAAATAATTGCTAAAAGTATAACAAGAATATTTGAATGCTAAAATTAAAATATTACATATCGAAATAATAATATGTGTCTAAACTTTCATATACAATGATACATAAACATTGTGCATTACAATAAATTTGTGTTGAACTTTGTTTAGTGAAGTTGATGTCACTAGCTAATCAAACTCTAGACACCAATAGCTCTAGTTACTTCTCATCCACTCAAATTGTTGCTTTCTCTTCAAGAGCAAAAAAGAAGATGAAATTAATTAATAAATTAAAATTATGCAAGAGCCTATAAAAATGGTGAGTAAGAATTCAAGAATCCCTTCTTGCCTTTTTATAACTATTTTTCAATTTGCATTTTTTGAACCTTTTCTTTCATTAGTCTACATTTAATTATTCAATGCAACTCTTCCTATTCTCCAAATTATTTATTTCTCCTATTTAATTAGTCTACATTTAATTATTCAATGGAACTCTTCTTATTCTCCAAACTATTGAGCAATTAATAGATCACAATACTTAAATTTGATTAATGGGTATATCATTAAGGGCTACATTTAAATTGGACTTTTGAATATTTGCAGATTCACAAATCTCATGTAAATTTAAATACAATTACTACTATTTCAATTAGATTAGGTATTTTATTTTAATTAAATATAAGAAAGAAATTGTAATCTAACTTTAAACACTCATTTTATTTCTCTCCATTTTTATTTATCTGGATACACCTCAGACTAATATTCTACTTTGAACAAAAACTACACAAAATAATATTTACAAAGATACATATTCCAAGCAATAATAAATGTCATTATTTTTTTATTATAGATATATTCACCTCAGTTCTCACCCCATGAATTTTTGTAACATTTCATTAATTTGACTGGAAACATAATAAGTATCATTATCTTTTTAGTTGGAATATGAATGTCAAAGAATGCCCTCTCTTTTTGTGTGTGGATAATTTAGTGATTTTACATTTATGTATATTAATTTTGATGAGATAATACGTTTTTATTATTAGTTAATTAGATTAGATGTTGTATTTATTACATTTTGGTTAAGTATAAGGGTAAAAATGTAATCTAACTTTGAAGATAGTTGCTTCCCACTTTTAGTAATATATGATTTTATTACTTTCACGTATTGGGATTCCACTTTTGATAGTTGATAGTAGTATTGTTGCCACAACCTATGTATACATGTGGTATAATAGGTTGATTTATGATGAATTAGGCCTAACAATTCCGCATGAATGTAATTTTGGCGATTATACCTTTGATAATCTACACAATGTTTCTCATGTGTATACAATAATGTAATATCTAAAGCAAGTAATGTTGTAAGTGAATATTTAAATAATGAGATTTTTAAAGTGTGATATCAATTTAAACTACACCAACAGTTGAGACTTGAGGAAATGATACTTGTTTTTTCCCTGCAGACTCAACTCTTTAAATCCATGTTTCTGGTGGAACTGAATAGTGTGTTCCCCTTTGCAGTATAATAGGGAAAATGCATAAGTACCCCCAACCTATGCCCGAAATTTCAGAGACACACTTATATTATACTAAGGTCCTATTACTCCCTCGAACTTATTTTATAAATAATTTTCGATCCCTTTTCGGCCTACGTGGCACTATCTTGTGGGTCTAGCGCATGTTGACAATTTTTTCAAGGATAGTGCCACGTAGGCCAAAAAGGGGTAGAAAATTATTTATAAAATAAGTTCGGAAGGGTAATAGGACCTTAGTATAGTATAAGTGTGTCTCTGGGATTTTGGGTATAGGTTGGAGGGTACTTGTGCATTTTCCCCAGTATAATATCAAGATGACTGTAGTGTTTGATGTGCATTTGAGCTGAGAAAGGTCAGTCTATTTTAACCTTTCGGAGGTTCAGAAAGTTGTCACTCATGCATATAGGACCAATTTATGTAAGAGTTGATTCATGTGCAACATGTTAGTCTATCAAATATCAGATCCATTGTTGTTCATCTTGTATTCCTAAGATACTTAGAACAAAACTTTGAAGAACTTAGTAAGAAACTACAAAGTTTAAAGAGTATTTTCAAACTAGAAAATTAAAACTAGCAGAGAAAATAGAATCAAAAATAGATTAGAAACAATATAAAAATATTTTTCTCAAAGAAAGAAAATCGAGCCCACTGAATGCACAGTGTCCCCTTAAGGAAATTTTTGCCCTCAAGTACCCGATGTTAATGGAATATATCCTCCCAGGATAGAGCGATCTTACTCACCGGTGTATCAGTACCTAAAACCACGGTGTTAGCGAACCACTCAATGGCAGTAAAGTACACTTAGAATACAAGATTTAGTAGTGTAGAAGAAGTTCAGAAAAATTCGTTTTTAAAATGAGAGGAAATCCCTCAATTTATAGAAAACAAAGGGTAGTGTGAAAAGGTTCTTATTGTGCCTTACCGGAAAGGTCACAAACCTTTGGAAAAGTCACAATCTTTCGGAAAGGTCACAACCTTTCAAAAAAGTCACAACTTTTCATAAAAGTAGCAACTCTTCATAAAAGTCGCAACTTTTCATAAAGGTCAGAACTCTTCATAAAAGTCGCAACTCTTCATTTTCCATTCACACTTTTTAATACCCAACAACCCCCTGCATGAATGTAGAATGACTCCATAACAAAGAAACGAACAAGTATGTGTACTTTACAAGCAAGAATTAATTGCATCTGGATAAGTAGGTTTTCCCTTGGACTTTCCGTAGTGAACATATGTCGGATATACTCGGTCAATCGGTAGATGCGATATCTTTGAACCGTCGAGCTTTGGTGTATACCTAGACAACCATATGTCACACAATTAACCCTTTACCGTTTATGGTTCTTACGGTTGTGTTCGTTTCAGCCATGAACACCTCCTAGTTTCATGAGTGTATAGAGAGGTGGGCTTTTGACAATCATCCTCTTTGAAGCGGCTTACACTTCACACTCACATAGGTGATTTCTAACCTTGTTATTGCGTAGATACACTATTTGATCAAATCAGCCAAACTTGGCAAATCATTAAAAACTTTAAGCTTTATTAACTCATTAACAAGCCTTAAAGTTTTATCCTTGTTCCTAAACATTGTCTTTATCATAAGAATGGATTGATTTGGTTGATA
Organism: Solanum pinnatisectum; assembly: GCA_035578085.1. Taxonomy (NCBI): domain Eukaryota; kingdom Viridiplantae; phylum Streptophyta; class Magnoliopsida; order Solanales; family Solanaceae; genus Solanum; species Solanum pinnatisectum. Next base: position 36,303,232 of record CM069084.1, on the reverse strand, counting down.
ATGCCGAAGTCAGTCACAACTTTGTTTTTCTCCTTGAACCTAGCTCTTGGGATCTCCAGTCTGCTAGGTAGAGTTACCGCCATGATGACTTGTCCTAAGCCGTAAACCCATTCCCTTAGATGATCTTTCAACTTTCTCTCTAGTTAGGCCTTTTTGTATGTGGATCCGACACATTATCCTTTGACTTTACATAGTCAATTCTGATAATTCCACTAGAGAGTAGTTTTCTAATGGTATTATATCTACGTCTTATATGATGAGATTTTCCGTTATACATCATGCTCTATGCCCTACCTATTGCATCTTGACTATCAAAGTGTATGCATACTGATGCCAATGGTTTGAGCCAAAAAAAGAATATGTATCAAGAAATTCCAAAGTCTTTCAACTTATTCACCGGCCTTATCTAGAGCACCTAGCTCAGAGATCATTGTAAAGCTAGCGATACATGTCTGTTTGGAAGATTTTCAAGAGACTGCTCTTCTACCAAGAGTAAATACATATCCACTCTTGGATCTTACTTCATTTGATCCCGGTGATCCAATTTGCATCACTATATCCTTTATTTCAATACTGATGGATATTATTATAATGCAAGACATAGTTTTGAGTATGTTTTAAATACCCCAAAACTCTTTTCATTGTCATCCAATAAGTTTGATTGGGATCACTTGTGAACCGACTCAGTTCATTAATAACACATGCTATATCTGATCGCGCACACTTCTTGATATACGTCATACTTCCCAATACTCTAGCATAATCCAATTGTGAGTCACTTTCACCTTCATTCTTTTGAAGTGCAAAGCTAGCATTATTGGAGTCTTAACAATATTAAAATCCAAATATTTGAGCTAGTCAAGTACCTTTTCAATGTAATGAGACCGTGACAATGCTAAACATCTTAGAGTTCTAAGGATTCTTATACCTAAGATCACATCAACAACTCCACGACCTTTCATATCAAAGTTGCTTTCTAGCATATGTTTAGTAGCATTTATGTCATTAGTGTCTCTACTGATGATCAACATATCACTAATATACAAACAAACAATGACCTTGTGATTTTAATGTAAACACATTTATCACTTCCATCATTCTTAAATCCATTTACCAACATAGTTTGGTCAAATTTTTTATATCATTATTTTAGTGCTTGTTTTAGTCCATAAAGTGACTTAACAAGTTTGCATACTTTCTTTTCTTTACCAGGAACCACAAAACCCTCGGGCTGTTCCATGTAAATTTTGTCCTCCAATTCTCTATTTATGAAAATTGTTTTCACATTCATTTAATGAATTTGGAGGTCATATACTGCAACTAATGCAATTAACATCTGAACAAATGTAATTCTAGTTACTGGAGAGTATGTGTCGACAAAATCAAAACCTTATTTTTGTCTACAACCTTTGACAAAAAGTCTTGCTTTGTATTTGTCAATAGTTCCATCGACTTTCATTTTCCTTCTGAAGATTCACTTTGAACTCAAAGGTTTATTTTCTGGAAGAAAATCAATTAACCTCCAATATGGTTTCTCAAGATTGAATCAATCTCACTATTGACACCATCTTTCCAAAAGGATGAGTCTACAGAAGACACAAGAAATGTTACAAAATCATATTCGATGAAAGTAGATGTCCTTTAACATTTACAATGCCTTTGAATCTCTTTATTAAGTACATTATCTTTTTTTCTTTCCAAGGTCTTTTAGACCGTTCACTAGACTAGTCAAGTCTAATTTTACAGTCCACAGTCATAGGTCATATTTTAATCCTTTTCATTTCTCATATGAATAGATTGTGTCCTGTACAAACAAAACTTTTTATTGCTTTCTTTCTGAAAAGACAACTTTTTGTTGTTCCCTTTTGCTGTAAGGATAGATTCTCCACACAAGTTTTGTGGTAAATCTGAACTTATAAGTAATGTAGCCATCATTTCCTCTAAAGTTCGATTTTTTTTCCATTCTGCAATACCATTAGATTGAGGTGAATAGGACAGTAGTTTGATGGATAAATCCACTTTCCAAACATATTTCTGCAAAAGGAGATTCATATTCTCCATCCCTATCACTTCTTATCTTTTTCCCAACTAATTTTCAACTTCAATATTATATTGTCTAGACATTTCTACTGTTTCATCCTTACCATTCAACAAATAGACATAGTCATTTCTAATGCAATACTCAATGAAAGTTATGAGATGTTTTTTCCCACCACGAGATGGTGTTGACTTCATATCACAAATGTCAGTGTAAATCAACTCTAAGGGATTAGAATTTCTTTCAACAGATTTATAAGAATGCTCAAGATACTTAGATTACATTTTTATTTATTGCACTCAAAGTTAGACAAAACTTCTAAGTTGATCAGTTTTCCTTACAAGGTTTTGTAATTGACATTCCCCAAGTGCTCATGTCACAAACAGTTTGACTCAAGCAAGTAAGAACAAATAAAAATATTGAGTTTGAAAAGATCTCCGCGAGGTAGCTTTTTCTCACAAATATTTTGTTCCTATTTCTTACAATTTTGTGTGATACAAACATTGTTTAGAGTCATCACCTTGTCAAATGTCCTTTTCGGAAGGACCTTTCCATAACTTTCAATTTGATTGTTATAGAACTACCCATGAACAAAGTTTCATCGGGTCCAATAAAGGCAATATAGTTCAAATGCTTTTTTTACAAAACATGACAAATGACTATTCACCAATATTCATGTCTATACAACTAGTTATATTTAATAGACATATCTTTTCATGAAAAGTCATCATATTTTAAGTGACACTTTTTCATAAAAGAACTCAATCATTTTGAACAAGTATACATATAATTTGGTAGTTTCATACTAGTCATACCATATACTAGAAAAAGAGAAATTCAACCACCATAATATCAAATATACTCCAAGGATTTTGTGGGTCTAACATAATACAAAAGTATCATCGAATTTCATATCTTGTGCTCCAAATTTAAATTAGACACTAAGTCTAATTTTATCTTTGTCATAAGCATAGAACCCCCACATTTTAAATATGATCTCAAAAATATTTTTCAAGTATTTGAAAATAGTTTTTCCACATATTTTTTTCCTCATGCTATCAAAGTATCATTGGCAACATGAAACCTCTTTTGAAAATATTATTCTACAAAAGAATTATATTGCTTCAATTCTCTTTGACAATCTTTACACAATATCAAAGTTCATTCCATAGAGGCACAAAATCACAAACTCTAAGTCGCTGATATTTTTCCTCTATCACAAATAGACAAACCACTTAGTATTTACAATACTAACAATAAAGACAAAATTTTTTGTACAATTTGTTTCTATATAACAGTGAAGTTTATAGAGAGTCAAAAGTACAACATTGACTTATTATGTGAAGTTTTCATATTCTTCAAACCAATAGCATAGTCTAATTTATCCGGAGTAGAAAACTACAAAAGTTTTTAGTCTACAAAAATCAGACACAATCAAATTTCACATGGAGTACAAAACTATAAAAGTTTTTTTTAGTCTCCAAACAGAATTAAGCATATTCTTAGATTATCACATAGAAGTGCTTTTCTTTTCAAACAAGCTTCCAACTATAACATTTTGACATATTATTTTATCAAACAAAAATGTGCATCTCTCATTCTGCAAACTAAAGAATTTTAAAGGCAATATTTTTTGCCAAGGAAAATTCATTCAAAAATCATATGGTTTGCAGATCTTTTTCCAAAGACATACATGATAAATATCAAAACTGTTAACTTTTAGAAACTATTTTCCTCCTTAGATAAATAATAAGAAGGTTACCTGGTGTAATCTTTAACCGAAATACCACCAATTCTTCTAGTACATTCTCACTTCGACCTTGCTAAACAAAGCATCGAATTCTGGAGAAGTAATGCATTAATCTTCTACTTCCATGATATGTTTCTCTCAATCAATAGAATACAAGAAATACCAACAGTATAATATTTTCCTTAAGATTGTTGTTCATCTTGTATTCCTAAGATACTTAGAACAAAACTTTGAAGAACTTGGTAAGAAACAACAACGTTTAAAGAGTATTTTCAAAATAGAAAATTAAAACTAGTAGAGAAAATAGAATTAGAAACATATTAGAAACAATATAAAAATATTTTTCTCAAAGAAAGAAAATTGAGCCCACTGAATGCACAGTGTCCCCTTAAGGAAATTTCCCTCCTCAAGTACCCGAGGTTAATGGAATATATCCTTCCAGGATAGAACGATCTTACTCGCCGATGTATCAGTACCTAAAACCACGGTGTCAGCAAACCACTCAATGGCAGTAAAGTACACTTAGAATACTAGATTTAGTAGTAATAGAAGAAGTCCAGAAAAATTCGTTTTTAAAATGAGAGGAAATTCCTCAATTTATAGAAAACAAAGGGTAGTGTGAAAAGGTTTTTATTGTGCCTTACCGGAAAGGTCACAAACCTTTGGAAAAGTCACAATCTTTCGGAAAGGTCACAACCTTTCATAAAAATCACAATTTTTCATAAAAGTTGCAACTTTTCATGAAAGTCACAATTTTTCATAAAAGTCGCAACTTTTTATAAAGGTCACAACTCTTCATAAAAGTCACAACTCTTCATTTTCCATTCACACCTTTTAATACCCAACATCCATATTGAACCACAAATACATAGAAAATTTTTTTACGTGTAGTTGTACATGGTAAATTGCTTCGAGGTGTTGGTTTCATTTTCCTAGCTGACAAGTATTAACCATACTAATGTTAGGTTCTTATTTTAGCTTGGTTTTGAAATTGAATTTTCATTTTCCTATTTGAGTATGTAGTTTATTAACTTTGTTTGTTTTGTTGTAGGTTCTAATGCTGTCTTCTCACTTAATGTGTCATCCAGAAACACAACTTATGCTCTGCATACAAACAAGAATATTCTACTGCCCCAGTATCCTGTGGCATGTTTGCTACGTGTTGTTTCAGTATTTGGTGTGAGATATTAAGAAATGAAGACGGAGTTGAGGTAAATTGATGAGAACTACCAGAGAGAGGCCAGTTGCAACAACAACGTCGTGTCTATTAAAACCATATCCATGGATGAACATTATTTTATGTTCATATTGTAGAGAATATAATCAGGGAGACGTTCTTCTAGCCCAAGATCATTAATTAAGATCGAAAAACCTTCTGTTAGCCCAATATCATTAACTATGATCGGAGAAATCAACTAAAGAAGAGGAAGCTAGAAAGGAGAACTTGTTTATGGAAGAAGACTCTTTTATTTGTGTTGTTCTTAGGTTTTGGTCGTTCTTGGGTTACATACAAATGACTAAGGCCACCCATATTTATACTTGTGTGGGATGGTTCTAGATATTACAACATCTAGACTATTCTATCTTTTACTACAAATATCTAACTCTCTAGAATATCTAGATATTTCTTCAAGGCAACTTCGCTCTAGAATATCTAGATATTTCTTTAAGATAATAATTCTAGATACTACACTAGACTATTTTAGAAACTATACTAGAAAAATCTATGATATTCTAAAAATCAACTTTATCATTTTTCACACTCCCCCTTAAAGTGATTTTTGGAAACTACCCCACACTTGTTGTGGAAGAGCTCAAACGAAGCTTTGAGCCACATCTTGGTGAAAATCTCAACAGTATATTTCGGACTCCTCTTGCTTCTTCAAATGATAAAGATTTTTCATCGTCAATTGATCCATGTAGATTATCTCCTTGTTGAGTTTTCAGACTCCCCCTTTCTCTTAACTTCCCGACAAGTATATTATCCAGAAAAACACTATCAATTTCCTGTGAAGTCTCAACACCAACATATGATCCACTGCCATATTCTCTTATCATCTCCTCGATAGATTTTTTGGCAGCTTTAGAACTTTCAAAAATCATATTGTTTGTCTTTGAGACGTCAATATCAGCTTCTTCTTCTATTTGATCTCTACTTTCTCCATCTGCTTCCAGAATTTACTATGAGCCATTAGTTGACCTTGATATTGCAAATGATTGACCATATACTTCCCCTTCCAATACATCTTCCTCAATGCTTTCTTTGTAAAGGTCGTCATTAGCACATGTAGTTTCAAATACTATATGTTCAAGATCTTTTTCTTTGATTTCTTTAACAACAGCTACCCTGTCACCACTGGGAACATCCTTAAGAGTTTCTTGCTTCATATCGATGAAATCAGTTTCTTGCTTCTCCATGTGGTCAATTGCATTATATTTTGAATCCTCAATCCAATCTCTTTCAAGGTTGATTGAAATCATAGCATCTATTGCTCGAGCCTCAGCTACTAAACACTTTCCCCACTCTTCTTCTTCTTCAGCAACCTTTTGAGCCATATTACTCTCCTTGGCTCGGCAATATCTTTTTATGTGTCCTATATTACCACATCGATATCATTTGGGAGGCTTCTTACCATAATAGTTAGAAGGCTCTTCCTTCTTTCCGGGTGAGCTTGAACCACCTGATAATCCAGAGTGCAAGATATGTCTTGCTTTCCTTTAAAGTTAGTCTTGTTAGCTACAAGGGCATTTCCTTTTCCTTCGACAAATACACCAGCCAATTGTTTGGCTAATAACTCTTGTGACGATAACAAATTCTCAAATTCCTTTAAGGATGGTTGTTGATCCCATCCTTGAATTGACATCAAAAATGAAATATATTCAAATTTCAAACCACGAATGACTATTCGTCTCATTTGTGCTTCAGAAATATCCTCCTCCGGGTTCAATAAGCATATCTCAGAACATAAGTTCTTAATCTTTAAAAAATACTCGGTGATAAAAAGATTACCTTGAGTGGTGTTAGCCAATTCATTCTCCAATATCTGCAGCCGAGCATCATTCTTCTTGTTGAACAAACGATTGAGGGTCCTCCATATTTCATGAGCTGATTTACACCTTATAATATGATCAAATAAATCGGGAGAGATTGTCCTCTTCAGAATAAACTTCGCCTTCACATTAATCTGCTTTCACTTCTTGTACGTACTGCTATTTTCCAATCCGTCAGCAAGAGGACTTGTGTTACTCCCGTCAACAACATCCCACAAATTCTCTTCCATAAGGTATGATTCCATGCATATCTTCCATACCTAGTAATTGGGCTAATTCAACAACTCCATCCCCAATCCATTAACACGGTTGCTAAAATCCATATAGACAAACCAGCTGAATCAACCACTAACCCAATCTTGAAATAAAATTCAGAAGCCAACATATGACTATGGCTCTGATACCATGTAGAGAATAGCAGAAGAAAAGTATAATCAGGGAGACCTTCTGCTAGCCCAAGATCATTAATTAAGATCGAAAAACCTTCTGCTAGCCCAAGATAGTTAACTAAGATCGGAGAATTCAACTAAAGAAGAGGAAACTAGAAAGGAGAACTTGTTTATGGAAGAATACTCTTTTATTTGAGTTGTTCTTAGGTTTTGGTTGTTCTTGGGTCACGTACAAATGACTAAGGTCACCCCTATTTATACTTGTGTGGGATGGTTCTAGATATTACAACATCTAGACTATTCTATCTTTTACTACAAATATCTAACTCTCTAGAATATCTAGATATTTCTTCAAGGTAACTTCGCTCTAGAATATCTAGATATTTCTATTAGATAATTATTCTAGATACTACACTAGACTATTCTAGAAACTATACTAGAAAAATCTATGATATTCTAAAACTCAACTTTATCATTTTTTCACACTTATTGATCTCTTGGTACACCATGTTCTTTGTAAGCTAAGTATCGTCCATCGCAATGTTTAATTCTAGGTGATGTAACAGAAGGGCCATTGGGGGTGCCACGAATATTCGAATGAGGATTCTGCACTGCACAATAAGCATACACCACGAACCCCACGAAGCTGACTGCTAGAATCTTCTCAAACATCCTTGAATTTTTCCTCGTTATAAGCTTGGAATGAAATATTAAAAGCAAGAAGACATGAAGAAAATAGAACATATTTGCACTACCACAAAGACATTTATACTATGTTGCTTAAGATCTAAAAAATACAGGTCGGTGTGTGTTGGTCGTCTTTGCATTTGTAAGGATAAGATACAGGTACAACAACAATTTTGGAGTGTCGAAAAAAGAAAGATATTTCTATGATAATTTTATTCTTCTCTCGACTTTACTTTTTATTCGACCAATTTCAAGTTGTAATTTCAATTTGCACTCGTGAAATGAAATTTAGTTTTTAATTACAAGTATAAATTTGTAGTGATAAGAGGACGATCTAAATTTCTTGGGCTCGTGCCTTGCACGGGCATTCCACATCTAGTTTTAGATATAAACAACACCTAAAAGAGAGTGCAATCAGGCTGTTTGCCACATCAATGTTTAGGAGGGTCGAAGCTATTAAAATACAAAATTCACGAAGGTAATTCATTACACTTGTTGGGTTTTGGGCCTTTTTCCCTTTCTATGTGGATAAATAAAAGTCCAAGGTTTTGGGTCTTCCTTCCTTTTCTTTGTGGATAAATTTAGCCCAATATGACTAGCCCACTTTTTCCCATAAGCCCAATATTATGGTGCATATGGCATATGTAAGACTTTCTTTTAGGTCTTATTTTGAGAAGAATCACAAGAGTTTGAGAGCAGCCATATAGAGAGAAAAGTAAGAGAGTGCAGATTTTCGCACAAATCCTAGCAGCCAATTTCAAATCGCGATTCCCGCTTCGTTTCTTGTCCGATTGAGCTGATTTTTGGATAGATTGTTCCTTTCAACTTAATATTTGATTGGGAACTGAGAGAGGGTGATTTGGATTCCTGTAGCTCCAGATTTTTGCTCGTGAACAGTAGCTACAGGTTTGGTGTTTTCGCTTCTTTTATTTCTCTAGTTTTTGGTGCTATCTTGTAGTTGTGTTGCTCATTGTTTGGCACTTTATTGGTGACCATTTTGGAGAACACTTTTGTAACTCTTGTTGATTATAGTGGAGCTTTGGCCTTGTGGATTTTACTTTTCACACCGAAGAGATTTTCCATGTTAAATTTGGCGTCTCTTGTGTTGATTTATTTTTCTTGCTTGGTTGATTTGTTTGCTGCCAAACAGTTTTATTCTTGCATTATTTTGTCTTCTCTTGGTTCAAATAGAAGGGAAAGTTTTGACTTGGGTTTTCTTCTATTATCACCCTGTCGTGCTTATTTATTTTGTACTTGCCTTTCCCAACAAAGTGGTATCAGAGCATTGGTTGTTACTGATTATCTATTTGAATGATGGAGTCAAATATAAGCAAGATGGTTTGTTTGAATGGTAGTAATTATCATACTTGGAAAGGCAAGATGAAAGATCTTCTATTTGTCAAGAAAATGCATCTACCTGTGTTTGCTTCTAATAAACCCAAATCTATGAATGATGAGGATTGGGAATTTGAGTATTTGCAGGTTTGTGGCTATATTAGACAATGGGTTGAAGATAATGTTAGAAATCACATTGTGAATGAGACACATGCCAGAAGTTTGTGGGACAAGCTCGAAACACTTTATGCTTCGGAGACTGATAATAAATTGTTTCTTTTGAAACAATTGATGATTATCAGGTATAAAGAGGGCACGCCTATTTCTGATCATGTTAATGATTTTCAGGGTATTCTTGACCAGCTGTTCAGAATGGGTGTAAAATTCGATGAAGAAATTCAGGGACTATGGCTTCTTAATACTCTGCCAGACTCTTTTGAAACTCTTCGAGTTTCTTTGACTAATTCTGCTCCCAGTAATGTTGTGACCATGGAATATGCTAAGAGTGGTGTCTTGAATGAAGAGATGAGAAGAAGATCTCAAGGTTCATCTTTTTCTACTTCACACTTCGATGTTTTGGTTACTGAAGACAGGGGGAGAAGCAAGTTTAGAGGTCAGAATGACAGAGATAAAAGTAGAGGAAAGTCAAAGTCTAGATTCAAGAATGTTACATGTGACTATTGCCACAAGAATGGGCATATCAAGAAATATTGTTTCAAGTACAAGAGAGATATGAAACAACAAAGAAAGAAGGTGATAATAAAAATCGTGTTGCGGTTGTTGCTAACGATGACCTTCTTGTTTCTTGAGATGAAAATGCCGTCAATCTTGTTTGCGATGAGTCTAGTTGGTTTATGGATTATGGTGCTACTTCTCATGTCACGCCAAGGAAGGAATTATTTTCTTCTTATACTCGAGGTAATTTTGGGATGTTGAAAATGGGAAATAATCATGAGGTTGCGGTTCTTGGTATTGGGATTGTTTGTTTGGAAAGTAATAATGGTTCCAAACTAGTTCTCAATAATGTCAAACATACTCCAGATGTTCGCTTGAATTTGATTTCTGTTGGATACCTTGATGACGAGGGTTATGCTAATACCCTTGGTGTCCGTGGTGACAAGTTGTCTAACTTATACGTTTTTCAGGGCTCCATTCTTAGAGGCTCAGTAAATGTGGTGGAGAATGATACTTCATCATTATTATGGCATAGAAGACTGAGTCATATGAGCGAGAAGGGGATGGATAATTTGTTTAAGAAAAATTTTCTTTCTAGAGTGAAACAAGCAAAGTTGAACAAATGTGTTCATTCCTTAGTCGGTAAATAGAAAAGAGTTTCTTTTCAGAGTCATCCACCTTCAAGAAAGCTTGATTTGCTGGAGTTGGTACATTCTGATTTGTGTGGTCTTTTTAAGGTAAAGTCTCATAGTGGTGCACTTTACTTTGTGACTTTTATTGATGATCATTCGCGCAAACTCTAGGTATTCTCTTTGAAGTCCAAGGATCAGGTACTTGATGTGTTCAAGAATTTTCAGGCCTTGGTTGAGAGACAGACAGGAAAGAAATTGAAATACATCCGTTCTGATAATGGTGGTGAGTATATTGGTCCTTTTGATAGATATTGCAGAGAGCAGGGTATTCGGCATCAGAAAACTGCTCCAAAGACTCCTCAGCTAAATGGTTTAGCGAAGAGGATGAACAAAACTCTTGTTGAGAGGGTTAGATGTATGCTTTCAGATGCTAAATTACCAGATTCCTTTTGGGAAGAAAAACTTAATATTGTTGCCTATGTTATCAATTTATCTCCTGATATTGCTTTGAATGGTGATGTTCCTGATAGAGTTTGGTCTGGTAAGAATGTTTCTTATGATCATCTTAAAGTTTTTGGGTGTAAAGCCTTTGTGCATGTTCCTAAGGATGAGAGGTCAAAGTTGGATGTTAAAACTAGGCAATGTATCTTTGTTCGTTATGGTCAAGATGAATTTGGCTGTCGTTTCTTTGATCCAGTTGAAAAGAAACTTGTTAGAAGCTGTGATGTTGTGTTCTTTGAAGACTAAACAATTGAAGATCTTGACAAAGCTGAGAAAGTTGATTCTCATAGCAGTAAGAGCCTAGTTGATGTTGATCCAGTTCCTTTAACTATTCCACCAGGTGAAAATCTTCAAGTTGATATTGAAGATGGTGATCATATTCAGAATAACCAGTATGCCGATGCTCCAGTGCAAGACGACGTAGTTAGTCAGCAACCAACTATTATTGATGCTCATAAGAGTTCTCTCAAAAGATCTACTAAAGAGAAAATACCTTCATCTTGTAAATCTCCCAATGAGCATGTACTCTTGACTGACAGGGGAGAACCAGAGAGTATTGATGAGGCCATGGAAAGTGAAGAAAAAGAAATGTGGTTTGATGCTATGGAGGATGAAATGAAGTCTCTACATGATAATCATACCTTTGATTTGGTTATATTACCTAAAGATCGAAAAACTTTGAAAAACAAGTGGATTTTTCGGGTGAAACATGAAGATGGTAACCCAGTTCCACGGTACAAAGCTAGATTAGTTGTGAAGGGCTTTAACCAGAAAAAGGGAATTGGTTTTGATGAGATATTCTCTCCAGTTGTAAAGATGTCATCCATCCGTGTGGTTCTAGGCTTGGCTGCAAGTCTGGACTTGAAGGTTGAACAAATAGATGTTAAAACTGTTTTTCTCCATGGTGACTTGGATGAAGAAATTTATATGGAGCAGCCGGAAGACTTTGAAGTCAAGGGAAAAGAGAACTATGTTTGCAAGTTGAAGAAGAACTTGTATGGTTTAAAACAAGCTCCTAGGCAATGGTACAGGAAGGTTGGTTCTTTTATGAGTCAGCATGGCTTCAAGAAGACTTCTTCAGACCATTGTGTTTTTGTGCAAAAATTCTCTAATGGTGACTTTATTATCTTTTTGCTTTATGTTGATGACATGCTTGTTGTTGGTCATAATGCTTGCAGGATTAAAAAGTTGAAGTAAGAATTGAATAAGTTTTTTGCTATGAAAGACTTGGGACCAGTAAGGCAGATTCTTGGCATGCAAATTATCCGTGATAGATATGCCAAGAAATTGTGGTTGTCACAAGAGAAGTACATTCATAAAGTACTTCATAGATTTAACATGGACAAAGCTAAGGTTGTCAGTACACCTTTAGCTATGTACTTCAAATTGAGTACTAGACATTATCCTTCCAGTGATGGTGAGAAGGAAGATATAAAGAAAGTTCCTTATGTTTCAGTTGGTAGTTTGATGTATGCAATGGTGTGTACAAGACCAGATGTTGCTCATGTTCTTGGTATTGTTAGCCGTTTTCTTTCTAATCCGAGAAGAAAGCATTGGAATGTTGTAAAGTGGATTATGAGATATCTTTGTGGCACTTCTAGTTTGAGTTTGTGTTTTGGTACAAGGAATCCTATTATTTGTGGTTATACTGATTCAGACATGGCCGGTGATGTTGATACTCGTAAGTCTACTTCAGGCTACTTGATTGCTTTTGCAGGGTGAGCTGTGTCTTGGCAATCTAGGTTGCAAAAATGTGTTGCTTTATCTACTACAGAAGCTAAGCTTATTGCAGCTGTTGAAGCTTGCAAAGAATTGATCTGGATAAAGAGATTTTTTAGGGAACTTGGTTGTGCTCAAGAGAGGTATGTGCTTTATTGCGACAGTCAAAGTGCTATTCACCTTGGCAAGAATTCTACATTTCATGGTCGGTCTAAATACATTGATGTGAGGTATCATTGGATTCGAGATGTGTTGGATCTAATTTGCTTGAACTTGAGAAAATACACACCAATGATAATGGTTCCGACATGATGACTAAAGCTTTGCCAAGAGGGAAGTTTGAAGAATGTTGCATGATCGCCGGGATGGCGGTTTCCTCCACATAGTCGGTATGGGGAGAATTGTTGGGTTTTGGGCCTTTTTTCCTTCCTATGTGGATAAATAAAAGTTCAAGATTTTGAGTCTTCCTTCCTTTCCTTTGTGGATAAATTTAGCCCAATATGACTAGCCCACTTTTGCCCATAAGCCCAATATTATGGTGCATATGGCATATGTAAGACTTTCTTTTAGGTCTTATTTTGAGAAGAATCACAAGAGTTTGAGAGCAGCCATATAGAGAGAAAAGTGAGAGAGTGCAGATATTCGCACAAACCCTAGCAGCCAATTTCAAATCACGATTCCCGCTTCGTTTCTTGTCCGATTGAGCTGATTTTTGGACAGCTTGTTCCTTTCAACTTAATATTTATTTGAGAACTGAGAGAGGGTGATTTAGAGTCTTGTAGCTCCAGATTTTTGCTCGTGAACAGTAGCTGTGGGTTTGGTGTTTTCACTTCTTTTATTTGTCTAGTTTTTGGTGCTATCTTGTAGTTGTGTTGCTCATTGTTTGGCACTTTATTGGTGGCCATTTTGGAGAACACTTTTGTAACTCTTGTTGATTATAGTGGAGCTTTGGCGTTGTGGTGTTTACTCTTCACACCGAAGAGGTTTTCCATGTTAAATTTGGTGTCTCTTCTGTTGATTTATTTTCTTGCTTGGTTGATTTGTTTGCTGCCCAAACAGTTTTATTCTTGCATTATTTTGTCTTCTCTTGGTTCAAACAGAAGGAAAAGTTTTTGACTTGGGTTTTCTTCCGCTATCGCCCTGTCATGCACATTTATTTTGTGTTTGCCTTTCCCAACAACACTAAAATAAAATTTAGGTGTGCACTGAATAAAACTTATCCGTTGAAGGATGTTTTGATTTCGTCAGCCCATAAGCTCAACAATTGATCAATTATGTATAGTATGACATTGGCATTTCCCACAAATTTTGCACTAATAACTACAGTGAAGCCAAAGTAGCTTTAATTAGTATATCATGATGTCTTCATCAACAATTTGAAGTCTTAGAAGTCGAATTGAACTATCTTTTAGCGGTTGAAATGATCAATAAAATTATAAATTACCATGGAGAATCCAAAGAATCATTGAAGAAATCATACCTAAGGTTGTCCAAAGGAACATAGCAGTTGAACATTGTTATAGGGAAGAAAACCATGAAGACGAGGATGGATTAAGTAAACGATCTGCTAGTTATGGCAAAGGGTTCATTGAGAATATCGAACAAGCTTCAACTATCTTGTTGGTGTATATTTTCAACTGTAATTTCTTGTATATACCAACACAACATATTGATAAGAAGAAGAGTTAAAAAGAACACAAGTTGGTACTTCAACTCAATTAGGCAAAGATTGATTGAGCTTGGCTCAATTAGGCTCGGACTTGACTCACTTAGTTCGATGCTAGTACTAGTTCGTAGGTTTGAATCTAGCTTGTTTGAATGGTTGTTACAAGTAGTTTTATAATGTTTCGTATTGTATTGATTGTATTGCATTGTTTTGATGAATACAATATTTGAATAGATTGTAATGTTATCACGTTATTACCTAATTAATGTTACACATCAACAATCTAATGTATAAACTTACAATACTGAACAGTAGATAAGGGAATAGAGTTATTATCACGTATGGATGGCTTGCTTTAGAGTATATTTCAGAAGTATTTAGTTGGTGTTTATCATCTTTGGCATATTTAAAGGCCAATTATCTTACTAAGCTTTGTTGCACTTGGTGTTTATCTGGTAGACACAAAAAAATGTTCAGTGCAAATGCTCCCAAAAGTACTCGAAAATCCTAGTTTCGTCACTGTTCATGCTGAGAACCTACTGATTTTGAAATTATTTAAAGCTAATTTTTTAACAATATCACTCTTCAGTAAATATTATAGAGCAGGGAGTAACGAAGAAAGGTTAATAAGAGAAGAGTTTTTACATACTGCATCCAATATATGACGCAAAAGATATGGAACTCTAGTTGCTGCAATTACACAGAATGTCTACACTAATAGCTTCATAGAACCTCTGCAGAACATATGAAGGATAAAATGGAAAGAAATGAAATTAGTAACTGCTTTTACACGGGAACTGTCCTGTTATCGGATGATGAATGATTCTCCACTTGTGCTCCTTCCTCCGCTGAGTCTTCGTTTTCCCTTGACATCTCTTCCAGTGACTTCCCCTTGGATTCTGGAACCAAGAAAGTGAAAAATAATCCGAGAAGGTTGACTACACCAAGGACAATGAGTGAATTCCTAACCCCAATTCCAGCAGGATACCCTGCATCAGCCTTGGTCTTGTCTTGTGGTTGAGCCAAATACAGGAATCCAAATGCACCCACCATTGCCCCTAACTTTCCCCATGCAGCTGATATCCCATGGCAAGTCGACCGCTATCTAGCAGGGAAAATCTCAGCAGGCACGACAAATGTAGTGGCGTTGGGTCCAAAGTTGGCAAAGAAGAAGGTCAGTGAATAGAGGACCACAAACCCGATATGGTGGCCAGGGAGAGTCTAGTGGTGGTAAGGAATGGCCAGAGCAAACATGAACACTGTCATCATTGTGAAACCAATAACTTGAATGGTAAACCTGCCAATCCTGTCAATGAGGAACAGTGTGAACCAGTAGCCAGGCATGGTACTGCAGAGAGCGATAAGAGTTTGTGCCCGTGCAATTTTGTAAACCTCTTCAATTGCATTCATAGTCTTGGCAGCAGGAATCCATCCAATGGCACTGAATATATCCTTTTGGAACAAGTTTTGGCTGTAGTAGGCAATATCAAGAAGAAACCATGTGCTACCTGTGCCAAGCAAGTGAAGTCCATGTCGCCTAAGAAATTGTTTCGTGAACAAACCAAATTCATTGCCGGACTTTACAGCAGGCTCTTTTTGCTCTGCCCCAATGTCAACCTGCATAACCTTTTCCATATCTGCAGTGGTCTGTTTCACATTCTTGGCTACAAGAGCACTGTAATGAGCCATTTTCAGGCATCTTCATCCTCCAGTCGTAAGTGAGAAGAGCAGGAAGTGACCCAGCCATCAATATGATCCTCCACACGTAACCAGGTTGAGGAACGGTTGAACCAAGGGGATCCACTTGATAAGCTGGCGCCTTGAAACAAGCCTGGAATACAGCAGAGATAATGATGGCAAAGATACCACCTCCGAGGATACCAAATCCTTGCATAGCGAAAACAGCAGCAATGAAGGCACCCCTAGTCTTTTTGTTGGCATATTCAGACATAATAGTAGCTGAAATGGGGTAATCGCCACCAATACCAAAACCTAGCCAGAAGTGAAAAAAGCAGAGGGTGGCTATGACGGTCTTAGGATCCCTACCAAAAGAAAGGCCAGAAGCAATGGAACAAATACACATGATCATAAAGGTTATGCCATACACTTTCTTCCTTCCTATTTTGTCACCAATCCATCCAAAGAAGAGTTGTCCTGCAATGGTACCACAGAAGGCGACACCATTGATAGCAGCGGAAACATTAGGAGGTAGTGAACCAGGCTTTGAAGTGCCATCCATATGGTAGTAAATACTTCCAAGCAACTTAGTGACTAGAGATATGCAGAAGAGATCGTAGGCATCAGTAAAAAATCCTATACCAGCTATTATGATAGTTGTGAAGTGATACCATTGTGTTTTTGCTGAATCAAGTGCGTTCAAAACCTTCACATCCCCACCATTTTCTTCTTTCTGCAAATCAAAACAATATTCAATATGTAAGCTAATCCAATTTTCAATCGAGACCAAAATAGCAGCATTACCAATTCAAAACAGCAAACATTTATTGTAACATACAAAAAACATTAGTTTACGACAGTCAAAAAAACGAACCACAAAACAAAAGGATAAAACACAAGATCATGCATATATCAACCCAGAAAACATATGTTTATAATCTTGAAGTTAAATTTACAGTTATTCTTGTTTCTCTAGCATGACGAAAAAAAAAACAGAAAAAAACACACCTGTCGCAGAGAAAAACGGTTTAAGATATGTTGAAAAGAGGTGTAGGAGTAGAATATTTATAGACTTAACTATTGAATAAAAAAATCTTATTTATTAGGTAAAAAAAAAATCTATTCCTACATTATTTTGGTTAAAAATCCTATTTAGACCTGAATTATATAAATATCAAATCCCAAATACATTTGGTTTTCTATTCCAACAGAAATTCTATGGCGTCCAGTCCAATTATAATCCAATTCTGACAACAGAGCCCAAATATATTCCTATATTAACAAGGAATTGGATGCCAATTGGCTGTATTTTTCTTCTTTCAAAGCTATGGCAGATTTGCCCATCGATCTCCTAATACTCTATTCTTTGTGAATATATAGCATTCGTTGGATACTGTGTATTTTTTGGCTTGAATTGTTCAATGTAGACGGGAAAGTTGAAATGCACATCAATACTAAAATCCACAAAATACACTCCACGACCTGAGTCATAAGATCAACATATGTCATTGAACTTTGAGAAAAGTTTTATCTATGTCATTTCAGTTCGATGTTCTCAATTAACAATGTAAATTAAGTTGTAGGACTCAAAAAAACAACAAATGCACCCGCAATAAGTTTATATGATACAAGCAACAAGTACAAAGAGTAATTTGACACAATCCTAATTTTTCATTACTGATATGAACATTATTGAAATTAAATCAACCTTTTACATAAATAGTTGTCTTTTACATATCTTGGCCACAGTGCAGGGTAAATCTTTATTAGACTCTTGTGATTGGAAATTAACTTACCTTAAGGATTACATTAAGCTAGAAGAAATGGAACAACAAAATTAAGTTTCCAGCACATGAAAATGACTTGGTTTCTCTCAACACTTAATGCAGGCTAAAAAATCATAGTTGGAGTTGCTAGTGGTGGTCACTGCAGCAAGCATCTCCTGTGGTTAAAAGTCATTTTTGTTTTTTCACTATTAATTTCAATTTTTAAACTCTATTTTTGGGATTTTATCCTCTTGTTCCTTTTTCTTAAAGGTATAATTCCTCTTATAAACTCATGTGTCTGTCTTCTTTCAATTGCTTTATGGATGAAAGGACTTTCAGTTTGAGATGGACAAGATCTTTAGTGCCACTAAAGTTACTATTCCAGTTTACATTAAAATGTTGATTGGACACCAAATTTAAAAAAATAATGAAAGATTTTTTAAACTTGTGACCTTAAGTAATAGTTTTGAATTCCAATATACTACATTATATACTGATTTTTTATTTTTATTTTTTTGTGTGTTTTAGGGTAAGGTTAATTTTATCCATTATCTAAATATTGAATAATTTTAAAATTTGGGATAAACTTAGATAGTGATTTGAAAAGTAGCTATTTGTCAATTTCTCCCAATTTTAGAGCTATAAAAAGAATTTAATAATGAATTTTATGATTTTATTGTTACTAAGACAATATTAAAGTTTATACAGAAAATTGCAAAATTTTCCTTCAGACAAAGATTGCCCACCTTTTAAAAGGAGCAATATTTTAGAGCTTTTAGTTAACATACTCGAATCTCTATATTAATAAATAATTTTCTTGTAGCAACATCTAAAGTAATATATAGCAAACACATGGTTAATATCTTATTTACTTAAATCAATACTTACACATATAAGTATTAGTATTATTAGGTGAAGTTAAATATTTTTTTTCTTGTAAGAATTTTTTTATGAAGTTAAATATTTTATGTCAAGTAAGAATATTACATCGTAGATTATAACTTTGAAAAAAAGGACTAAAATTATTCATATACTTCCATTTATTAGCTAAGTTGTTCTTTGTTATATTATCTGGCTATTTATATTCTTATTATCACGAGATTTATTGCATATATCCTTAATTGGATGAAAACCTTGTATCAAAATAAAATATCATATTTTAAATAAACATCTCATTATCCTTATATTACTCGTTCTGATACAACTCAATAAACATAATCCAAACAAATATATCATCCAAATGTATTCAAATTCTCCGAAACAAAAGCTATTATGATTGTTGTGAAGTGATACCATTGTGTTTTTGCAGAATCAAGCGCATTCAAGTTTCATAACTTGACTCTAACAGTCACAAAATTCAAAAACAAGAAACAACATTTATAACTGATAAATAAATATGCAGTTTTTGAGAGAATTTTTCAATAGTTGTTGATATAGAATATTGACAATATCAACCCCTTTTATAAGCTTAGATTTGATTTCCCTATCTGAATTGGTTTAGAATAATTGCCGACTACTATAATGCTAGGCTTGTCTTCCCTTTTCCTTATCCAAATAGAACTCTCTAACCTAACTACCATAAATACATTAATTTACAATTTAATATCAATACTAAAATCTTGATAGAATTTGGATTCTGTATCCACCTGGGGATCTTCATTAGTATATTCCTCCTAAATTTTAGGAGTCTTATGAGTTTTGCCCTTGGCTTGCACACATCTCTTAGCCGACGTCGGGCATGGCCTGCCCGCATGGCCCTTGGCTTGCACACAACGGTCAGCCGACGTCAAACGTGGTCTGCCCGCATCGGTCATGACCTGTGCACATCGCTCAGCCGACGTCGGACGTGGCATGGCCGCATCGCCCTTGGACTACACACAATGGTCAGCCGACGTCGGCCGTGGACTGCCAAATTGGGAAGTGTTTAATCCAAATATTAGTTTGGATGATTTTAGTAACTACAACGACACAAGTATATTCCAATATAAATTGGGAAGTGTTTAATCCAAATATTAGGAAGATTCGACAAACATTGCCATTTAATGAAATTTTAAGATGTATTAGAGCCGTTGAATATATATATATATATATATATATATATATATATATACACACTAGTCTTGGGAACGTGCATTGCACGTTTGTCCCCTAATTAACATTAAAAAAATTAATTTATATAAGTAAATATATCATAGTGGAACGTACATAAAGTCATTGCTATAAATTCACAAAATATAGCATGAAAATCTTGTGTCAGATGTTGGAGGTTTGATATTTTTAATGCTTCGTGAAAAATAAATATTTATTATATCAGAGGTATTAATATATTTTAATTACCAAACGTGAGTTTTAATAATCGAAAAAGAAATTGGCTATAAAAAAGATACGTATAAAAAAATATTACAAAATATCTAGGCGGTGTAATATAGAAAAAATTATAAGTGTAAAAGAAAGAAAATTAAATAAAGTCATGGCATCCATAATAAAAGACATCACATTAAAATATATAGAAAAAAATAAAAAGCCTAATTGCTCTAGACAAAATATTTCATATGTATAAAAAACTAAAATCATAAAAAAAAATAAACATAAAAGAAAGCATGACTATGTTAAAAATAGAGATACACTATATTTATTGAACTATATACTAAAGGATTTGTATATAAAAAATAAAATATGAATTCTAATACAATAAAATACAGACACTATATTCCTTGAACTATCTTTTTACTTTGGGAAAATTGTATGAAGTAGAAAACTATTAATTCAAAATAAATGTTATAACGACAGTTTCATTTAATTCTAATTCGTAGCAAACACTTTGCCATTCACCTCTCTCCCCAACAATCTCACTCGCCACTCTCCAGAAATCTTGTTCACCACTCTCCCTCGCATCTCTCACTTTATACAAACACAAATATTGTATAAATTGCGTTTGTGTTTGTATAAAGCGAGAGAAAATTGTATATACAAATACAAATACATATCTCTTCGTCCTATACACTTATAATTATACAATATAAATCTTCTCCTACCTAGTTCTGTTTTGCCTTTCTCTCTTTCTCGCTTTAGACAAACACAAATTATACAAAATACAATGTATAATTTGTGTTTGTATAAAGTGAGAGACAGATTTGTATACAAATCTATCTGTATACAAAAATACAGTTACATATACATATACAAATTTATATTTAAATACATATAATACACATATGCATATACGACTGAAAATCACAACAAAAAAAACATATCCTTATACAACTTACAAGTTATAGCCAAGTCAGTTTCTTATTTGTATACATATTCCAAATATATTCTTATACAATTGGAATGAATACCCAAATATACATATTAATAGCTTCATAGCAAACATAAAATTTGCTATGGAGCGCAATTATGCAAACTATAGCTATAACATACAAATATGATTTTTATGTTTGTTAAACCTAAAATTTACTCTTTTACTTAACATTAATTTTTATTTTATTTTTACTTTTGCACTAATTTTTGTACCTCTCTACAATAGTTAAATACATGAATTTTCTAAACATTTCATATTACATATAAAAAGGAAAAAGTACAAACATATTATTTTAAAAAGATAAATGATTATCAAACAACGAAGAAAGACATAATTGTAAATGTCTATCAAAGACTTAACTCTTTTACGGGTCTAATTGTGAAAATATTCTGGCGAATTTGACATGCTTACCCTCAAAACAATTAATTCTAAACATAAATAGGAATTTTTCTGTCTCTATATCTCTCCATAGTTTTATCCACTATATTGATGCTTTTATGAATAGAACCAAGTCTGAATATCAAGTTGGGATGAGTCAACGAGGCTTGCAGCCATGTTTTGGAGAGAATAGTTAGTTGTGCTGGTTCTTTAAAACTAAGATAACAGAGTATTTTTTGAATGAGAGATTCAGGCAATAGGTCAGCTTTGGGGTTGCCCAAACTATAATTATTACGAAAACATACATGTTTGTCTACTTTACTACTCAACTCGTCATCTGGCTTCTGCAATTTCCACCCCAACTCTTTCAGCTGATTCGAACATTCTGTTGGTCTTTTGAGCATTTTAATATTTATTATTAATTTGTCTCATAATACCCTAATTTTTGTCCCTAGACTTAACGCATTTTCTGCTGCCCGTTGTGGACGTTTCATATGTTGTCGTTGGAATGGGTAATTGCTGCATTGCTGCTGCTTTACCCCATTTGGAGTTAGTGCTATATGCACATCAGTTTTGCAGCATATGCCAAATGCCGTTGATGACATTGGTTGTCTACTTTATTCTCACTCTTTATTCCTTCACTAGTCCTGGACACGTACTTTGCACGTGTGTTCAAGGTTAAATTACAAAATCTTTATATGGTGGCTGGCACTCATACATCTTATGTTTTTCTATCAATTAAGAGGCACTTCAGAGACAAGAAGTGCACAAAAAAGATCGTAACAATATGTTCAAGAAGAACTTTGTAACTATTAGCAATTCCATTTAAATGATTTCAACTTAAACATCGTACGAATTCATCAATTCAGAATATAATAAGTTGCACAATTTATTTATTAAAAATGATAAAAGTTCCATCAAATTTCAAAAAGTTTTCATATACATTCATATTGTATAATGTTTTGCATTTTTATACTACAAAACAATAATCCTAAAGAGAGAATTTACTTTTTAATAGGTAAAAATACCTTTCAACTTCATATAGGTGTTTCTATATTACGTTGAGCCTAATATAAAAAATAAAATAGTCTAGCTTACATAACATAGTGAAATAAAAAAAATAATGAAAAGAAGAAGTTGTAGTAAGGTCGTCTTTGTCTCACTACCCTAAACATGTAATCAATGATAACCGGTTTGAATCCTTTCGTTTGTTAACTAAAATAAAGGAACATTTTCTTAGAACATAAAAATATATAATGATTGCCGATTAAAATCTTTATTTATTGATTTGATGTCTAATTATATGGATGATGGAAGTTGAACTTATGTAAAGCGGATAATATTTTTGTTACCTTTTTATTTATCGATTTGATGTTTAATTATATGGATATATAATGGAAGTTGAACTTATGTAAAGTGGATAATACTTTTGTTACCTTTTTATTTATCGATTAGAAATATTTATATTTCATTAAATTTTTATATGATGATTTCAAATTTTCATTTACACAATTCATTTTTTTGAACTTGGAACATAAGTTACATATACAAATTCCCAACAGTGTCATTTAAAAAAAATATTTTATTACATTTTGATGTGGTTTTGAAAAAGAATTCAACAAAACAAATAAATTTAATCCATAATGTAGAATAATAGTCAATAGCCATATATATATATATATATATATATATATATATATATATATATATATATATATAATATCAAAGACAATATTTTTATTGAATAGTAAGTGTCAAGAATGATCATTATGAATTGGAGGCTAGCTTTTCTAATAACTGAGGACACATTTAGAATCCAGACAACTTAAGTGAAGGAGTGAGAATGATGTAATATTTGACATATGACAAGAGCAAGATAAAATTAATTTTCTCGCCAATTTTTCTGGCCATTTAGCACTTCCCATTGAGTAAAATCAAATAGTGCCAAAATATGCCATTAATTTCTTGAGAATGCGAAAAGATTGTGATTCTTGAGAATGTGAAAAGATTATGAAAATGTGGAAAATCAATTATGAAATAGTGAAAGTCATGTGGTATTAATACACACAACGATGAAAATTACACCTAAAAATGATATACACCCACATTTAAATGATATACTCCCTCTGTCCCTAATTACTTGTCCACTTTTAAATTGACATACCTATTAAAAAAATAATAATTGATAGAGTGAGTTTATCATTTTATTCCTATTAATTATGAAGTTGATGAATTAAAAATTTAAGATTTTCAAGAAGTTCTACATTTTTCAAAGTAACAACTTGAGGGTATAATAGAGAAAAATATTTTGTCCTTTCTTGATTTATCAAAATGAACAAGTAATTAGGGACAACTAAAAAAAAAATAACAAATAATTAGGGACAGAGGAAGTATTTACAACAATGATCTAATACTTTCGTTTCTTATGTATAATCTTTGGCAATTGATAAAGAAATGAAAAGTTTCTCTCATGGCTTTTGATAATAACATTATAAATAATTATGTTTACAACTCTTTATTCTCCTACTTTATTTTATTTTATTATAACAAATAAGTGAACATTATGGGTGTGTTTGGTATGAATGAAAATATTTTTTTCTCATGTTTGGTTGGGTTAAAAATTTTGGAAAATGTAACAGCAAGGTAAAAATAACTTTATTTTAACGGTAAGGGCATAAGCAACCAATAAAACAAAGTTGAGGGGTATTTTTGACCCTTTTCCCTTTCCAAATCAACTTATTTTCCTCGAATTTAAGGAAAATGACTTCCATTCAAAAATTAAGGAAAACATTTTCCAAAATTCTCCTTCAAGTTCAAATTACTTTTTTTTTTTTGGTTGATAAAATCAATTTATTTTGTCCCTAAGCTCAAACCACTCCCCCCCCCCCCCAAAAAAAAATTAAATCTTGTTTTTAAAAAATATTTTTAACTTCAATTTTTTTATTTTTTACACCACCCTTACCCTTACCCCCCCCCCCTCCCAAAAAAAAATTAAAAGTTATTTTAAAAAATATTTCCAATTTCAATTTTTTATTTTTTTACCCCACCCCCTCCAAAAATAAAATTTAAGTTTGTTTTTAAAAAATATTTTCTACTCCAAATTTTTATTTTTTTTCACCCCACCCTCGACCCCAACCCCCTCCAAAAATAAAATTTAAGTTTGTTTTTAAAAAATATTTTCCACTCCAATTTTTTTTATTTTTTCACCCCTACCCTTGACCTTCCCTCCACCCCCAGGCCATCCCCCACCCCCCAAAAAAAATTAATTTTTTTTTATAAAAATATTTTTCAACTTCAAAATTTTATTTTTTCACCCCTACCCTCGACCCCCCACCCCCACCCCACTCCCCCCAACCCTACCCCCAAAAAAGAATTTATGTTTGTTTTTAAAAAATATTTTTAATTTCAAAAATTATTTTCTACTCTTTAGTAAAAATAAAAGATATTTTCTCAAAAACATTTTTTCATTCATAAATCAAACACTAAAAAATATTTTCCGAGAAATATTTTCTACTCACCAACCAAACATGAGAAAATAAGTCAAAAATCTACTTGTTTTTCAGGAAAATATTTTTTAGGAAAACATTTTCCTTCATACCAAACACACCCTATAATTAGCAAAATTAGATTATGAGGGTAAATAAAAAGCAAAAGAAGAAGAAAAGTTGGGTATTAATTTCTCTAATTAAAAGAGTTGTAGTGGGCAGTTACATATATATAATTACTGAAGTTTTATAAGGAATGCAAATGGGCAAATATTAATTTTAAAATTGAATTATAGATTGGGTTCTGAAGTGCATAATAATGACACGTAGTTAAAGTAATTTAACATACACCGTATGATCACGTAGAAGCAGAGGGGGAAAATAACCCCTATGTAATGTTGATCTAGTTGTGTTATAAATAAAAAGTCCTTTTAACCAAAAAAAAAATAGTGATTAAATTTACTATTTAATCTTAAAATTTTTTTGTCCTTTTTTTAATTTTTTATTAGATTATAAGCTTACTTCTTGCTTCATAAAATATTGCAGAAATAGTTTTAGATCGAAGAGCAATATGGTTGTTCATTTAACTTATCAATTTCAGCTTATTTAATAATTAATTAATTAGATATTTTATACTACTTTAATTTAGTATAAAGATGAAATGGTAATCGATCCAACTTTGCAATTTGAGGCTTCCCACTTTTAACAGTAATATCTGTATTTATTTTCAATTAGTTTTATTATATATTTGTTAAAATGTATATTTTCATTTCTTGTATAAAATTATTGTAAGAGTACTATTTAAGTGAAGTAAAAAAGTTATATATATATATATATATATAATTTATATGTGTATTTATATTTTTATTCATAAATATATAACCATAGTGTTAAATGGAATGTGATAGTATTTATTATAATTATTGTATATTTACATTTTTGTCCATAAACATTATGACTTTATAAGGACATTTTTGTAATTCAACTTTTAACATAGGGGACTCCCACTTATAATAATCCTAGTTTCTGGACACGTGCAACGCTCGTGTGTCTCATGCAATATGTTATAAATTCGTTAGGACGATTAAAATTCAATGAAAATATGTGTGTAATGAGTACTAAAATGCAACAATCTCAAATAAATGTTATGATAATAATTTATAGAAAATTAAATTAAGAAGACTAATAGAGAAATATAAAAAAAAATAAACATAGAAGAAAAAAATAACATACGCATCTTTCTTAAGACTTTAATCATAACATTATATAAATGAAAAAAGAAATACAAAATCGGTACATAATTTTTCAAATTTTTGTCGACACCTTCTCTCATATCCAATCAAAATTCAAAAGTCTACTCCATCGAGTCAAACTAAAGCATGAATCAAATAGAAAAATCACTTTATTTTCGTAAAGTGGCATATAATCAGACTAAGGTAGATATATCATATACTTTAGATGTTGATGGCTTCACTACTTTAACTATAAAATGAAAAGGATAATTTTGGATGTGAGTTTCATGAAACAAAAAAGATGAATTTATATAGATAAAAATAGAGGAATATACCAAAAGGCATCTTAAAGTTTTAAATTAAATACTATTTGAAGGTTTCAAAGGGCCAAAATAGATAAAAGAGAACAACTTTAAGAATATTAAATATATGCAATGAACCTCCATTAAAATCAGGAAGAGTAAACAATTCTCCTTTGAACACATGAACTCTGCATTTACTCAATGTAATAATTGATTATCACTAATATCTAAACATGTAATTAACTAAATATTTATAATATTTAAATCTAGTGTAGAGGCAAAATGATATTTCAACTTTCAACTTTTTTTGTTCCCACTTTTAGTAATACATGATAATCATATTTCATTTTTTATCATACCTTTTTATAGTAGCTCAACCCCAAACCCTACTTTTCTTGTATGTTTATCATTCAAATTATGGATTATTGACATTATGTAATGATGAAGAACGATACAATCTATTCAAACACTATATTCATTAAGACAATATAGTAGACTACAATACATTATGAAACAGTACGTAACAACCATCCAAAAAAAAGTGTTAATTACCAAACGATCCAGTGTGCTAGCCGTTAATGGTGAACAGGGTCCTAGCTCCTTCTATTAGTTTGCAATCTCTCAGACCAAAAATTATTAAGCAGGGGATGCTATACTTCTTCCTTTCTGTAGTAAGGAATGCCTCATCAATTGCTAAGATAAAGGGAGAATTTTGTTTCTGCATCATCATTGTGGCAGAGAGAGTTGATTTTTTAGCCTAAATTTCATCCCGGGGACAATGTTTTGCACAAAGCAAATTCTGTGCTGTAGTACTACAACATTGCACTACACGCTAGTGTCAGAAGAAAAAAATATACAGGTGAATTTGTATCTAGTCAATTTTGTATAAAATCTTCATGGAATGTTAGTGTACAACATCTCAATTCTCCAAAACTTTTTACCACAAAAGGTGTCATCTCTCCAATCAAGCCTCACAAGCTTTTCCCACAACTTTTGCATTGTCCATGGACACCAGTTTTTGTGCTTCCACTCTGACATGCTACTCAACTTTGACCTTGACCTTGCATGCAAGGTACTTCCTGTTTTCCACTTTATATCTTTTCCATTCTCTAATGACTGCAAGAAGCACATGCAGTGAAACTGGCAGAAAAAATGGCTGCAACAAACAAAAATAAACTTTTATTTCCACAAATCAAAATTGATCTCCTTGTTGGACACTATAGCTACCAATTAAATAGAGATAGAATGTTAATCCCTAGCTACTCTTTAAAATGAGAGAAACACAAGTGGTATAGAGAAGAATATCAAAAGAGAACAGCAAGCTAGAATTAGAACAGTCAATTTAAAAAGTGTAGAGGCATACTTTACATGATAACTACCCACCCACAGATTATTAACCTGTTCCTAGATATTTCCTAGTATGAAGAGACATGTCGAAATCTTTCAAGCAGCAGTCCTACCTTCACCAGTTAACACACATTAAATGCTATTTTCAAAGACTTGTGCATTTAACAAATGCACGAGGAAAGAACCAATTGAACAGTGATATGCTGGTTGTCTTCATTGTGTTACCATAATTTCATAAACAGAAGATATGCAGAATCGTCATCTGCTTCACATGCATTTGTGACCACATCCTACCTTTGACACGAAAGTGGAAGTGGTATAGTTAAGTGTAACAAATACAACATACTAAAAACAGATAAACACTGAGTCAATGAAAGTGGGATCTTATAGTTAATCATCATTAACAGTACTAAAAGCATATGAAAGCCATGTCAATATATTATACTTCAGTGACACGAAGCTTACCGAATATACAGCAAAACAGTGCTCAAACGAGTAATAGCTCACGGACATCATAGATGGATGATAAAAGGCATCCTCTGCTAACGCTCTAGCTTTTCTTGAGGAAACTGATAATAAACAAGAATAGTTTTCAGATTTTTTATAAAGAGAAGTGCAAAGGAAATTACTAGTTGTAACCATGTCGAATTACTAATACCAAGGTGAAAGAAACATACCAGCAGAAGCATCAGAATATCCTATAGACACATTGCCTAGAGATAATTTTGCAGCTTCAAGAGAATACTTTACCTGAACAATATTCAGAATTACGATTGCTGACAATTTACCAATATGTTAAAACCATAAAATTCCACAAGTAACATATCTTAATCAGCCAAAAAGATAACTTTTTACTTTCATAAACTCGAGAGAAAGCCATATAAATAATTAGGTTCAAATAAATACTTTCTAAAATGTAAGGGGAAGTTACATTTAACATAGTTGACCGAAACTCTAACCTGTTTTCCTATTTCATCCATGATTATCATCCTTGGAAGTGACTGAACCTGGATGGAGAAAAATTGTCAAAACCTAAAAGTATGAAGTAAGCAGAAAGGAGTTGCAGCTGATGACCCACCAATCGAGAAAGAGATCCAAGGGTGGTGCCACACTGAAGAAGATTGAAACACGTGTGATGCCTAGATAACATGTCCAACTCCCTACAAGAAGAATTTTTAGAATGATATATGATCAAATACATGCCCCAAGAATATCTACATCTAAATTAAAAAAAGCTGAATAAAAGTGTCCATTGAAATCAAAGTATAGTTTTGCAAACAGAAAGTTGTATAAAACAACATAATACCAAGAAAAAAAGTTTAATCTCTGACTGCAACAAGGAGATGCTGACACAAATCGAAGAAAGACTGAATTTTCAGTGTCTTAGTACACACATCCAATTTTAGATGAAAAGGAAATGGTTCTTATCAGATATCAATCGACTTACATCAGCGGCTTAGTTTTATTTAGGCAATCATGCAATGTTTTGAAGCTGTTTCCTATGTTCCATCTTGTTCATCCTAAGCAGTATCTTTATCTTACCATTCTGCAAAGCCTTTGTCACTGGTTAAAAGTACATATGTGGCAAATCCACCAACGTAAAGGCTCTCAGACTTCAGACCAAATAGTTGGCGCAACTGTCCCATGAAAACTTCAGAAATCATCTTCAAGTCCTGTTTCAGAGCATGCATTTCTCAATCTTAAGTAGTTAAATACCATCCAAAAGAAACAAAGATATGGACATCAAGATGCTTTCTTTATTTCCCATGCAAAATGTAACGGGGTCCATTCTTGGCCGTTCAATTAGAGAATATGCCGTAGAAGTTGCTGTATATCCTTTTTTTTAATCCAGTGAAAGTTGCAGTATATCCTCATGCCCTCTTACCAGTGTTATCAAAAGCGAAAAGTGCAAAAAAGCTATAAGGTTTGTTGGGGTTTTAAGCCCAAATAAAGTGTGGGCCTGTAATGAAAAAGGCGCAAATGGAGAAAAAAATACAAATGTGTGTTCCGTCCAAGATTAATAATACTAAGCATGAATAACAAACATATGGACATAGAACTTGAAAAAAAAATATGATAAAGTGAAATATCAATTGTTTAGTGTCGCTTCATCAAAACAACACTCATTGGAAAGGCAAAGTATGACTTAGAGTCTTGATGGCGACACTAAAGTGCACATTAACCAAGGCAAAGCGCTCAACATATTTTTTTAAATAAGGGTAACTGTGTATTCACAAAAGACTCATCATCAAATGATGATGATCATAGGTCACTCACAATCTCATCAGAGCATAAACAAAACCTACCCCCAGGGAGATTACAAATTGCCTATGAAATTTACAAAAAGTTCTTTATCCCCCTCATATCCTGTTTACACCCAAAGTATAAAAGACTAAGGCTATTCATCCTTATCTTCTCAATGTTGTTAGTCTTGTCCTCAAAACATCTAGCATTTCTTTCTTTCCATAGAGTCCACCAAATGCAAGTTGGTATTAACTCCCACCAGTCTTCAGTAGAGTGTTTTCTTCCTATCTCCTTCCAGCCGTCTAGCATACCCTTGGTGGACTATGGAATTGCCCAGCAAACACCAAGAATGCAAAAAAACATATTCCATAGATTGGTAGCTACCTTGCAATGGAGGAACAGATGTCCATTGACTTCAGCATCTTGATCACACATAAAACATCTTGAACAAATTTGTCTTCCTTTTTTCTGAAGCACTTCGTGTGTTAGGCATGATGCCCTTCTACACACCAACCAGGCAAAACATGATACCTTTAGAGGTACTTTTATCTGCCAAATTAATTTCCAAGGCCAGATTTTGTTTCTTCTTTGACCAGCATTGCTACTCCAATAGCAAGACGTCATTGTGAACACTCCTTTCTTCTGTAATTTCCATATAGGCTTGTCAGGCTCATTGGAGTTGCCTGGGAAGGTATTTAGGATCTGAAGTAGAGCAGTGATTCTCTCTATCTCCCAATCATTGAGGGCTCTTCTAAACAAGAATTTCCATCCCTGAGGGCTCCACATCTGAGAAATTGTGTCCTTGTTCTGCTGGCTGAGTATAACCAAATCTGGGAATAGAGTTGCAAGGCACTCTTCTCCAATCCATAAATCATTCCAGAAGTCAATTTTCCTGCCATTTCCCACCTTAAGTGAGATGCTATCCTTGAACAATGGCCATAGTCTTCTAATGGTCTTCCAAACACTACACCCAAAAGTTCGCAGAACCTCCTCAGTAGACCAATGACTTTGTAGTCCATATTTGGCAATGATGACTCTCTTCCATAGTGCTATCTCTTCAGCGCAGAATCTCCATAACCATTTATGTAGAAGGCATGAGTTTTGGAGGCTTAACTTTTTTATATCCAGTCCCCCATGCTTCCTACTAAGAGTTACAATGTCCCACTTGACTAGCTTGTAACCTTTATTTTGTCTGTTTCCATTCCAAAGAAAAGATCTTCTAAGTTTGTTGATCCTTTTCTCAATGCTTATTTGGAAAAGACTCATCATGTAGGAGGGAAGAGCATCTAGGACTGACTTGACCAGGGTCAATCTCACTCCCAAAGAGAGGTAATGACTCTTCCACCTTGCAAGTTTCCTGTCACATCTCTCCAAAACATCATTCCACACTCCTATGTCCTTGTTTTGTGCACCCAAAGGCCTGCCCAAATACTTTGTTGGTAGAGTAGCTATCTGGCAGCCAAGATTGCTAGCTAGCTGTTCCATGTTGCTTACATGATTTACTGGATAGAGGAAACTCTTTTGCCAATTTACATGGAGCCCAGAAACACCTTCAAAAATAGTGAGAATAGCTCTGATGTGTCTGATTTGTGTCACCTCAGGCTCACAGAAAATCAGAGAATCATCTGCATGAAGTAAATGAGTAATCCCCACCTCATTTTCCATTCTCCCCTGCAATTTAGCTTTAAAACCTATTAACCATCCATTGACATTTGCTCTCCTAATCATGTGGTTGAGGCCTTCCATGGCTAGAATGAATAGGAAGGGTGAGAGAGGATCCCCCTGCCTTAACCCTCTTTGAGATTGGAAGAAACCTTCAGAATTGCCATTTATAATTAGTGAGAATTTAACAGTGGATATGCAGAAGCTTATCCAGTTCAGCCACTTCCTCCCAAAACCCATGTCCTTCAAGATTTTTAACAGAAAAGACCAATTAACATGATCATAACCCTTTTCTATATCCAGTTTACACAAGATACCAACCTTTTTTTGTTCGACTCTGGAGTCCACCAATTCATTAGCAATAAGTGAGGCATCCATAATTTGTCTTCCTTTTAAGAAAGCCATTTGGTGTACATCAACCTATCTCCCCATTATTGACTTCAACCTCTCAGTGATTAGTTTGGAAATAATCTTATATACTCCCCCTATCAAGCTAATAGGTTTGAAATCTTTTAATTCCTCTGCCCCAACTTTTTTAGGAATCAATGCTATGAAGGTGGCATTAAAAGCTTTTTCAAAAACTTCCTTTTGGTGAAAGTTGTGAATGGTCAACATCAGATCCTCCTTCAAAGTTCCCCAACATGACTTGAAGAAACTCATTGTGAAGCCATCAGGACCTGGAGCTTTATCTCCATCACACTGTTTTAAGCATCCCAGGACCTCTTCCTCAGTAAAAGGTCTTTGCATCCAGGTCTGTTCCTCCTGAGTGATAGTTGGACAATCTAGGAAATCAAATCTAGGTCTCCAGTTTTCAGATTCAGTGTAGAGCTTCCTATAAAATTCAATCATAGTGTTTCTGATTTCTATAGGGTCTTCTACAATCTCTCCTTTGTCTATTAGCCTGTCAATGGTGTTGTCCCTCCTCGGTGAAGTTGTCATTCTTTGGAAGAACCTTGTATTATTGTCCCCTTGCTTCAGCCATAATACTCTGGATTTCTGTCTCCACATTGATTCTTCATTTTTTGCCAGCTCTTCCAACTCCACTACTATGGTGGCTCTTATCATCATTTCATCTTCAGTCAAATCTCTTGTTCCCTGTAACTCATCAATCTTAGCCAGTTCTTCCAGCAAGCTATTCTTCTTGTTTGCTATCATCCCAAAGTTAGCTTTGCTCCATTCTTTGAGTTTTTCCTTGAGCATTTTTAGCTTAACATTGAGTCTGTAATCTGGACATCCTTCCACCAAGAAATCATTCCACCTTGAGCCACCAGTTTTCGAATTTGAAGTTTGACCTTTTCTTCTCCCAATTTCCACACTCTAACATGACAGGGCAATGATCAGAGAGGACTCTAGGTAGTAGCTTTTGCTTGATATTTTTGAATTTTTCTTCCCATCCATAGAGAAAAGGAATCTGTCTAGCCTCGCTGCACTTGGGTGATCGAGGCCTCTGAACCACGTAAAATCTTCACCATGAAGTTGGGGGTCATGTAGTTCCATCTCATGTATCCATGTTGAGAAGTCAGACATAACAAAAGAGATTTTGTTGCATCCTTTTCTTTCTCCCATAATTCTGTTGGTGTAAAAATCTCCACATGTGACCCAAGACCCATCACAAATGGTTCTAACAGCAGCAAGTTCCTCCTAACAGATTAACTTCTCATTCCTAGTATGAGGAGCATACACTCCAGTGAGGTACCAAGTATAGAGGTTATGAGTTGAAACAAACTCATAAGTGATGGAATATTGACCAGCTTCAACTAAAGTCTCAGTCCAGCTTCTACTATCCCACATCATAAGGACCCCCCATTGGTACCCACAGCTTCCAGGTAACCACACTTCATCCATCGGCATGACCATAATTGCTTGGCCATTACTTCAACCTCCTTGCTGAGCTTTGTTTCTTGAAAACAGTAAACATCTGCCTTCCATTTTTGCATTAGAGTCTTCACCATTGTTCTCTTCGTTTGGTCATTTAACCCCCTTACATTCCATGTCAATAGGTTTACTTCCATTTAAAAGTCAAACACAAATTTCTCCCCCTGCTCCTGCTCCCTTCCACTTCTTCATTAAAACTGGATTTAAGGTTTTTTAATTCATTTTTGCCAATTCTCCTGCTCTTTGGAGTAGACACTACCTTACCAGGCCCCTTGTTATCTAGCAAAACTTTTCTCTCATCAATCTTCATTAGCAAAGCTATGGTTTCTTTTTCAAAAGCTACCCCATAAGTATTGCTCAACTCTAGGATATGGGAGTTAACCCAATTTGATGCTTCCGTCTCGATAACTTTTTGAGAAAGAGGAATTTGCATATTGACTGGATCGACGTCATGGATCTGTTGAATCTGCAAATCTTGTTTTGTCACTTGCACAGGTTCTCTTCCTTTTTTAGGGAGTTCAGCCTCATGAGGCTGTGTTTCGCGAACCATTTCCTGGGTGTTGGAGAAAATCCTTTCTTCCCCTTCTTTCTGCCCCATCGTATCTTCCACCTCTTCTTCAGTGAGAAGCGAGTTCTTTAAGACCTCTAAGGCCTTTTTCCCCTTCCACATCCTTCTCACGTGAGCGGGCCTTGGAGCTCTTGGGCTTTTTAAAATTCTCCGCTGGGCATGGGTGGATTTGTGGTATTGTGTTTTGAGACAGAAACAAGAACTGGCCCGTATTTGACTTCAAATTTGAATTTAAAGTGGGCCCTGACCCCTTGTCTTTTCTTGTCCCCCCACATGATAAAAAGTTGGCAACCCCCTCAACCCCTCTATTAACCTCTGGATAAATCTACGAGGACTGTTGGTTAAAAGAGATCGACTCACCTTCTTCTCCGATGGTGAATCTGGCCGGCAGCTTTGTCCACAGCTGCATGGAGAAGAGAATTCCGGCATTCAAGATTTTCACCTCCTTCGGAATCCTCAAACCGTCACCTTCAACCCTAATTCTAGCCCATTTAAGGTGGTTTCTTAGTTGTGTCTCTTCCTCCGTTTCGACCCAACCTCCATAGAAATCTCTGATGATTTTGAAGGTCGTCTGCGACCATAGATGCAGTGGGAGACCCACAATTCTGATCCATGTCGATGAGGGTCCAATCTCTCTATTTATGGCCGCTATTGTTGGCGACCACCAATCCAGTTGTACCTTAGTGTTGTTCCACACCCAATCCCCTGTAATCACATGTTTTGTCGTGTCTCTTGTCGCGAACTCGAACAAGAATTTCCCATCCCCCATCTCATAAGTATTCAGACCATGAGTCTGTCTCCAATTTTTATTGGTCCATCCCCTCACTTCTGATAGAGTAGGTACACTCATATCCCTTCCTTCAAAGCTTCCAACTAAACTTCTCTTTAAGACTTCGTTGTGGTTATTCGAGGCATCATTAATGCAAATGACTCCCTGCTCCTTCTCCTTCATTAATGTTGCTCTAGCATTAACTCCCTCTCCTTTCCTGTTTGGCCATTTAAAGCTCCTAACAGCTTCTGCAAAGGAGGTATTACTATCCACTAGTCTCTGTTTTCTTCCACTTTGTGCCTGGAAAGGAAACTATCAATTTTGTCTGCAAAGATGTCCCATCCTGAGTTAAAAGACAGCTCTGGGATGTTGATAACGGACCTCCTTCCTGGAGCAGTAAATTTCTGAAAGAGCTTTTGTTTTCTTCCACCTCCTGACCAGATTTCCTTTTGCCTTTGAAGCTTCAAGCATGACCTGAGTGATCCAGATCATAGATTTCTTACTAAAAGAAGTTCTAGTGATGGTTCTTCTGCTCCTTTCCGTCCACTCGTACCATTCTCCAGCCATTCAACACAAAATAAATACAATCCTCCATTACAGAGAAAGGGTTTCAAGTAAAAAAGTAGGTGAGAGTTAAAAGGGCCTTTTTGTCTTTAAATCCGCTCAACATATTTTGCGCCTTGCTTCCGGGCTTAACAGCACCTTTAATAACACTGCTTCTTACTCTAATGTTGGGGGAAGAAATATATTGCATGAAAGCAACATTGTGCTCTGCTTGCTTAGTAGACAGATAAACATAGGAAACGTACCACAATAAGCTTTTAAAAAAGAATGAAGAAACCGGGAATCAATGAAGAAATTACTTCAACAGTGAGATAAGTTTGCTGACTGTTGACAAAACCCATCATAACAAAAATGAAGCTCCAAGCCTCCAACTTGCTAAAGTTGACGAGAATAACTTATAACTCAGTTTCTCATTTTGGATTATCATCCAGGTGTTACTGTGAATGTGAAATCTCTCACACATGCATGCAAGCACAAAAAATTCAGCTACACAAATGTGCCTAATATACCCGGGTTGCCAAAGCAACAAATTAAAGTGGAACTAAATACATATGGACAACACTGTAGGTGCAGATGACAATGCACGAATAACAGAAAAAATACAACAAATTAAAACCCATCTGAAGAATGCATGATATATCTGTAGTGTAACACCTCCCTTCCCTTATCAGCAAACAAAAAAGACCTCAAAGAGAAAGAATGGCCATGTCACATAACTGTATATTCTCAAAATCCTTTTCTCAATGAGGCTCATTCATCTTGACTTTTAAACTGTTAGACACCATAAGAAGAGGCTCCTTACCTCAGAGGAAATTTTGTGCCTGGAAAGATGTTGCATTTGAAAATTCTCTACACAGGCCGGTGGATTCCAAACAATAATACCTCCCCACATCTGGAATCAACCATATTACACTGCATGATAATATATGAAATGGCGGACACAGATAGGAATATCGAGACAATAAATTTAATACTAACCGGAGATATAAAACCATTTGTCATGGAAATCTCTCCATTTGGCAACTGCAACTTTAGAGGGCACTCTTTTGAAGATGGCACATATCTGGCATTAAGAAACCCAGGTTACTATATTTTGCTAAATTTATCCAGTTAAATATGGAAGAACAATCATTTAACATGACTAGATTTTGCAATGCATAGTGCTCAAGGAACTCGTTTTCTTCTTTTTTCAGAGTACATGTCAGAAGTTGACCTTAAGTAGTAGACTTGCACAGGATTGGGCAGAATCCTCAAAGAGTAATCAAATATGGAATACAGTGGTGCTTCTCTTTTGCCTAAAAAGTATATTCAAGTCAACAAGTTCCAATGAAAATGAAGAGAGAAAAATACTTTAACGAGTAGATGCTATGCTAATGATATTCCACATACTATACTGTCAGTTCACAGATATCAAAGCATAAAAAGTTAACAATGCAATATCGGTGATACAAGCTTCTGCAAGTTCTTTAAATGAAATATCCATTAAGAAAAGCTATTGATAAATCAAAAACATACAACACAAAATGCAGGACTTTTGACCGCCCTCCAGCTGCTGTTGAAGTATCCAAGTGCCATTCATTTGAATTTACCTACAAAAACTCAGATATTATTCAAATCAGGATGTTGTTTGAATTTCTGTCCTTTCCTTTTCTTTGGGAGGTTGGGTGGGGGGCTCTATTCGATACTTTGACCGTCAATAAGAATGTCAGATTCATAGTAGTCATTGAGTTAACTTACAAAGAAAGGAAGATCTTTTGTACTGAAAATATAGCAACCCTGTGTGTCATCCCAATATGAATATGAAGACTTTGGAGTATGATATAGAACCTGCAATACAAAAGAGCTCAATAAGTATAAGCTCAAAGGAACCAAAGAAAAGATTGTAATGACCTGAATAAATGAGCTAAGTGAAGAATAAAGAAATGACGAATAGAATTATAATACCTGGACGCACGAGATTTAATTGGAATTAATGAAGCTGAAGGGCCGTGATTGCACGTGAGCATCCTATAACTAAGTTCCGGAAAGAGCAAGAGGGGCATCGATCAATTGGGTATTTTCCTCACCTTTCTCAATTCTCTCTAAACTCTTCTTCTTCTTCTATCCCTAAATTCTCTTCTTTCTTCTTCTGTTACATGTTACAAGTTTATCTCATCTATGGAGATTTCGTATTTCAGTTATTTCCATTTCATATTAGTAGTTTCTATACAGTAATAGAGGTCAGTTTTACTTGATATAAACCCAAGAAAATTCCCAAAAAAACTGTTTAGTTCGATTTGCTTAGTTTAAATTCTGAGTTTTATTAGTTCGACCATAACAATTGGTATGAGAGCCTTGGTTTTGTGACCTGTGTGTGAAGATTAACAATGGACAATCCACTTAACAAACTGGGCGAAATTCTAGAGAGATTGACCACCGGCAGCAGGAAACTCAATGAAGCAGAGGTGGGCATTAGGGGAACACTAGAACTGATCCTAGAACGATTGAATGCCATAGCCAGGAAGTCAACGCCAGTATCAAATCTGAACTCTGATGAAATTGAATGTAGTGTATGCAAAGTCGATTGCGAGTTCAACATTTGTATCGGAATTGATGCTACATCTTTGCGAAGTATAATATGTTGTGTATGCAGCATTGATTGTGAGTGTACCATTTGTATCAAAACTGATCTGACATCTCCAGGAAGTGCAGGAGGTTGCTTACAGAGCATTGATTGTGAGTGCGACATTTGTATTGGAAGTGATGCATCTCTAAGAAGTGAAGGCCTGAACTGCGATGAGACAGAGATAATTTGGGCTCACGAGTTTCATATACTTGACGATCCACAGGTAGAACTCGATTCTCTTATCTTTGAGTGTACTCGAGAGCTTGATATGTCCAGTGTATGCCTTAATACATTACTTGAATATGTGGAAATTAAAAAAACTAGAGTTGCTTCCTACTTGTTTGATAAAATGTCCAAAAAGGATCATGTCCAAGTAGTACATGTATTTGTAGGAATTAAGAACAAGTTCTCTCTTGAATTAGTTAGAAACGGACTGGTTGTTCCCATATGGGATCCAGGGATAAGTTTGAAGACCCTGAAGTTAACTGGTCACACAAGTAATGTTCGAGAAATTTTGATGGATATGACTAGCATGTTTTGTTTGCATAGATCTTCTGATACGGGATGTCAGTGGTTTATGCATTCCCCTGTTGTGCATATTGATTCTATATGTTCAGTTGCTACCATTCCAACATATAGCCATGTTTACAGTGGTATAAGAAGTCTCTCCTTACACGTAAACATCGTCCAGTAAGAAGATTATGTTATTTTGGAGCTCTATTTTGCCGATAACCTTGCATGATGACTCTAAAAGGATAACCACAATTTATTTGCCTGTACATTATTGGTCAGTTGATGGGTGTACAATGCAAAAACCTTCTCAAAGAAGAGGTTCAGTCATGGCTAGAAACTTGTCGACTGCTAGAGTAAAGGCTTCCTTGGAAGCACTACATGTTTGTAAACAATGTCAGCCTTGGTCATGTGGTTTTATCCTCCTTGTTGCAATGTATTCTGCTGCTCTTAACTTTGCTAGTAGACTTAAAGATGGCAAAGCTGCATGGTTACAAATTACTCGAACAGGGCTGCTAGTGAATTGGTCAACCAAAACTGAAGTTAAATTAGGGACATTCAGCCTGGGTACATTTTGGAAGGTTGAATATGCGCGGGGTTTGATTACAACATCTATAGTTGATGTGGTTGGCCTACATATCCTTTTATCAAACACCAACGACTCTGCTAAACTAAGAGATGGAGCTGCAACAGTAAGAACAATGGTGTATGGTTTGTATTTCACTTTTGACCCAGGTGGTATGTCGATTGGCCTGGAGAAGGAAGCTGTTGGGTTGCATTTTATAAAAATACAACATTTCAATATTTTGCATCAGCACACATGCATCTTCACGGGCTATGTGACATCATTCTTCCCTATTCTCTCTTGGAGTCGAGTGTATGAAAGCAAAGTCAGCTCAAATGTTGCTTATATAGTTTTTCTGTTGATGGAGAAACTTGCACTACACCTTTTACATCAGCAACTAGACAACTTTTGTTGGTCTATTCTTAACACTAAGGAAGTGGAGTGTTGTTTCCATGGTAAGGAATTGTATTTCTTGATTGCTACAGCACCTGAAACTCGAGGTCTTTCACATCTATTTCAATTTGATCTGGGCATATATCCTTTTTAAAGAAGAGTTGTTACTTGAGTGACTCTGAGCACAACTTTGATAAATGTTTTTTCTTTGAGCCACTGGAATGATTTTGAGACACTTAGAGAAATTTATGCCTATCAAATCTTGCAAAAGTTGTGTTTTCCCTGCCACTTGCGGAAGATTCCAAGAAGCATATTCATCTACGTTCTCAACTTCATATATTGAAGGGTCAAATATTTGTGGGCAAAGCTTTTCTTGATGAATTTGGGGAGAAGAATATAATTTTTGTTGATCTATTTTCACCATGTAGCACTGAAATTCCACTGGTTTGTCTTGGAAGTGTTGATCTCCAAAAGCAGCTCCACGTCTCTACAGCAGAGGCTGAAAAGCTCTTTCACAGAATAGGCCGCAGACTAAATAGAAACGGTACTGAGAAAAATGACTAGCCTATCTTTGCTTCATAATATTAGGGAAACAATGGCAGCGAAGGTCAATCAACCAAGTCTTTAATTGAAGCTTTTTAGAGGGAAATGTTCAAAGCAAATAGGCATATTACCTTGGGAATTCTAGCGAGAAATAATCTGATGATTTTGGTTTTTCATGTGCGGGTGTGGACAACAACCTTGAGGACAAGGTTGATTTCAAGCGGGAAGGATTGTAATGAACCTGGATGGGACAGATTTTTGATAATCATCCTTGGGGTCAAGGATTGTTTGATTCCGGCGGGAATGTCATGACCTGAATAAATGAGCTAAGTGAAGAATAAAGAAATGACGAATAGAATTATAACACCTGGATGCACGAGATTTAATTGGAGTTAATGAAGCTGAAGGGCCGTGATTGCACGTGAGCATCCTATAACTAAGTTCCGGAAAGAGCAAGAGGGGCATCGATCAATTGGGTATTTTCCTCACCTTCCTCAATTCTCTCTAAACTCTTCTTCTTCTTCTATCCCTAAATTCTCTTCTTTCTTCTCATGTAACAGGTTACAAGGTTACAAGTTTATCTCATCTATGGAGATTCCGTATTTCAGTTATTTCCATTTCGTATTAGTAGTTTCTATTCTGTAATAGAGTTCAGTTTTGCTTAATATAAACCCAAGAAAATTCCCTAAAAAAAATGTTGAGCTCGATTTGCTTAGTTTAAATTCTGAGTTTAATTACTTCGACCATAACAAAGATATACCCTAAATCATTAAGAGGTATAAGAATGTAAAGGCTAGACAGTTAACCTGGCTTTCCACGCTAATGTCAGCCACTGGTCTTAAAGCATCGACCACAGGAGCCAGCAGAATCTCATCTAACTCCTTAAAATCCCTGCAGATAGATGATAATATTTTAAATGAGTAATTAGATAATATGTTTGATTGGATATTAGCTAAACAAGGATAAACACACAACATTCATAACATATGGACTTGAGCAACACAAAGTAAGCTACAAACACAATATCCAATACACACTACATAGTTAGTTCAAAAAAAGTAACCGAAACACCATACCATGGTACGAAGAAAACCAATTACACACTCCATTATTTACAATGAGAAACAATGTGCAAGTAAATTAGGATCTTCTGTAACTAAAAAGAGAAAATGAGGTGATTACCAATCATAAACCCAATCATGTGGATCAGAATTCAAAAGACTGAAAGAAAGCACGACCTTGCCATCTGCACCTACTGGCATGAATTCCCCACGAATTGATCCTTCTTCCTTCCCACCATTCACAAACACTTTGATAAAAATCTCTGCCATTTTCTCAACAGCTTTCTCTACAGAATCATTTCCTACTATCCAAGCATGCCTATATTGTCCAACCACAATTCTAACGTCCTCCTGCTTCCTATTCATCACCACAACCGTATAAACCTTCCTATTCTTACTATCTAATAGCGACTCCAAATACTCATCAAAATCCTCATCGTGATCATTCACCTTATCAAATCCATTCAACATACCACACTGCCATTTACCATCGCCATTTCCGCTTTCGCTGTGAATACAGTTGGAACTGGAATCAATTGTTACAGCCACAGTAACATTGTTCCCACACGTGCCACAAGGTGGAGAATTTTCTGAAGTCAGTTTTTGCATATGAGAATCGATCAAAAGCCCTAGCTCATTTACAGCAGTAATATCATCGAAGTTCACAAAAACAGCTTGAAATTGGCAAGGGAACACCAAATGATTCTTCTCCATTTCGGTTGATAGTAAATCGATGTCTTCAAAAGGCAATGGTGCTCGGTAAATCTCTATGGACTTAAGTAAGAAAGGTAAAGCTGTATACATAAGAAATAGAAGAAAATATTGTTGAAAAAAAAGAGAGTTTAAATACACAGAAAAAGGATACATAAATGGAATGAAGAGTGTAGGAATACCAATGAGAAAAGAGATGAAGACAGTGAGAGTGAGAAATAAACGTTTCAATCCAGGCTTTGTTTTACGCATAGTTTTAGGGTCGAAATGTTCCTCTTCGGACTTAGTATTTGGTGGATCAGAGGAAGTTGGTGCTTCAGAGATCTCCGCCATGGCTGAATCCCCAGAAGCTCCGTCCGGCATCACTGTGTAAATATGGCGAAGACGAAATGAAGAAAAGCTCTCTGTCACTATTTGACAAACAGTAACAAGAGATACGAGTATTATTTACGTCTTAGCTCAGTCGGTAAATTAATTTTAAATTGATGTATTTTGTTTTTTTAATTTTTACAAATTTATCCATGATTCAAAGACTAATTTGAGTATTATTAAGTATATCTTATATAGATTTATTTTTTATTTTTATTCTTATTTTTCTTTATTTATTAGTCTAAAAATAGGAAGAAAAAAATTGTGCATGAAAAAAAAGAAAAAATTTAAAACTTTTTTTTAGGTCATATTGTAAATTTATATTTTATATCTATAAAAAGATATTAGAGACATGTATGATAAATTCTATGAGAAAATGAGTGAAAAAGTAAAACTGACAGTCAAATTAATAAACTCAAATTATTTTAGAGATAAGTATCAAATATACATTTAAATTTTTTTTTTATTTCATATTTAAATTATTGAGAGTTTAAGTTTCATACATAAACTATCACTCAGTAGTTTAATAAACACACCCAAGTGATGTGTGTAATGCACTGTCTTTTTTATTTGAAAAAAACCTTGATACATAACATTTCACATGGATAAAATATTCTACATTAACAAATATTAAATAATAAACAGTTAATATTAATTAAAAACTAAAGATCAAAGTATTACTATCCCAAAAAAAAAAAAAATTTAATAAATAAAATTTAAATTATTTTTCTTACCCCACTCCACCACCTCCTCCCTGTACCCCCCCGCCCCCTCCACTCGACAATCCCCGTCCTTATTTTTTTTTTAATTTTTTTATAGTATATTTTAAAAATTCATACTTCCCACCCTCCCCCTCCCCCCTCCAAACGACCCAATCATTCCCCCACCCCCCAAAAAAAAATTTTTGATACTCCCTCTATTTCAAATTAATCGAATTGTTGAGACATTTTTTATTTTTTAAATTAATTTAATTGTTCAATTTTCGGAACTATTTTTAAAATGTTCTTCCAATTTTACCCTTCATTAGTTAGTAGTGGAATTAGTTATTAATTAATATTTAGTTATTTTAGTATAAATTTGACAATAGTTAATAAGGGTATAAATGGAAAATTATGCCTAATTTATGCCTTAATCTTCTTTTCTTAAATGGTGTGAAACATCAACAATTCAATTAATTTGAAATGGAGGGAGTATTATTTTATTTTTAAAAAAATAAAAATTCTACCCCATCCTATTTAACCCTCCACTCCTAATTTATTTATTTATTTTTACATTTTTCTTGTTTTGTGTTAGATATGTACATATATTTTAAGGAAAAATTTTTCGTGTACCAAATATAACATAAATAAAAAAATTATTTTAAAAAAATTCTTGTGGGGACAAGTAAAACATATTTTCGATATGTATATATATCTAAGACAAAAAGAAAAAAAGAATTGAAAGCGGTGGGTTAGGTGAAGTAGGTATAATTTTTTTAAAAAAAATAAAATAATATCTAAATTAGTATTTGAAGGGGAGGGGAGGGGAAGGGGGAGATGAAGTAAAAAAAATCAAATATTTTTATAAAAGAAATTTAACCTAAAAAAAATGTGTGTGCGTTTGGGTGGGGGGGGGGGGGTTACGGAGAGAGGAAGTGATGGAGTGGAGTAAGAAAAATATTTTACATTTTATTTTATAATTATTATTATTATTATTGGGATAGTAAATTTTTAATCTGTAATTTAAACTAATAATTAATTTATTTAATTTTTGTCAAAGTGAGATGTTTTATCTATGTGGAGTGTGATGTGACAATTTTTTTTTAATAAAAGAGAGTGTTTTTCACAAAATTATTTTACACACACTATGATGATAGTGTTATAAAAGAGAGAAGTGTGTTTCTCAAACTAATAAGTAATAGTTTAGGTATGAAACTCACAATCTCAATAGTTTAAATATGAAACTTAAAAAAAAAAAAATTAGGTGTGTTTTTTATATTTATCTCATTATTTTATAAATGACTTATGATTGAAACTTCATATTGTTGCTGTGGAAATCGAAATTTAAATTTGGCTAACTTGAAATTTGTATCGTTATTGTGGAATCTGATATTGAAACAATGCTGATGTATGTTTTATGACTTGAAAGATGCACTTGTCATGTACTATAAAAGTTACTATATCACTTTGTTTGATATGAGATTTACTGGTATTAGTTTTCATTTTTAATTGTGATGTGATTTTTGAAAGTTAATTTGATTAATTTTTAAAGTTAAATTAAATTTTATTAATT
This sequence comes from Solanum pinnatisectum, assembly GCA_035578085.1. Taxonomy (NCBI): domain Eukaryota; kingdom Viridiplantae; phylum Streptophyta; class Magnoliopsida; order Solanales; family Solanaceae; genus Solanum; species Solanum pinnatisectum. The sequence continues at coordinate 36,258,588 of CM069084.1, read as the reverse complement.
TAATATTTTAAACAAAAAATTTAGATATTTAAAAACTAAACAAAAAGTACTATAAATTCTATTTTTTTTCATATCAATATGATGAAAAAATGCATGGTAAAATATTAGTCAAAGTTATTATCGTTTGACTAAAAAAATCATGACAATTAAAAGTGGAAGAAGGTAATACAATTTTAAAAGTAACTTCCTATTTAAGAAAATTATTAGTCTAAGGGCTCAATTTTGAAAAGCAATCTATTTAGTTTAGGAAATAGTAGCTATTACTTGATGTGCAACGACACATTTAAAGCTTTTATTACTTGTGAGTAAATGTTAGCTAGGCCTTTTCAAAATTGAACCGAAACAATAATTTGGTTATTGGTCAATGATTTAGGTTAATAATTAAACGGTTTGAGTCTCGATTTACTATAAACTTCTTATCGGCTTATCGGTTCGGGTCTCGGTTTTATCATATTTCTAATTGGGTGTCCCGACAGCCCGATAAAAAGTTTAATTAATTACATTTATATCACTTAAGGCCTAGTAACTTTTAGCCTTTAGGGTTTACACTTCAGTCTTCAGACTCTTTACAGTGACTTATAGTTGACACTCAAATTTTACAATAATATTTCAAAGTTGCTCCCACGCCGGCAAGTTATATTGAATATCATTCTCTAAATGTCTAGAGTGAGGTTCAAATGGTTGGTTCCCTTAGTTTAAGTCTTTGTTTTTATCTTATCATTACAGTAAGTGAGTCGGTGAGATATGCGTAATATAGCAATACTACAATCTGCAATGAAAAAGTTTTTATTAGTAATGGTCTCATGATCATTAATAGTTTTCGTTAGTAGTGCTCTAATGGTTTCTCTTTATAGTTCATATCGAAATTGGTTTGGTTGTTATGAGGAATCCTTTTGAGTTTGACAGTTTGGAGAATATTGACATCTCTTGCCAGGTTAATATAGAATTTTACTAAGTGCTTTATATAGTAATGAACTAACAGGGAAAAGTTCACCAGTGACTATTGGCTACTGTGTACGGTTAATTAGTGCCTTGTGTATTGTAATTCTCAATAAAAATTGTGTGAATTGTTAACTGTTAACCTAATAATCAAAACGATAACATCACTAACCGATAAATCGATATCTTAACAGTTCCATAATGGTTTAGCATGATTACAAATCGATAACCGATAGATTAAACCGATAAATTTCAAAACTGAACCGACCGATACATGACACTAAATTGTGAGCTCTTAAGCTAGATTATGTCGTTTACAGACAACTCGGACATGAGCACTCCAACAAGCTTCAAGGATTGTTAATGGTGTTTGAATTGATTTGGGGATGAGTACAATTTTTTGTTGAAAGTTGTAATTTTCTCTCGTCCATTTGTTTCCCTCCAGTTCAATTATACCAGCAGTCAGTTATTGCAACGGACTCATGCTATTAAAGAGGTGAAATTCAAACTCCCAGTGGACTAAATGCGCTTGTTACCACATGAACTCAAACCTCTCCTATTGACATGTAAACACAATGCATTGATTTCTCAAATTCACGCTCTTATGGTAGTATCTGGGTTATTTTCCCATGGAAACTCCATTGCCCCATTAATATCATCATATGCCAAAGTGGGTGATCTCAAATCTGCCCACAAATTGTTTGATAAAAGTCCCCTCAGGAGAGTAGATTCTTGGAATGCTGTGATCATTGCCTATTCAAAAGCTGAGTTCCCTGTTGAGGTTGTTAATATTTATAATCAAATGGTTCTTGAAGGTGTCAAACCTGATAGCTCAACTTTTACTGTGGCACTTAAGGCGTGTACGATATTGCAGGATTTGGAGAAGGGTGAAGAGATTTGGGAGAAGGTTGTTGAGTGTGGGTATGAAAATGATGTCTTTGTTGGGTCCTCTGTTTTGAACCTGTATGCCAAATGTGGGAAGATGGATAAAGCAGGAGTTGTATTTGAGAAAATGCAGAGGAGGGATGTTGTTTGTTGGACTACGATGATAACGGGTTTTGTACAGAGTGGGAAAGGGAGAGAGGCTGTGGATTTGTATAGGAGGATGCAAAGGGAAGGTATGGTAGGTGATGGTGTTGTTATGTTGGGTTTGATGCAGGCTTCTGCAAACATTGCAGACACAAAATTGGGTTCGTCAGTTCATGGCTATATGATCCGCAGAGCCCTTCCTATGGATGTCAATATACTGACTAGCCTTGTTGATATGTATGCTAAGAATGGAGAGTTGGAGATAGCTACTCGTGTATTTCAGAAAATGCCTTTTAGGAATACTGTTACTTGGAGTGCTTTGATTTCTGGCTATGCTCAAAATGGCTTTGCTGTTAATGCTCTTCAACTGCTGATAGAGATGCAACTGGTAGGATTCACACCTGATGTAGCTTCACTTGTAAGTGCACTTCTAGCATGTTCTGACGTTGGCACTTTAAGATTGGGTAGATCAATTCATGGTTATGCTGCCAGGAATGTCATTATGGATCAAGTTTTAAGTACTGGATTGATTGACATGTATGCTAAATGTGGGCTCATTTCTTGTGCCCGTTCCATTTACGACCGCATCAGTTCTAAGGACTTGATATGTTGGAATACGATTATAGCATGCTATGGGATCCATGGGCAAGGAAGAGAGGCACTTACCCTTTTCCAGCAGATGAAGGACGAGATAGAACCAGATCATGCAACTTTTGCTGCTCTTCTTTCAGCTTTGAGTCACTCGGGATTAGTGGAGGAAGGTCGACATTGGTTTGATGTCATGGTTAATGAATACAAAATTAAACCTTCTGAGAAGCATTATGCTTGTTCAGTTGATCTTTTGGCTCGAGCTGGTGAAGTTGAAGAAGCTAAAGATCTCATCACTTCTATGGAAACTAAACCTGGGCTTGCTGTTTGGGTTGCCCTTCTATCAGGTTGCCACAAACATAAGAAATTTTCCATTGGAGAATTGGCAGCAAACAGGGTACTTGAATTCATTCCCGAGAACACAGGTACTTTCGTGTTGGTAGCGAATTTCTTTGCAGCAGCAAAAATATGGGATAAAGCAGCTTCTGTGAGGAAGCTTATGAAAATGACAGGGATGACAAAAGTTCCTGGCTACAGCGCTGTAGAGGTAAACGGGAGACTCCATGCTTTTCTTATGGATGATACAAGTCACCCTCAATATGAACAGATAATGGGACTTCTATGCAATCTGGAAAATGAGATGAAAGCTATGGGATATGTCCCAAAGACTGACTTTGTGCTGCAGAATCTTGAAGAAGATGTCAAAGTGAAAATGTTGGGTATTCATAGTGAGAGACTTGCCATTGCTTTCGGGCTCTTAAACACCGCACCAGGAACCAGATTACTTATCACAAAGAACCTGAGGGTCTGTGGTGACTGCCATGAAGTAACGAAGTTTATCTCTGTTATAGTAAAAAGAGAGATTATTGTAAGGGATGTTAAACGATTTCATCACTTTAAGGATGGAACATGTTCCTGTGGTGACTACTGGTGAAACATGTCTTGTCATGTAAAGCTCTATCATCCTGTGAGATACTGGATAAAAACTAAGAATGCGATGAAAATGTATTTGTTGCTGCCTTGGAATTCAATCGGAAGTCCACCTAAAAGCTTATTATGGTCATCTGTGGAATTTATAGACTGATGTCATCTGGTGGATGAGCAGAAGGATACTTTTGCTGCCTGTTTTCCCCGACTCGTGGAATTTTTGGGCTGCCTCTAATATTAGGAGTAGTCTGCACTTGTGTCCTAAAATATCTCCTGGTGGGGCACCGACACTGCAGGATGTTTGTGCACCATTGCGTGACCAGTGTTTATGTAAATCAAGAATGTGTCTAGCAGAGAAAAATAATAATTAAGAATCTGAATGGGATTTACATAGTTGCTTCGATCACATTCTGAGGGCAGGAAAAATAAATTGCTTCCACTTCTTCTCTGAGAGAGGCAAGCCAACATAAATTTGTACCAAGCTTCCAATAAGGTGGTGAGTGGTGACGAGAGGGAGTTGCTCGGATGGTAAGCACCCCTCAGTTCCAACCCGAAGGTTGCAAGTTCGAGTCACCAAGGGAGTAAAAGGGATGGGAGCTCCTAGGGAGGGTAAAAAAAAAAAAAAAAAAAAAGGTAGTGAGTTTGTATTTTGAAGAATCAACTATCCTGCAAGTTCCATCAAGGTGACAAAATTTAAATGTATGTGTCAGTATCAAAGATGCAGATGATATGTAGCATACTTTCTCAAGTTTGACTGCTAAATGTAAAGATTGCTTCTACTTCTTTGGAGTTGGTGGATTGATTCTTTCCTTGATTAATAGCTGAACTGGAGTTGAAGTTTGACCTCCAGTCTCCAGCCGAAAGAGTGTTTTTGTGTTTGGTAGCACTAACTGGAATGTGGTGAAGCACTTATGAAACAATTCGATAGACATACTCCAAAAGGTTTCCTGCTTTTCTTCACTCATTCATAAGTTTGACACAAAATGTTCAGGTGTACAACTTTGGCAGAACTTAGTCAGGTGACAGGCACCCTAGATTGTCACATCCTGAGTGGTTATACTTCTACCATCTCTGTCAAGGAAGAATGAATGATTATAAAGTGGATTGGTATGTCATTTCTTCAAAGCTTTTACTTTTTTGAATGAATTTAGGAGCGCTATTGAGAGACTGTCTATCGTTTATCAATAGCCTACATGTTTACAACCAAAGAACGAGAGGTTTATTCTTTATAATGAGCCTCCAGTGGCTTTCGATCATCCAATTTACTGGCTGAAGGAATGCTTTTCTCCCTTGTTAGCTATTAACATTGCATTTGTTTCAAGTTGTTTAAAAGAGGAAAGCTTTTGCACACATATTTCTGATTGAGTGAAGAATAAAGATAACACACAATTAATAGTTTGGATTGACACAAGGTAGTGAATGTTAACAATGTCTATATCTGAAAAACAATACTACAAGATTCTCATTGAGTAACAACAATTCCCAAAATCCCTTTCTCCTAAAAGAAGGGTCAAGACATGCAGGCACATAATGTTCAATCTTAACAAAAAGTTGTAAAATTTGAACCAACTGCGTCTGTCTATTTTTCTCAACTCCGATAACCATGAGCTTGATTCTGAAGATTTTGATTGTCTTCTAATAGACGGTCATATTCTAAAAGAAGATCTGCTGCTTGTTTTTGGAGAGCAGCAACGTGAGCTTCTGCAGTTTCAACACGTTTGTCTTTCTCCTCTGACTCCAACTTAACCTTCTTCAGTGTCTCTGTTAAACTAGAGAGTTGTTTCTGCGATAATTTTACTTCCTCAGCAGCTTTATCTGCTTTCTCCTTAAGCTGCAGCTTTTCTTTCTCAAGCCTTTCAAATTCTTTCTTTGAAGATCCTGCGCTACTCCGCAATACAATCAGCTTCCGAAGGTAATGGTGCATACGATCGATTAAGAATCCAAGAAACAGAGAAAACCCTGTGTGATATATGCCATTCAAATGCAGATAAATTAGCATAAAAGGAAATAAGTAATGAATAAGAAAACACTAAAAATGCAAAAATCCAGTAGCATGGTTATTTTTAGTTTGTCATAAATAATGCTTTTTTTCAGTTGGTTAGTAGTGTTGGTAGATCTGTACTTCAGAGTTCAGACTGTAGTTATGGTGCAAGACCAAAAAATGTAAGTCCATTTTGACTGCTGCCAAGGAGGTACAAACTCTTATGCTTTCTCAACCTTAAAACATAATAGCAGAAGTGCATTTACATACTACCACAATTTAAGACTTGTAAGTAATGGCATATCCTTCACTCAGACAATTAAGTGTAAATCTTGAGATGGACTACCTATGTTTGCACATTCTTACTCCGTAATCATGTTATATCAAATGGAATTTACAAAGCAGCTTCATCGGAGAATCAGGAAACGACCCGAACAAGAGAGTGCCTCAGAACATTTATTTTACTGAGGTATAAGGTGAACATTTTGAAAGTGTGGGAGTACCATCAATAGAATATCAACTGTGATGGTTGAGATATGACTCTATTAAGTTCAGGTAAAACAACTTCTAGACAAATTTCAAGAAATTTTAGAGAACCATTTTATTACACTTGAATGTTGTTTGAGACTAAAAACAGCAAAGCTCTTCCAGTGGCCAGCATTGAAGCATCTACTTTGCTAGGCTCACTATTATCCCTAACTTAAGATCAAGAATTAGAAGGAACTGATGCTCCGCAAGTAACTGTATCAATTGCACAGAACTTATTTTGACACCTAGGAGACAACAATTCCCTCCCCCTCTTCCCCCAAACCCAACAAAAGAAAAATATCAAAGATTTAGCTTTTCAATCAAAGAAGCTCAAACCTAGCATTACAAGTGTTAATGACAATACACGAGAGGAAGAGCAAGAACACGTGATAGTTTCTTATCAAATCTCAAAAACGATTTGTTCATATTGGTATAAGCTCAACTCTAAAAGTATCTCCTTACAAATCAGTTTAGTATAACAAACAATTCAATTAAGTTCAATTCCTACAAATTCCAAATAAATCATCGAAAAATGCTTGAAAATAAGCTTCCTACCATCACAGTCATCCATGAGAATTGCTACAGATGAATACATAAATTAAGAATTATAAGGATTCATTAAATATACAAATTAATCCCTTCAGCGGATATGTATTCAATTGATTAGCGAAAATACTACATGTCCCTGCTAATTCTCTTCATTCACATTCAAACCTAAAAGTAGCAGCCAACATATCAAAGACGGTCTATAATGAACTTAAAAGATTGTGCCCCTTAATTTGTAAACAAAATACTAGTACTATCATCAAGAAAAACAACTGAACCAAGAATCTGATTTTCATTTGCATACGCCATAATATCAATAAATTATCACAAGTATCTATAACATCAGAATCAATGGCAAGACAATGTAATTGAGTTATTTACAAAGGGTTAAAGAATGATACCCATGAGAGTAGCCTCTAACAAGTTGGTTCTCCACAAAACCTGATCCATTGGTGTCATTGTACCAATCTTAGCCCCCTTGTTCTGAATCTTGATAATACTAATAAAGTTGGAAAATAAGATAGCTGATATAGTACCAGCAACAGTTAAAACAGTACCCTTTCTCATTTTCACCTGATCCAAACACTTCATCACCAGTTCCCTCAGTGGCCCAATCTTCACCATTAAAAGAAATGCCACCATACCCTCCAAACAAAGAACCATAAACAACAACTGAATCATTTTTACACTAACAAAAAAAAAATCAACCTTTTTTATACCTTCAACTAAAACCCCAAAATTTCTTCAAAGAACCAACATCATAACCCAAATTAAGAATTGGGAAGAAGCCCCTGAAGATGACTAAGAAAAGAAGTAGAAGTAAAAGATGTCTAATACTAATTAAAAACCTAATCTTTTACAATTCATCTATAAAGAAGTGTAAAAGGATAAAGCTAGTAACTTTAGTAGTAAATGTTAAGGGTTTTGAGCTGCAGATCTATGGAATTAGTTGCTAATTAGAAAAAAGAAAAAGCTAAAAACTTTCTTTAAGCAAAACCCATGTTTTGGTTCTACTTTTAACTTTTAGTTCCTCTAGCAAATGGTGTGTTAGATTCTTTTTTTTCTTTTTTTTTTTGCACTTCACTTGGGAAAAGGAATAGCAAGAAGAAAAGGGGGTACAAAAGAAATATGAATAGCAAGAAGTAGTACACTGCTATTTTGCTAGTAGTAATATTGTCTCTGTGTTCAGACATTACAAGTTGGACGGACGATTGGGCTTTGGTCTTCCTATTATACTCCCTCCATTTCATATTAAGTTAATTTTTGAGATATTTCACATTTTAAAAAAAAAAATAGATTAAAACATAAATTGAATCTAGTTTTCCATTTTATCCTTATTAATTATTGTCAAATTTATGATTAAAATAACTAAATATTAATTAATCACTAATTCCAATACTAACTAATGAAGGGTAAAATTGAAAAAACATTCTAAAAATAATTTTGAAAACTGAACAATTAAGTTCGTTTGAAAAAGAAAATTGCCTCAATAATTAACTTAATATGGAATGAAGAGAGTATGTTTTGTAGTTAGTACTACGTGACTTCTTTTGTCTGCCCATATGCTACTAATTAGTCGTCAATCGTTTTAGATTTTATATTTTTTAAGGGCATGTTTGGTTATGCGATATGAAATCATAATAGAATATCATAATATGAAAATAAATTAGGGGTGTTTATGGATCGGTTTGAATTGGTTACCGGTCAAAATCAAAACCAAACTAACTTAATTGGTTTTAAAATTATCAAAATCAAACCAAATATAATATACATTTATCGGTTTGGTGGTTATCAGCGGTTTCGGTTTGGTTTGGTTCGATTATTCGGTTATTAATCATAGATAAAAATAAAAGAAACAATTCATTCAAAATGTGAAAAAAGTGATAACAATTCATTCAAAAAAAAAAAGTTAGAATGACTAAAATTATTGAACTTTCGATCACTGCATTTAGTATGAATAAAACTTTAAAATTTACTAGATTGGCCTAGAAGGAAGAGATAATAACATTTTCAGTTCCACAAAGAATTGTCATAGACACTCATACATGAAATCAATAAAATAAATATTTTCACCTTGGGTATTTTTACTTTCAATAAGTAAATTATAAAGAAATTATAATGAAAACATATATAAGATCTTTAAAATTGTTTATAAAAATAATATATTATGTATGTATATTAATAAAATATATGTATATAATTCATTGGTTCAGTTTGGTTATTTCTACGGTTTTTTTGAATAAAATCATAACAAAATCAAATACTATCGATTTTCAAAAATCTAAATTCAAACCAAACCCAAATAAAATCGATTTTATTTTAACTTCGATTTTTCGGGTTGGATTGATTTTTATCCAAACCGTGAACACCTCTATATGAAATTATGAAATGAAAATGAAGTTTGTAATAATTTATTATGCGATTTTATACATTTTTGTCGAAACAAAAATGTATAAAATCGCATAATAAAGTATTACAAAGTTATTTGTTCTCTACTTAAATAATTGTTTCATCTAACTTTTATGGGAAACAACATAAATTCACCTTCGAACTTATCTCGAAAAGTCAGTTACAAACTTAAACTAATATGGTGACCTATTATACACCTCTGCTACTAAATATTATATTTTTTTTACCCCCTAAGACGTGTAGCACCACTCTCACAATGGGAAATGTATCACACTTGCGCCACATCAATGTCATGTCAAATTTTGACTAAAATCCTCCATATCATTCAATTGTTTCTTCTTCAATAAACACCACCATGAAACCACTATCATTACCGTCATATTACTACCAAATCTATATAGTTCACCATAAAATCAAAATAGTCACCATAAGTTTCATCACCTACGATCAAATCCACCATCGAAATCATACTATTACCATTATCCCCACAAAAATTAGAAAGATCCACAACAAAATTTGACACCCATAAACAAACTCATCACCAAAATTACATCATCGCCATCAAAAGGTACAAACCCACCACCAAATATCACTACCACCATTATCAATATCAATTTTTTCTTCTCCACCACCTTCAATTCCCGCTTATTTGTCACTCCACGCCAACAAATCCATCATTATATTTTATTTTTTAAACTTCATCAATTTTATCAACCACCAACAAAGTCGAAGAGAAAAATCAAATAAGCATTAAAATAGGATATGATGGGGGTGGGGGGAGAGGATTTTGGTGGAGGTATAGTGGGGTGGATGGAATTAGGGTATGAAAAAATGATGAAAAAAATAAAGAAGAAAAAGAAGATGGTTGCCTGTGAAGAAGGAGAAGAAGAGGCGTTGGGTAGGGGTGGAGGGTGGGGGTAGGGTGATAGTAAAAAGAAGATTTTAATTTATTTACTTTTACTGTCAAACACGCTTTTTTTTTCCACGTCAGTTTTAGGGGGTAAAAAAATTCATTTTTAAATAGTGAAGGTGTGTAATAGGTCGTCATGATTGTTTAAGCGTGTAACTGACTTTTGAGACAAGTTCAAGGGTAAATTTATGCCTTTTCCCAACTTTTATTAATCAAACTTTAATTCAGTAAAAAATTGAACATAAATTGTAGTGTACTAATCTTTAATATAATCATCTTACATAATACGGACAATCTCTTCACGTTGAGTTTGTAATACTTGATCGTATGACCTAGAAGACGAACCGACATTGTTACTTTGAGTCATTTGTTGGTCAATATCATCCACAACTATATTTTCATCCTCATAGACCATAAATATTTCATCACTTCATTGGTATTCTCGCAAATAATTTTGTAACACTGCACAAGGTATGACAATTTTCATTTATGTGTCAATGTCATATTGATGGTTCATGCTTTGTTTTGCTTTTGTGCAATTACACATTTTCAGTGCATTAATTTTGTGTTAAAATCAAACACATTGGAAGTAGTGATTATCAAACACACATCACCGATTTTGTCATTTTTCAAATGAAATTGCTTTAAACATTTTTATATGTAGCCGAAAGAGAAGTTTTTTTTTTTTTATTATGAGAAAACAAAAAAAGTATTACACCCTCCGTTCTTATTTATATTCACCAAATTTAAGTAATAATAAATTTTATGTTGGTGAATAATAAATTTTAAAAAGTAATAATGTGATTATAAATTTTATTTCCATATAAAATAAATGGTTAGTAGATATAAATGTGGGATTGTTTTAACAAAATATAAATTTGTGGGTCAATTTTTGTATTTAAAAAATCACAAATCATGTTATGGAATTCCCATATATGATTTTTGGAAAATTTGAGATTTCATCTCATGATATGAAATTTGGAGATGGAATCAACGTGAAATCGCATGTTCAAACGATGATTCCATATCATGATATAGTATTGCATGGTCAAACACCTTCTAAGAAATTAAGTTTATTTTTATTTTTGAAGTCATGTTTTCAATAAATAAATATAAATTAATTTACTTTGATTAACTTATTTGATCAATGAACATTGGTTGGTTATTTAGTTTTTCTATATTGGTCAAATGTATACTTTCAAAGTAAATAATGTTCAAAAGGGTAAAATAGGAAGAATAATGTCATTTATGCATTAATTTTGTGAAATGACAAATATTAAGAATTCTTTTGTTTAAGGTAAAGATGACATATAAATATGAATGAAGAAAGTAATTACATATAAGCCCTTACTTTCACCGCTTGAAATTTAAAAAGTAAATCGAAAAATCATCAAACTTTTTCTGAAAAATTGAATAAAAATGTCATTCATTTATAATATGGCTTAAAATATCTCTGTCATCAATTTTTTTAATCCAAAAATGTTGTTGTCATTAATAGTTTGTCCGAAAATGATATATTATTACTATTGCCGAGAATATTTTCTTTTTCTTTTATGATAAACATTATTTTTTTTCTTCTTAAACACATTATTTTGCTAATAAAATATTCTTTTCAAAGAACATTTTAATTTATTTTTTTAAAATAATATAAAAAATTTAAAAATTAAAATTTAATTTTCTTTTATCAATCAAAATATAATTATCTCATATGCTTTTAAAACTCATAATATATGTCATATATATAAGAATCATACTAACCTCGTCATTAATTTTTATTTAGATAATAATTTTAAAAAATCCTAATGAAATAGAAAATATGCTAATTTCTCAATCTCTTCCGGATTGAAGTAGGATAAACAATTGCTAATATATTCACTGCTTTTAAAATTAAAATGAAAAAAGGTCAGTGATGATTTCATCGACAATATTCTTAAGAAATTTTGTGATTTGAAGAAATTCAATAAATTTTCGTATTTTATGACATTATGATTATTGTATCTTATCTTTAAAACAAGATTATATTAACAAATGTTTATTTCTTCAATTTATAAAATATTATAAGAAATAAAAATATTTCTTTATCAGGAAAAAGAATTATATCGTTATTTAAATGAAAAAAAATGCTGAATTATTATAATCTTATATATATAAAAATTTATGATAAGTTACAATATTTTTACAAAATCTCTTAATTTAATAAAATTCGTAATTTATCAAAAAATAAATTACTTATTGAGGGGTAGAACGAAACATGTCAAACTTGAACATAGATACTCCATTTGAGAATCGAGGCAGGTTGTTATTGTATTAGCTTTTAAAAGAATATAGAATATTATTTTTGGATGCAAAAGGTGAAACACCAAGTTTTTTTTTTCCTATGATTTAGTCGGAGTTTCAACGTGGACTTCAAACATCGGGTGATAAAAAAACAGCCTGATAGTTTGATATATTAGAGTGTGTTTAATATGTTTTTCAATTTTCTCATTTTTTTAGTTTGCTTAAATATTTTGAAAATGTTTGTCGCATCAACTTATTTTCTTCAAATTTAAGAAACATGAAAAAAAAAGACTTACCTCCAAAAAGTAAGGAAAATGTTTTTCAAATCTCTTTTTCAACCTTACACCTCAACTTTTCCACTTTAACTCAAATTTCAAGTACCAATTCTCAATATTAATTTGAGATCCGACTCCTAATTTTCAATTTGAGACCCACCCCGATCTTGATTCAAGACCCAACTCTCGAATAGGATCAAGTCGAATTCTGATTTAGGTATTGAATTTCGAATCAGACCCCTTTTAGAACATTATTATAGATGATACATTTAAGGAAGAAATATATGTTTTAGAATGTTGGGGTAATGCTTTCACCCCTAAGATAGTGTGATTTCGATGTGTTGAGTTATAAGTAGTAGAATTGCTGAGAGTTAGAAAATTGAATTTAGTAGTGTGGTAAACGAAAATAATGGGAATAGTGATTGATTAAAGTATGTCGTTGCAATCATGAACTCAGTAAGTTAGTAATGAGGTGATATGCCCTTATGTGTTGGAAGGCATAATAAGTACGTGTAGATTTCATGTTAGTAGCATAGAGAGAGTTATTAGTTAAGGTAATTTAGAGGATGTCATTGTGATAGTATATATCAAGTCTAGATGATGAATGTAATTAAGTTCTCTATATTTTTTCTTAATTTACACAACATATTTTATTTTGAATGTGTTTCTTTTTTTTTTTTTTTAGATGCAATGATTATTTGTTTCAACCATATATAGATTCGAATATATATAATTTAGTTGAAACTTTATTTATTTTAGTAAAATTAAAAAAAGGTTGAGTTAAAATAATAGAGTTCGAACAAGTATTTTCTACGAAAAGAAAAATAATTATGCATTTTTTCATGCAAAAATATTTATTTAAATTGTGCATTGTTCTTTTGATTGAAATATTTATTTAAATACGTAAAATATTTGATTGAAATTATATTCATTTTCTTTTTTAGATGCAATGATTATTTGTTCTAATCGTGTATTTGTTCGTTTCTTGGTCTTGATTAGAATTACATTATCTTAAGCCAAATAAAAAATTATAGTCAAAATATTATTGTTTCATTATTTATTTTTATTTTTACATAATTATCCTTGAAAAGATGATTTAAATCATCAGTGAACTTAAAAAGACAATATATATAATATAATATATATTTATAATTTTTTTCAAAAACAAAAACAAATGGATAAAATAATTCATTTGGCAGCACGTGTATCATACTGGACAAAATTTAGATGTGCACCGAATAAAAACTCAATAAGTTTAGCGATGTCAAGATTTATTTGTTCAACCTCCTTAAGTTAATTCTTTACTTTCAATTATAAATTTAGAGCCTGTTTGGATTGACTTATTTGAAGTGAAGTTAAAATAGTTTTTAAACACTTTTGAAGTGCTTTGATAAATTAAAAAAAAAAAAATACTTATAAACACTTGTTTTTAAGCTAAACATACAACTTAAAAAAGGATAAATATACACTGAACTATTTATGATACAACCTTTCAAAACGATCCCAACCTTTTAGAAAAAATATAAATTTTCGTAAAGGTCACAATCTTTAGTAAAAATCACAATCCTTGATTTCATATTCATGATTTTAATAATAGTTGTGGACTCAAAGGAGGAAATAAAAATTGTTGCAAATACGTAAAACGTCAATATATATCTCAAAAATGGATGCAAATAGTCCATAAGAAAGAAAAAAACGGTTTCAACCAATTTCTTCAAACTACTAGTGAAAGAAAAAGGAACTCTGCAGAGTGCAGAAATGGAGGATCAAGAAGTTGATGAAAATGGTTCAAACAATTCCCAAGTCGTTGTTATTGATAAGTACTCGTCACGCAGTGTATCGATTCCAAACAAGTTTGCCCAACAACATTTACCTCCCCTTGCATCAGGCAAATCCATGATATTAGAATTCGAAGATTTTGGTGGGAACAAGTTCATGATGGAAGTTGTACACTCTAATTATGGAGATTACTACTATATTAGAACAGGGTGGGACATATTTAAGAATCAACACAAGTTGGAATCTGGAGATTTTATATATTTTTCTAAGAAAAATGATTCCTATGTAATCTACTCTTGGAAAACGCCTAAACCAGAGGAGTTGGATCTGCAAGTCTCTAAGTATGTTCTTCAATTCAATTCGATTCCATGTTTTAGTCATAATTCGTATTTTTCTTCGTTTTAATTTTCAGTGAATCAATTGAGAGAGTACAAGTGCTTGTCAAGAATTTATGTGCTAAAGATCCCAAATGCTTACGAATATCGAAGCAAGAAGTGGAAGGGAATCTTGATGAACATCTTATTGTTCAAGTAGGAGAAGAAATAATTCTACCTCTACATGATCCAATTAGGAAGAAATCATTTACAGTGCAACTGATGCATGCTGATCAAGAGGAGTACCATATTAGAGGAAGAGGATGGGAGGAATATGTGGCTCAACACAACTTGTTCATTTTCGACGAAACTACTATCTTTGTTAACAAGGTAATTCTAGATCCAACTGCAGAGGTTCAGCTTGTCAACATCTCCTATCACTATGAAATCACTTATCAGACTGGAGCCACTAATCAACCCCAAAAGAAACCGAAACTATTAGGCACGACCGCGGGGACTAGTTCAGCACCCGCTTCTACTGCTTTCAATAATAGTTCAGCACCTGCTTCTACCAGTGACGATAATAACAGTTAGAAAGGGTACATATGGGTTACGTAGTGATGATGCTTACTGGCTCTGATGATTGATTGATTAATACTAGTCTGTCACTTACACAGGATTGGACTTGATCATTGTAATACATTCATCCATTGGGATTAGCCATCAAATTCTAAGTAGCTTCATGCATTTTTGTTCAGTGCCTTAACAGTTGTAATCTGCAGATATTCATGTTCAGATCGTTTACATGTTAGTGTATTCTATAGCAATGTGAATAATTTGTGCACTATTTTCTATATTCTTTCAATATCTTATTAATTAACAGTAAGTGACTTGAGAGAAACTCCTCCGATCCTTTCTTAAGATGTTCATTGCTAATGCTTTCTTATAAGTTAATTTTGACTGGTCGCAGACTTAAACACAAAGGCTTGTGGTACGATCTTTTAATTTTCCCTCTCTTTTTCTCACCACAAAATCTAGCATGGAAATCCCTTTGACTTCGATTTCTTGTATTACAATCATGTCTTCTCCAGATTCATTGCTAATGCTTTCTTTTTAGTTATTTTTAACTAGTCGCGTATGGCAATGCCTATATATGGACATATAAGGTTCTTGGGTTGATTAGAGAGTAAAACAGTTAGTACTAACTATTAGACATGTAATTCTTATTATTTTGATCCAAATCTAAGTGATGAAGCTAATGGATATCGAGCTGTACGGTACAATTGGCCTAAGAAAACTTGTCTTGATGCTACTGTTGTCATATTTTGTAGCTTGGCCTTGTCCCACTAGTAGTATATTTTTATGGCTTCTGTGTTGTCTGTTATCATTATACTCGATGGAGGAGCACACAGGTTAAGTGATTACTGATTTACTCTGTATTATTTGCTGCAAGTATGGCCTTAGGTGTTGGTTATATATCTGCAGAAGGTCACTTAACTAAGGCTGGTTTGCCTCAGCCCTGCATGCTGTTGTGAACCAAATTCCTCCTACCTATATCCTATGCTGGTGAAGAAGAATCCTCATATGGAAATAGGGATCCTAACACTAATTTTTCCCGCTAGCATAACATTATGTTACTATAAAATA
The DNA here is from genome assembly GCA_035578085.1 of Solanum pinnatisectum. Taxonomy (NCBI): domain Eukaryota; kingdom Viridiplantae; phylum Streptophyta; class Magnoliopsida; order Solanales; family Solanaceae; genus Solanum; species Solanum pinnatisectum. The sequence goes on along the minus strand of CM069084.1, from coordinate 36,242,439 downwards.
AGTTTTGCATAGACCCAAATCATAACAATTTATTTAGCCAATTGACAAAAGGAGTAAATCTAGGGAGCAAAGTAAAATTCTAAAGTAAAAATTCATGTGTTTGGTTGGAAACAAGTTATTCCGAAATTAATTATTCTGGAATAAGTTATCTTGGGATTAGTTATTCCATGATAGGATACATCCGCATAGTCATACCAATGCCCTTTGATGGTAATGTTGTCATATCTTGTGCTTGGCCTTGTCCCACTAGTAGTATATTTTGTGTTATCAATATATATACATGAGGAGCACACAAGTAAATATTCGCTGCTAGTATGGCCTAAGCTGTTGGTTATATAAATTTGGATAGATTGAGTATTATTTGCAATTTTAGTCCCTTAAAGATTGTCTTTTAAACCATGAGCCATGGTGGTATTTGATTAAATACGTTTAACTTTTGATCAATGTGTGTATTTTTTATTTCTTCATCTGTGAATCTTCGAACAACACGTGACTAATTATTTACCATTACATTATTGGATTTCCCATGTGTTATATTACTGATACTTCATATTCGAGGGTAATTTGCTTCTAGGAAAAAGAGTTTGATATATCTCTCAATTTTGTTATATAGAGCTGATATGCCCATCGTTATAAAAGTGACTCATATATACCTCTACTGTTATACAAATAACTCACATATACCATTTTTCCTCTAACGTAAGTGAAAAATTAGTTTTTAAATTAATTTTTAAGTTTTTTTATTAAAAAAAAATAAATCATGTAGGGGTATATTTGATCCTTCTCATATGTTTTTTTTCTCTTTTGGCTATTTTTTTTCATCGACTAATTTAAATTTATTAGTTTGATGATCATATTTATTTTTTCACTTATATTCTGTAAAATTTACTATAGATGTCCAAATATTTTTTTACAAATATAAAACTAAATTACAATATAGCCCTAAAAAAAATATTTTTAATTTTTTAAAAACTTTTAAATTGGTTTTCACTCACACTTCTTTCTTTTTAGGAAAAGGATATGCTATACTCTTCAACTTTGCCATTTAGAACTGATATACCCTTCGTTATGAAAGTAACTCATATATATCCTTATTGTTATACAAATGGTTTACTTAACCCTTACCGTTACAAAAACAGCTCACATATACCTTTCATCTAACGGAAGTGAAAAAGTTAGTTTTAACTTACATTTTTTACTTTAAATTTTTGAAAAATTCATGTAGGGGTATATATACGATCCTTCTAACAAAGTTCAAGATATATTTTAATATTTTTCATAGAAAAATTATTTTTTGACCTCTTTGATTATCATTATTCGAGTTTCTTATTCTTTATTTTTTTTATTTCATTCTTTAGTGTAAAGAAAAAATTTAAAACTAATTTTCTTGCGGCTATATTGTAATTTTGTTTTTGTATTTGTAAAAATAAAATTAAAAAAATGGGGCATCTATAATTAATTTTACAAGAAAATTAGTGAAATAAATAAATTTGACCATTAAAATAATAAATTTAAATTAGTCGTTGCAACAAAAAAAAGTCAAAAAAAAAAATGTGTGAGGAGGATCAAATATACCTCATATGGATTATATTTTTTTCAAAAAAATAATTAAAAGATAAATAAAAATTAATTTTTTTCACTTCCTTAGAGGAAAAGGGTATATATGAGTCATTTGTATAATAATAAGAGTATATATTAGCCACTTTCATAACGAGGAGTATATCAGCTGTAAATGACAAAGTTGAGGATTATATCATACCCTTTCCCTTCTTTTTATTTTTTTTATTTTTACACTAAAGAATGAAAGAAAAAAATAAAATAAAATTAAAAATAATCAAAGAAGTCAAAAAATAATTTATGTGTGAAAAAAAATTAAATATACGATTTTTAAAAAAAATAAAATTATTTTTTCACTTTTGTAACGAAAGGGGTACATGTGAGATTTTTGTAACAGTAGGGGTATATATGAGTCTTTGTATAACGTTATTGTTATATGTGAGCCATTTTTATAACAAGAGTATATTAGTTCTGAATCTCAAAATTGAGGATATATCAAAATCAATTTGTTTTTATAATTTTGAAAATACCGCACTCTAAAGTCTCTAACAAGAAAAAAAAAATAAAAAAAAATGAAAAAGATGTAACCAATTTTTGAAAACCAACTTAACGCCCTTTAGTGAAGTGGCATACATTGGAGGAAACTCTGTTTTCACGTATTTTTTAACAAGGTCCAGAAATGGAGAAAGAAGCTGATGATAATGGAGAAATGGATGAAAACACAGCTGAGAAAGATATCGTCTTCTGCAAATTTTCACGTACAATTGATGTTGGAGACTCAATTAGCCTTTCAATAGAAAAGAAAGTTGCGGAAGATCATTTACCTGTTCTTGCACGAGGTAAGTCCAAGATGTTAGAATTTGAAGATTCTTGGAAGAACAAGTTCAGTATTGAATTTGTGCACACTAGTTTTGGAGATTACTATTTCAGAACAGGGTGGGAGAGATATACGGATCAACACAAGTTGAAATATATGGATCTGTTAACTGTTTATAAGAAACGAAAACACGATGATGACCATCACTATTTCTATGTAATTGAACATCGAATATCGACCCCTGATGATTTCCAAGATGATAGGACTTTGATCATGAAACAAGTTACTGATATTATGGGCGACCCCAAGTATGTTTCGTTAATTCTACATTCCTATTGAATCTTGAATAACCCCTGCTTAACGGATCTATTCTATTTTGCAGAACATCAATAGCGGATGAGCTAAGAATTTAGGCTAGACAGCCTTTTCGGCTTGAAGTTAGAGCTCTCAAAGAAAGAAGTAGAAGAGTATCTAGATGATCTTCAACTTCCTCAAGTAGGACAAAAAGTAACTCTTTTTTTATTTGATCCAATTGGATTTAGAGTTTTCGAAATGGAATTGGTTCACACTGACAAGGAGGAATACTATCTTAGAGGACAAGGATGGGAGGAATATATAGCTAAGCACAAATTGATAGAGTCTTTATTGACAAGGTAACCATGAACGATGATATGCTAGACTCAACTGCTGAATGTATTTGGAAAAAGGTCACTAATCTAAGAGGAAAATTAGATGTTCAGCTTATCAATCACTCCTATTACTATAAAATCACTTATGAGAGAAGATCCAGTAAACCCCAAAAGAGACCACTGCCATTCTACAAGCCGCCGGAGGATAGTTCAGCACCTGATTCTACCACACCTATTGGCAAAAGTAACAACAAAGGTATAGGTGTAGCCGTTCCAGAATATGATAGTGATGACGCCTACTGGCTATCATACAACGATTGATTCTAATACATTCCCGCCCATCAAAACAAAGCAACAGCTTCATATTCATGTTCATTATTTTGACATGTTATAATCATCAGTTGTAATCTCATTTTTGTCATGTTCTTGTACCTTATCGTCTAAATCGTTTCTGCATTATCGGGGAATACACAATTAACATGTATTATATTTTCTCCGTTCTTTTTGATAGCTTGCCAGGGTTTGACTTGGGAGAGAGTTTTAAGTTGTAGCTGAACCTCTTGCTCTCTTCAAATGTTTATTGCTAGTCTTTGAAATGAGGCAAATTCAAGATTTATTCTGAATTCAACTTCTAAGGTTTTAAGTAATGAACTTTTACATGTAAATTTATACTCTGCGTTGGATATACTAGATTCAAGTAAACTTGACGCTGTAACTCTAAATCCGCGCCAAGTGTCTTCTTAATTCACCAACAGCTCCTTTGCAAGTTCCCAGCTTTCTTTGTGTGGATAACAATATGGAAGTTGAAATCATGACTTTGATTTTTACATGTTAAAAAGAAAAAGTGCCTTGTGCGAGTTTTGAAAAGAGATGCTGCATGGTGTGGAAGAATTTTTGTTTTGTCAAGTTTTTTTGGAGTGATTTTATTTTTAGAACTTGCATAGACAATTTGAGACGAGGTCTTTCGAGAACATCCTTCCTACCTCTACGAGGTAGGGGTAAGGTCAGGTTGTTGTTGTTCTTCTAAAGACTCTTCCAAAAAAAAGGATATACGACTCAAATTGTATAATAGATAGAACCTTAATAATAACGTTCTTCAGAATGTGTTTCACATAACCATTTTGATTTTAGTTATACTTATACTTAATTGCCATATTTGATTTTAGGCCTAATACATAAATATGCCCTTTAACTTGGCCTCATTTTACATTTATGCCTTTTAAAATTAGGGATGTATAATTTATTTTTAAGTTCGTCATGTGTTATTCGGTTAAAAATAAGATAAACGATGTAAATATGATAAGATATATTTTGATTGAAAGTATAACAAAAGCGGTATATTGAATCGAAAGTATCACGGGACGTATATTTAAATTATTTTCAATATTAAAAGTGTATATTTTACTCTTTTCGATAAATTAAAATATGATTACTATAATTTCATAGTAGTGGACTCTAAGCAGAAAAATAAAAATTGTTGCAAATACGTAAAAAAGCGCGCGCGCATATATATATATATATATATATATATTTTGAAGAATGGATGAATATAATTGGAAGTAAAAAAAACGGTTGCAACCGATTTGTGTAAAGTAGCAGTCTATATATAGGAGAAGAAGGAAGGGCAGCGATGGAATTCTTCAAGAAGTGCAGAAATGGAGGACCAACAAGTTGATGAGGTTTGTTTAAAAATACAGAATCTGATACTGCACAGGTATCTTCTTCAATTCAATTCTATTTTATTTAATTCAATTCTCTGTTTTAGTCATAACTCTAATTTTTCTTGTAGTCAAGCAGCACAGAAAGTGGTTGTGAAGAGGTTATGTGCTAGAGATGTTTATGGAAATCCCAAATTCTTATGGTTACCAAAGAAGCATGTGGAAGAGAATCTCCTTAAACCTCCTTTTCCTAAAAAGGGACAAGTAACAGATCTACTTATTCGTGATCCAATTAAGAAAAGGACATTTACAGTTGAACTAGTGCGTGACAATGAAGACGAATACCAAATTTCAGGAAGTGGATGGGATGAATATGCAGCTCAACACAAGTTGGAATGTGGGGATTTCATATATTGTTATCAGCAAAGATCATTTTTCTATGAAATCTACACTTGCAAATTAAACAAGTATGTTTTTCAATTCAATTCCCGGTTTTAGTCATAACTCATTTACTCATATTTTTCTTCTTTTTAATTAATTTGCAGTAAATCAATAGAGATAATACCAGTGCTTGTCAAGAATTTATGTGCTAAAGATGTTGCAGAGAATCCCAACTGCTTACGGTTATCAAAGGAAGAATCAAGATTGCTTGTTCCACATGTTATTCTTCAAGTAGGACATGCAATATTTCTACCTCTAAATGATACAATTAGGAAGGAGTCAATTGTTGTGCTAGTGGAGCATCCTGTTCAAGATGAATATTATATTACAGGAACCGATTGGGAGGAATATGTAGCCACACACAAATTGTTGGTTATCGAAGACACTACTATCTTTGTTAACAAGGTAATTCTAGCTCCAACTGCAAAGGTTCAACTTGTCAACACCTCCTATCACTATGAAATCACTTATCAGACTACTACTGCTGTCAATAATAGTTCAGCACCTCCTACTACTACTGGTGTAGATAATAGTTCAGAATCTGCTTCTACTGCAACTATTACTGCCGTTGACAATAGTTTAGCACCTGCTTCGACTGCAACTACTTCTGCTGTCGATAATAGTCCAGAATCTGCTTCTACTGCAACTATTACTGCCGTTGACAATAGTTTAGCACCTGCTTCGACTGCTACTACTACTGTTGTAGATAATAGTTCAGCACCTGTGTCTACTGCAACTACTTCAGCTGTCGATAATAGTTCAGCACCTCCTTTGACTGCAACTACTACTGCTGTCGATAATAGGATGGAATTTCATTGTGATGAACCAGAATATGATAGTGATGATTCTTACTGACTCTGATGGATCGATTCATTAATACTAGTCTGTCACTTACACAGGATTGAACTTAATACATTCATCCATTGGGATTAGCCATCAAACTAAGTAGCTTCATGCATTTTGTTTAGTGCCTTAACAGTTTCATACTCAAAACGCATAATTGTAATCTGCAGATATTCATGTTCAGATTGTTTACATGTTAGCATATTCTATAGCAATTTTTCCTGTTCAAGTACCTGGCCTCCAAATCTTTTCTGTGGATGTTTGTATATTCTTTCAATAGCTTAACGGTGATTAACTTGGGAGGAACTACTCCGATCCTCTCTTAAAATGTTCATTGCTAATGCTTTCTTTGTAGTTATTTTAACTGGTCGCAGACATAAACACAAAAGCTTGGGGAATGATTTAATTTTCGTCCTCACAAGGCAATGCGTATAGATATATAGGGTTCTTGGGTTGATTAGAGAGACATATATTCTTATTATTTTGATTCAAATCTAAGTGATCAAGCTAATGGATATCGAGCTGTACGATACAATTGACCTACGTAAGCTAGTCTTGATGCTACTGTAAAATAAGTTTTGCATAGACCTAACTCATAACAATTTATTTAGCCAATTGACAAAAGGAGTAAATCAAGGGAGCAAAGTGAAGTTCTAAAATCAAAATCCATGTGTATTTCTCTCTTATAATACTTCATTTGAGTGTTCTCTATACATTTTTCATGCAACAGAACTCAAACTAACTATAATATAACACACTTAGTATTTTGAGGGCCTCTCTTGATTGTGATTTCATACATAACTACAACTACTTCAACTTTGCCAATATCTTTGATTTCAGTTTGCTCTGCTAATTCATCTGGCTCTTCGGCGTCCTCTGCATTAATAGTATTAACTTGTTCAATCTGCCATGTTGAATTGGGAGGAAAGATGGTGTCCCAGTCGTGATTGCCAATATCACTCACTGCTGCAAAGTCCAAATCTTCTTTCACTTGCTGCTTCATGATCCTCTCAATAAGGACGGGCTGAATTGTATACATCTGCATAGTCATACCAATGTCCTTTAAGAAAGTAGAGATCTTCATTTTGACGAAAAAGTAACATGTCCATTCTTGGCCTTGATGATCAACAAAAATTAGATCTTTTGCTTCACCGAGAGCAGGTGCAGAAATATGAGGAAGGAGTTTCTCTCTGACTTCTTTCCCTGGGAGCTGTAAGCCATTGGCACTACTGGTAAGGTCAGATTTTTTTAGTTTCTTGTATATCAGTGCTTCTCTAATTGTCAACGTACTAACACGATCAGTTTCGCCTCTGCATGAATAACAGAACAATAAATCATTGTCAAGAATCAAACAAGAAGTACATTTTTATTAATTAACATATATATATATACACACACACACATACCCAGAATTGGTGAGTTGATCGCTCTTTTCATTCAGTATATCTGTAGTCCTATCCTCTGGGTCCACTACTATACCATCGTTTTCTTCATCATATTCTTTCATTTCACATACATTCTCGATGAATCCACCTGTGGAAAATACAATGTACCAAAAAAAGCATGCACCATTATGTTTATTCATTATTAAACGTAACAGGGTCTTTAATTGATCATTGGAAAATTAACATAATCGAAATGGAGTGAGTACTTAGCTTGCAGTCATTGATGTGAAGAGAAGCAGTTCTTGACGTACTGTTGTCTTCTTGATCTTCAATTACCTCTGTTTTTTTGGGCGCAATTGCATCCCTTTCTCTGTGGACTTGTTGCCTTGAAGATTCTTGTTTCCCTGCTTCAAGATTCGACTTACCACCACAATATATAAGTAGCCGAATTGTCTCCAAGTGCCAACTAGCCAATGAATTTTTAATAGTTTTGGCTATTTTATAATCATCTCTTGAGTTGGTAACTTTTTAACAAGGTTTTCGAATAATCTTCAAAGGATTTATGTGATATTTATAGCATAAGTGGCACAAGGTAAGTGAAATGTTAAATACTATTAGCCATGTTGAACTTAGCCAAAAATTTAGTTACTGGTACTACATTATCCACCAGGTCCATCTGCTCGAGGACTCGCTTGTGGATACTATTTGTTGAGATGCATGGATCAATCAACATACGTTTAACATTAAGTCCACAGTATTTAAAGAGATCACCAAAGCGTTGTTATGAGGAAGCTCCGAGTAGTCCAGCTCTTGTTCATAAAAAATAATTGCCTCAACCTTGGAATTACGACTCTCTCGTGGTTTTTTCCCTTAACTAACAAACACATCGGCCTTCTTCGTTGTTGATACTGTTATTCCACTGATTTCCTCTCCTCCGATGATCATATTTACCTCTTTCTGGGAGGATCAGCTCAGTGGGGCAGAATAGGCTTCCCATACACTCATCATTCTCTTATGCAATCTGCAATAGTCATCCTCTGTCCTGGCTATGGATTTGTATTGCTGAAACACTTCATCCCAAGTTTTGACCTCGATGTTTATCAAGCTTTCTTTCAGATGTGAATAAACGAACGAGCTCCTTAAATTCAATGCCCTTTGTGAAGCCTCAAGGACCCAATCATCCTGGACCCCTGGGCAATGCACTTTTTTATTCCTGGAATCTCATGATGATGTCCCTGAGTGACATAGATTCACCTTGCTTGATTCCAAAGATACCCATTAGCCTCGATCGCGAGAACGATCCGGGACCTTCAAACTAGTGAGAAAATAGGATTCAGTGAGTTAAACCAGCACACAGTTGTCCTGGTGCCACGGTGGGCACCAAACTATTTACTAGAGAAATGACACAGTTAAATTTATATGAGGTCAAGGACATGCGTCCTACATTAACACTTAGATCAGGTTATTAACAATTGAATATTGTAAGATTAGTTATTAGAAAGTAAATGAAACGAGCAAGAAAGTAAAGCAAATGAAGCTTCTTCAAGCTTATGTTTTGTTGTATGTTACATATCTGGAGACGTAAGCCTTAGCTCCAGTGACGTTTATGAACGAATGAATATACTTAAACGATAAAGATTGAGTAAAGTAAACTTGGAACTCAAGAATGAGAGTATTGTTGTTGCATTACTAAAATTCGGAGTCCCTATACAAATGGACGAAGTAAACTATTAGGTTACAAGGGTGAGGTTTCCCCAATAAGAAAGCTCCACTTGAGCCTGAAAGTACTAAAATCAATAGGTGCGGGCTGAGCAGTGAAGAGTGGTGCCAACCAATATTCCTGATGTGAATCTATACAATGACCCCACATATCTGTCCTTTTTTGTCTCTTTGTTCACATCACTGGGACACGGGTGCCCCTATTCCGGCCATGCATCCGATTCCTTTGCCTGTTCCTGGTTAGGATTGTTATCTCTTCATTTGGGATGCTCTCTCGGAAAACTGATCTCTCCGGTGCCTTGCCCCTCTCGTACCTTTTAGCCACGCAGCCTCTGCTCCGCCACTGTTCTAAGAAAGTATAGAGCTTTGATAGAGAAGTGGAAATCTGCATTCTCCCAAGTCCATATACTCCATTTTTACTAATCTACCAAAAGTGAAAAGTACTGATGCTGTGTGAAAGAAAAAGCAATGTACAAACAGCAGAAGAGTGAAACCTTTTCCTTCTTCATATAGACAGATGTGACCACAAAAACAGTGTCATTATATGGTGATATTCAGAATCTCATTTTAGCCAAATGTTAGGCAAAGAGGGAACATATCACTCAATCAAGCATGCCTAGAGGACATTCAACACAACAATTTATAAAGAAAATTTATCAACATTCACCTCTTCTTCTCAACAATATATCAGAAGTATCATGGATAATGAGATAAGATTTGATTAATTGTTGTACCATAGCTACATAACTAAAGAACTACAACAAAAAAATATTTACTTGTTAAGTAGTCTAATTTCTTGGAAAACATATTATAGTAATATTACTACAAACATGAGTATCTTTTAATTACTCCATATAAAAGCATATACTAAAATCTATCTCCACAATGGACCTTGTTTTTCTTGGTGACATGATGCAACCATCCAAACCCTTTAATTGCTTTGGAAATCTTAACAAGATTAGGCTTTCCCATTCCTAAATTAATCTTTCCAGCTGAGAACTTGAGAGCCTGTAAGCAACATAACTGTTGTTCATTCATATCTTCTTCTTCGCCTTCGTCTCCTTCATACTTTTTGTAGCTTTTGGATTTGGATTTGGATTCTCCTTTCTTCTTCTTCTTTGTAGTATTATCCCTTTTGAGTTTGCTCTTTCCTGAGTCTAATTCATAAGTTTCCCATAACAAATCCATTCCTTCATCACTACTAGCATTGTGCCTTTCTTCATAAAGTTTACATGCTAATGTCCTTGTCCATTCTTTTTCTTTCGTCATAGATCCATAACTCCCTAAATTCTGGTCAAGATTACTCCAAGAATGTGCCTTTTTCACTTTATCCACCTCCTTGGATCCATTTCCCATCATCATTTCTCCTTCTTCTTTTTCAACAACTTTCTCGACCTTCGTGCCCATTTCCTCAATTTTCTTCCTTTCCACATTATCAGCACAATTCTTGCTTCCAAACCCATCCATTTCCACTACAACCCCTGAATTTTCAAGATCAACTGTAGTACTGGCAGAGTCTTTTTCTTGAACTGAAGAATCAAGAAGTGATTTTTCTCTTTCTTCAGGGGATGTATAGTCAAAAAACTCAATTGGGTTTTCTTGAAACACAATCTTGTAAACTTCAAAATCCTCAAAACGATCCAACTCCTCAATGTCAACATCAGCTTCCAGTAGAGCATTCTTGAAAGATAGCAGAATAGCACTAACATTGTCTGAGTCAGGGGAAGATAGTAAAGAAGAAGGGGAGATGGTGTTGTTGACAAGTGCAAGGAGTAAAAGGGAAATGGTGATGAAGAGAGGGGAGAGAAATGAGATGATTTTAACAAGGTAAGGATAGAAGAAGATGAAGTAAGAGAAGTAAAGAGGGTGAGAGAGAATGAAGTAAGAGAAGAGAGTTAACTCAGAAATGAAGAGATTGAGTAATTGACTAGTGTTTGAGAAGCAGAGATGATGAACCATTTTCTTCTCCATAGATTGATTAATGGAGAAGTGAATTATGGAAGAAATGGGGAAGAAGAGAAGAATCTCTCAGACTATTTTAGTGAAATCAAAGAGAGAAAGAAAAAGTTTGTCTGATTGTAAATGCGGCGTTGATGTAGGAAATAGAATGTATACTTTCTTTTATCACCTCTGTTTGGGTTTGGCTGTGTGGGGAGGGCTGTGCGAATTCTTTTTTGTTTCCACCCCGTGTGCGGTGACTCCGTATTTAGGGGACTCGAACTCGGTGACTCCATATTCAGGGAATTCGAACGTGAGAACTCTAATCGTGAGAATTAACCAAGAAAGAGAGTAAATTCACTATTCACTAACTATAAATTAGTACATCTTGTATTTTGTTTCGTTAGTTTCAATTTATTTGTTATATTACTTTTCTTACTTTATAGTGTGTTAAAAAAATCGTTCTTTTTAAGTAGCTATGTAATTTCAATTTCTTACATTTCATGTTAAAATAAGATAAAATAATATTTTGATATATTTTATATGTCTTAGTTCTAAGATCCGTTAGAAATCTTTAAAAATTCTTTTTTATTTTCTTAAATTGCATGTTAAGTTAAAATTATATAAATAAATTAAAATAGTGATGTTTGCGTAATCAACGACACAACTTCCAATGCAAGTGTCTACAATCGTGCAATAGTATAATAACCCAATCAAGGGTTGGGGTCGAGTCCCAAGGGAGTAGTTTGAGAATTAATAGAAAAATAAAATTAAGTTCTAACTAGTCTTAGCTAAAGACATTAACGATTAAAAACATTGTAAGTTAAAGGGGGACACAAGAGTGTCAATTAACAATGAGGGTTTTGTCACTAGTAAGTAAAAACAATGAAATTAACAAAGAAATCTAAGTAATTAGAGGGGATTCTTGGGATGTGACCGGAATACAGATTAATTTAAATTATTGGGTACATGCTTTCGATAGAAAATTTATAGAGTAATAGTGACTAAGCTAAGCTATACGTGGGAATAAATTCTCTCAAGCAACTTACCCGTTTCAAATGGGTTCCTCTCGGACACCCACTTGCCGCATGAAGACCAGCCTACGCCTTACCCCACTCACTCTCTCGAGCTGAACCTCATGTCGACCCACTCCTTAGGCCATCAATCTAGTAGTCTTGGTTTCGCGACCTCTCTCTCGAGCAAGCCGAAAACACATAAATAAACTTGTATTTGCAACTACAAATTTGTTAAATTCATCCACAACTACTAGACGAAATCACCATTAAACTACATCTAATCTATTAGCAAGCAAGACCCAACAACAATCTTAGCCCATATTCGCTAAATCATAGCCCAAAAATTGTGGGTTTTAGCCACACATCAAGAGATATAAATTTATACCTAAATGAGCTTGCATTCAAATGGGTATGAAGATTTAAGTCTTGTTACAGACCAAGAATGAAGAATCCAAGACACCTAGGTCCAAATCCTTGGAGATGAAACACTCTTTTTCTTCAAGTTTCAAAACCCTCTCAAACTCAGAGCAAAAATAAAAAGTACTAAAATTATATTAATTGTTTCACACTAAAAATCTGATGATACTAAAAATTTGATACTAAGCTACAACTCTCAACGAGTATTTATAGTTTTCAAAAATCTGTGCTGCAGCGGATCATTCGGCGACATTAGTCGGAATCGCCGATCAATTCGGCGATTTGCCCTTTGGTGTAGTTCATCGCCGTCTTGCACCATCCTTCAGCATCGTCGTCCTCTGGGGCATTGGGCGACATGGTACTGCCTCGAGGAACTTCTCGGCGATGCACCGACTGCTCCCTTTTTCTGTCGACTTGATCTTTTCCTTCAGGGCTCAGCACACTGGAACAAAAGGCGAAGTAGGACCCTTCGGCGACTCGCCAAGTGGACTCAGCGATCCTCAAGCCTTCATTTTTTTTGTTCTTTTCAGCCTTTTCGTTCCTTTTTGTGAAGTAGTGTCCATGCTTTCCTTCAAATTTCAAATACCTGAAACTTAAGGATTTTCATCAGATATTGAGATGAAACAAGCATTTGAGGACAAAATTTCTATTAAAATATAGCCCTAAATGAGTCTAATTTGTGGACTCATCAACACCCCCAACTTAAACTTTTGCTTGTCCTTAAGCAGACTCAAGTTCAGTCATTCAAAAAGGGTGTCTCGAACAGTGCTTACACAAGACTCAATTTACTTATGCAAAAATCAAATGTGCATTCAAAGATTCAAGTTGTGAATCATAAATATCAAAGAACCTCATGCTCACAATACTTGCTTCAAATGCAAGTTCAAGCTCAACTATAGTGTTCAAATGCCCTCACACAAAGAATGTTTTCATATTCACATAATGTGTTTCATAGTATAAAGCTTTGGAATCAAATGCAACGCTCACACTCACAAAGAAGAACATAATGCATAATTTCACCCATTGGTTTGCCCATATTTTCTAATTAACATTTGTTTAAGCTCACTCAAGATCAAAAAGGTCTTTTCAAGGCTTGTAATTGGGCTGAGTGCAAATGTATGGTCATTTAGGCTCAGTGACTTTCATCCTCATGAAATGTGGTGCTCTCAATACTTCCTTTCCTTTTTCGTTCATCATTTTCATTAGTGCTTAATAGGTCGTCCTATTATTCGCTTCCCATGAATTGTTAGGAAACCCCATTTCTTTTGTACTTTATTCCACAACTTTCTTTTTCATTTTTTTTCTTTTTCTTTTCAATCTCTTCCCTTTTTTTTTTCCATATATGGAGGGGTTCCATATATGAAAAGAGTTCACATATTGTCTATGCAACTTCATTTGGCCTCATCGTAGCCGTACATTCATGTTCATTCCATTGTAAGCACTATTCAAGTCATCGATATTGATCCAAATCAAGACTCAAATTTTTGCAAAAGAACAGCCACATTCAACACATGAGAGGTGGCAAAAATGTGCGAAAAATTCAAAATTTTTCGGAAGGCTCAAGATCGAAAAAGGTCAAAATCGTTTTGCAATTTAAAACAAAAGGAGCCACAAGCTCAAACATCCATAGAAAAGCAGTGATAATATCAGTTAAAACAGAACAACCCAAATATAAGCACAAAACACGAGCATCAATATTCACACAAAAGGTGGGCCTCACCCCACCACAAATAAAAGCAATTTGTCCTCAAATGCAATTAACACAGAATTCGAAAGGTAAAATAAAGAAAGACAAAGAGGGAGGTAAAGAGGAATCCTGTTTATGCGGTCTCTCCATCTGTCTGGGCCTCAGTGCTCGGTGCAGCAGTTTGTACTTGGGCATCAATGCCCGGGGTCACCTCAAGAGGAACAGTAGTACCAGATCCACCAGGAGCTGCCACAGGTGTATCCGCAAAAAAGTTTTGTACAATTGCATAGAATCCCCGGGCCCATGAAGGGATATAAAAGCCTCGGGGAGTAGTCTCCCTGTCAGAAATGAGCCTCTTTCCCTTGCCTTTATTTTCAGGTGGAGGTTCTTGTCTTCTCTTCTTGGGAGGATTTGACCCTCTTTCATTTATTGTGATATCCCGTGCTCTTTTCTGGGGTAGCATGACAATATTAGTTTTTACCATATCTCGGGATACTCAAACTTCTCCCTGTCAAACTCAACAACATGCAAACACAACCCCACAAGATTTAACCTATTTTAAGGCACAAAAAATACGGGATTTTAACAATATAAACACTATGGGCAAGATTTTCACAGGCATAAGCAAAAACAATTAAAATCAGAGAGGCCCAACACACATCACTAAGATAAGATCATTGTAAATGAGTACAAAATTGTTAAAAATAAATTTGGGGTTCGGAAAAACAACCTTAGATGCTGATTAAAATACTTTTGAAATGCTAGGTGGCAATGTAATCTAAATTCGAGTACAAATCAATGACTAAAATACTCTAAAAGTGCAAAAATTTATAAATTAGAGTGCGGGTGTGAGTTTGGGAAGATAAAAAGTGAGGGAAACTGAAAGAGTTTGAAACTTTTGAACATTTGGCCTTAAAATCGTCCGGTTCTCGCTCAGTTGGTGACGTTAATTGTGCTCGCCGACACACTCGGCGATCCACTGAGTGGTCACTTACCTCGTCGAGTTTTACAGGACCTCTAGTTAATGTGGGGGTCCAAACGGCGGGCTAGATCGCGATCGCCGACCTGGTCGGCGATTCTCCAAGCTTCTCCTGGGCTCACCGAGTTTTACAGACTCCAATTTAAAGATGTCTTGAGTCAAACGGTGAATTAGGTCGGGCTTGCCGACCTCCTCGGCGATGCGCCGACTAGACCATTTACTCGCCAACCTGCACTTTTCAAACACTTTCCACACTTTAACTTGCACAATCAACACACATTATTTACCAAAAACAAAAATAAAGCAATAAAAGGGTCTTGGGTTGCCTCCCAAGCAGCGCTTTAGTTAACGTCGTGACACGACGCATGTCAACATTTAAACTCCAGTAGTGGGGTTTGCCCTATCTTCATAAGGCAACCCCTCTTCTGACTCTTGCTGCAATAGGGTATTAAACCTTTGCCACAACTCATAAATGGCTTCACCCTCCAATTGCTTGAAATTTAGGATGTTATCCCTAAAAATCATCAATCTCAAAGGAGGGTGATCCATTGTATCACTGTTACTACTAGATATGCTCAATTTTTCTGTTAAAAACAGCAACGCAAAAATCAAAACTAAAAATTAAGTAAGTTCAACTATAATTAACAAGAACAAACTTCAACTGAACTAAAAATTCTCAACTAACACTACTCCCCGGCAGCGGCGCCATTTTGATATTTGTGTAATCAACGACACAACTTCTGATGCAAGTGTCTACGATCGTGCAATAGTATAATAACCCAACCAAGGGTTGGGGTCGAGTCCCAAGGGAGTGGTTTTGAGAATTAATAGAAAAATAAAATTAAGTTCTAACTAGTCGTAACTAAAGATATTAACGATTAAAAATATTGTAAGTTAAAGGGGGACACAAGAGTGTCAATTAACAATGGGGGTTTTGTCACTAGTAAGTAAAAACAACGAAATTAACAAAGAAATCTAAGTAATTAGAGGGGATTCTTGGGATGTGACCGGAAAACAGATTAATTTAAATTATTGGGTACATGCTTTCGATAGAAAATTTATAGAGTAATAGTGACTAGGCTAAGCTATACGTGGGAATAAATTCTCTCTCGAGCAACTTATCTCGTTTCAAATGGGTTCCTCTCGGACACCCATTTGCCGCATGAAGACCAGCCTACGCCTTACCCCACTCACTCTCTCGAGCTAAGTGTTAGGCTATGGGACTAGGGTTCACTCTTTTGAGCTGAACCTCATGTCGACCCACTCCTTAGGCCATCAATCTAGTAGTCTTGGTTTCGCGACCTCTCTCTCGAGCAAGCCGAAAATACATAAATAAACTTGTATTTGCAACTACAAATTTGTTAAATTCATCCACAACTACTAGACAAAATCACCATTAAACTACATCTAATCTATTAACAAGCAAGACCCAATAACAATCTTAACCCATATTCGCTAAATTACACCCCAATAATTGGGGGTTTTAGCCACACATCAAGAGTTATAAATTTATATCTAAATGAGCTTGCATTCAAATGGGTGTGAAGATTTAAGTCTTGTTACAGACCAAGAGTGAAGAATCCAAGACACCAAGGTCCAAATCCTTGGAGATGAAACGCTCTTCTACTTCAAGTTTCAAAACCCTCTCAAACTCAGAGCAAAAATAAAAAGTACTAAAATTATATTAATTGTTTAACACTAAAAATTTGATGATACTAAAAATCTGATACTAAGCTACAACTCTCAACGAGTATTTATAGTTTTCAAAAATCTGTGCTGCAGCGAATCATTCGGCGATTCGCCCTTTGGTGTAGTTCATTGCCGTTTTGCACCATCCTTCAACATCGTCGTGCTCTGGGGCATTGGGCGACATAGTACTACCTCGCGAAACTTCTGGCGATGCGTCGACTGCTCCTTTTTTCTTCCGACTTGATCCTTTCCTTCAGGGCTCAGCACATTGGAACAAAAGGTGAAGTAGGACCTTTCAGCGACTCGCCAAGTGGACTCGACGATCCTCAAGCCTTCATTTTCTTCGTTCTTTTCAGCCTTTTCGTTCCTTTTTGCGAAGTAGTGTCCATGCTTTCCTTCAAACTTCAAATACCTAAAACTTAAGGATTTTCATCAGATATTGAGATGAAACAAGCATTTGAGCACACAATTTCTATTTAAATATAGCCTTAAATGAGTCCAATTTGTGGATTCATCAAATAGATGGAGTAAATAATAATGGAATGTAGATATATGACACCTGGATCTAAGTTAACCCTAAAAGCAGCTAATGAGGAAATGTTTGTCTAAGTCCATATAAAGAGACCAAATTCTCATCACTCTATCGACATGGGACATCTTAACATGAAAGACACATACATTACCTTTCTGTAAACTTTTTTTCATTACATTTATTTGGTATCATCTTAATATCTTTGATGGTCACTTAACTATCAACTTTTTTCACATAAAGTCACTCAACTTTCTTTTTCAACTCAAAGTCATTCAACTATGACATTTTTTCACAAAAGTCATAGTTAAGTGACTTTTGAGTTGATAATGAAAGTTGAGTGACTTTCTGTGAAGAGTTGATAGTTGGACTCGACCATCAAAGATGTTAGCTCCAGAATCTACTGATCCAATTAAAATAAGAAATGATTGCTTGGATGGTAAGTTCCTTTCACCTCCAATTCTAAAATTGTTAGTTCAAGTCATCAAAAAAAGTGAGTGCTCCCTCAAACTAATTGGATTAATTTAGGTCCGCAATGAATTGACCTGGTTATGATAAAAGAAAGAGTGAAACACAACATGTGATTTGGACGAAATAATGAATAAAAATTCAACCAAAAATCTTACTACAATGAGGGTAAGATGCTAATGGAATTTTCGAGTGATCTTGTACAGTGTGAAATGGTATGAGCATCTAATTCAAATCATTGAAACAGAGAAGTTGTTCAAAACACTCATAAGCTCCTTCGAATGTCGTTGAATATTTTTTTATACCACGTTACATAAATTCATTAATTTGAACTTGGTAACAATGAAATTCTAATTCTGATTAACCATTCTACTTAATTTGGGGACAAATTAAGTTGACATTTTTTTAGAAATAAAAATGAAATCTGAAATACGCAAGTGACAATATTCAAAGTATTCCACCAGTAATATTGACATCACATCAGTAAACACCAATTTATTTTACATGATTAGCTAACTTTATGAATGTTTTTGTACTATCTTATTAATGTAAAAATTGATGTACAAAAAACTAGTGAATCAGATTAAGAGTCTGTTTGGATTGACTTAAAAAAATAGCTTTTAAGTCAAAAATAAAAAGTCAAATTGAAATGACTTTTAAGTCAAAAAATAAAAAGTAGGACGACCTACTTTAAGTCATTTTAAATTTATTTTAAGTCATTTTTGACCTTGTCAAACACTTTCTAACATATTTTAAGTTATTTTTTTTTATATTTGTCAAACACTTTCAGAAGTAAAAAACTGACTTAAAATTAGGTTTGACCAACTTTGAAGCCAATCCAAACCCCCTCTAAATCTTCTCCAATTAAGTTCTTCAGTTTGTAGTTTATTGGGATAAGGGTCTAAAAAATACCCCATCTTTGGTCGAATTTGTTATTGCGATACTAAACTTTCATGAGAACTTATTACCTTCCTAGACTATTTATTCCCACATTTTAAACATATATATTTGCCCACGTGGACATAAAAAATAATCCAAAATAGTAATGTGTCCACGTGGGCACATTTATACCTTTAAAATACACTATTAAATAATTTAGGGGGTAAAAAATACACTATTAAATAATTTAGGGAGGTAATAGATCCTCATGAAAGTTTAGTAACGCAACAGCAAATTCGACCAAAGTTGGGGTATTTTTCAGACCCTTATACTTTTATAATTTGATCAATTTATTCTTTTTGCTACACTTGTTGAAGCAACTATAGACTTTCAAGGGAATTCCAATTAATGCCTTGCTCTTTTTAGCATCAAATTGTCAATTTATATTACATGCCCCTTCTTGCACTACCATTAAACAATTTGTTAATAAGAGCTGTGAGCTTGCAGTAATATTAAGTACTCATTTTATTTTATTTTTTAAAAAGAAGAAGATAGAAATGATGCATGTATTCTCCAATACCCGCACGTTACAATTGTATATTGTAAAACAAATTATGACATACCAAATAATGACAAAATTGACTAATCTAGTATGTATATTATAAAATATATGAAAACAAATCCATAATATAATAAAATATATGCACGCTTGTTCTTACATTACATAAAGTTTCTGATTGTCTCTAACTTTTGACCTCTCCCTTTACTTCTGACACAAAACGATAAAACATAAAAAAAAATAGATAAAAATAGTTAGGAAAACTTTCTATTTTGTCATTCAATATATAACCGCATCTGAAAAGTATTAAAAGAATGACAAAAGTCCCATATCGGTAATTAATGAGATGAGTGGACTCCTTATAAGACTTGAGCAATCCTCCTTCCTTTGAGCTAGCTTTTGGGTGTGAGTTAGGCCTAAGATCTAATTTAATATGATATCAGAGGAGGTTTGGACAATCCTCCTCCCTTTGAGCTAGCTTTTGAGGTGTGAGTTAGGCCTAAGACCTAATTTAACACAAAGTAGTACGTTGTAGAAAATTTAGAGAGCAAAGAGTATGATTAAGAAAGAACATTATAGTGGATTAGTGGTACCAATCAAGCAAGTAATTGTGAATTACTTGCAAGTATTAACCATCATAAATGAGTAATAATCAAGTAGTTGGTGAAAAGAAATGTAAGGTTAGAGAAAATTTTGTGAAAATGAAACGTCTTTAAGTCTATCTAATAAGTTAATATCATGATTTACATAGTCGGCAAGCTCTAAAACAATCATGTAATTATCGTCATCAGTTAGTTTAGGAAAAGAAAAACTGATTTTCCTTTTTTTGTTTTGGTACAAATAATTCATTCATTTCAATTTGTTTGATTTATTTTGATCGGACACTAATTTTTTTTTTAAAAAAGAAAATTTTTAAATCTTCTAATCTTAAATTAAAAATATATCAAATGTACTAAAAAAATTAATTATATAGTAAAAATTGTTAAAAGTGGAAATATCATTATTTCTTGAACGAATTAAAAAAATAGACCAAATAAATTGAACAGAGGTATATTAGATGAAATAAAGTGATTAATTGTTGAAGGAGGTTGATTGAAGTGGGAAAAAGATGTGATGGGGGGGAGTTAGCTAGAGGAAGTTCACATGGGATACCTACTCAATACTTTTCTATAGCAAGGGGTCCCTTGGCCCTTTTTACTTGTCACCTTTTTTCTTGTCAAAAAAGTGATGTCTGTTGTTACCATTTGAATTATTAACTAAATGGTTATCCAATGAGTAACTTCCACCATAATATTGTATTACAAGTTAGTTTCTGTAATCAAATAAAAAAAAAAAAAGCTAATTAGAGAAGTATTTGAAAATATTCTTGAATTTGATGTAAATTATTAGTATTGTAACTGAACTATTGATAGTTTTAAAAACACTCATTTATTTGATTAACTAAAACTTAGATACACCTCTAATATGCAACATGACATAGCAAGTGATCTCAAACTCTTGTAGAAGTATGAGACTTTTATTAAAAGAACCGAGAGAAGTGTTGAAAACACCCCTAAACTTGACGAGAATTTAGGAGTGTATTTTACTTATGTTGTAAGATCAAGAATGAATTTAAGTTCAATTAGTCAAGTAAAATGATATTTTTAAGACCTTCAATAGTTTGGGGATGAAACTAATAATTCACACCAAATTTAGGAAAATTTTCAACACTTCTCTCTTCCATAAACTCATATACTAGCATACATCCGCCGTTGATGGAGTATCTCTTTCATTCCGGAAATTATATATAAAATACAAAATACGGAGAGCTGAAGAAATTTTCAAGTGACTCATGAGTTCCATTAGCTGTTAATGTTATATCTTTCACACAAATAGTTAGACATATTTATTATTTATTTTTTCTAGCCTGTACATAAATTTTATATATATATATATCCACTCGTTATTTTTAATTTAATTGTTATATATTTATATTATATCTTCTATTTCTATTAAGGAAATACATAAAATGTACTATAAATATAGAATTATATGTCAAGTTGAATCACTTTTTACTTCTCAAGCTCCAATACAATTTAGCTATAATTGGCAAAATTATCCCCAAAGCATATTGGGACAAATAGAGTACATTTCATTTTAGAGAAAATGGTATGAAATAACAAATTATTAATTCAAATTAAATGTTACAGCCATAGTTTCTTTTATTTGTAATTCGCAGCAAACATTCCATATTTTTTGTCATCCCATTTGTATACCGAAATATACAAATAAACCCATTTGGTATAAATATGTGTTGTATATATGTAGTAATTTTATTTATATACAATTATTGTATTTTAGTTTGTATACCGAAATATACAAATACATATTTTTATGTATATGTATACCGAAATATATAGATTAATAGCCATAACAAACGTAAAGTTTGCTATGGAGCGCAATTGTACAAGCTATAGATATAACATACAAATATGATTTTCTTGTTTGCTAAACCTAAAATTTACGCTTCATTTTATCCTGATGTCTGATTAAATTTAATCTTATTCATCGTGTTTGGTATCTATATCAAAGCTCGATTAAATTCTAATTCACATAAAAAAGTGATACATTGATTAATAAAATGCTCTTTAATAAAGACGATTTCATACTCAAAGAAACTCAAATCCTCTAATTAAAGATAAAAATATGCTTACCCGCTATAACAATTCTCGTTGGTCTATGAATGGGACTTACATTAAAGGAAGGGATGCAAGAAGAAAAGAAGAGGTGGCTTATGTCAATTATTATTATCACACATGGAACATGCAGTGATGCATGCAATTTATAGACATCTAAAAGCACCTTTTCTATGGTTTCACAGTCGTGTCAAAGGCCACCCAATTAGCATCACTAGCTTTTTAGTACATGTCCCCCCATCACTCTTTTTAGCACTTCTCATATTAGTCAACTTCATCAATCTCTAACATCATTAAAAGGTTTCTTCCTAATCTCTCCAATTATAGATCACTAACAAACCCTAAATAATATAAATCACCACACTACTAGCATTGTTGACACTTTTTCCTTTTTTTTTAGTTAATTCAAAAAAAGAATTACATGGTTAGATTTCACTTATTTGACAATTTTTTTTATAAAAATGTACTATTTTAAAGATAGTTTTGAAACATTACGAAGTCTTTTTCATATTCTTTGAATTTCATACCCAATTTCCCTACATCACATAAGTTTAGACGAAGGGTGTATTCAGGGGCAGACCAACCTTATACAAAGAGGGGTCAACTGATACCGCTTCGTTGATTTTTTTTAATATATATACCTATACAAAAATCTGAAAAAAATTAAAAAAGAACTACAAATATTATTAATGACACTCCTTGAACAAGATAGCTCCTTCGCTCATTGGTTTGCACAACGAGCGAAATGGTTATTTCAATCACCGCGCGCGAGTTCGAATTCCAGCAACGCTAACTTTTGTTGTTATTTGGGGGGGGGGGTGACTTTTGTATTAATATCACTATTCCTAGTTAAATTAGCCTAAAATGAACCAGTTGAACTAGAATACAACTTATTACCTATTATAGAAATTATTGTTCAAATTGGAATTGGACACAATAATAAGTTATAAAGTAAAACCTAAGTTGAAAAAAAACCTCCGAGTTTGCAAATTGCAAGTGTTGTTATGTTGAAGGATTGATGCTACTGCAACTTTCTCTAAATTGTAAGTTCATTTTTCTTTTTATCTCTCACCTTTATAGTTTTAGTTGGAATTTCTTGAATATTCATCAACTTTTCATAGATTTAATTTCTTGAAATTGTTTAGAGTTATCTAATATATTAAAATTTTTAATTCAGACCAATTCAATGGAGAGATATTATTGTTAAGTATCTTTGAAGCTTTTAAAATCAAGATTGATTTACAAATTAAAATCGAATGGATGATGATCTTTTGAGTAGTTGTTTGGTGCCTTATATAGAGAACGAAATATTTAGTTACTATCTCCAATGAGGCTATTATGAATACATTTAAAAATATAAAAATTCGTTGAGGAGAGTTGTAGTAATAGTTTACTTGATTTATGTTTTATTAGTATGTTTTAAATAGTTTTTATATTAATAAGTTTTTACCTCAATTATTTATTACTTATTTATTTTGAAATATCGACATCACTTAAAAAAAAATCTGTGTAACCACTGGGTGTATTAGTTAACAAGTACACATCATTCTTGATTCTGCAATGCTGGACCGACAATCATGCCCTTTATTAATTACTTTGTTAACTAACTCCCTTTAAATCTATGGGCTAAATATGTACCAACACTATTGGACATGGTAGCCTCCCTAACACTAACAACAAAATTGATTATGTAAAAGGTAAAATTTAACACACAAAAATAAGAAATGAATTAATTAAAAATTATCATCCATGTCTGGTAAAGTCGGGATTAGGAGTTCGGTGGTTCTAAATTTTATTTTATTTTTTAAAAAAAGAGATTTTTTTTTGTTGATAATGGGGTTCGAACACACAACTCTAGCGTGAAAAACATTTCCACTCTGATAGGGCTTCACAAGTTAATATACATATATATTTTTTTAATTTTTTAATACAAATATAGAATCCATGAAAACTAATGGATTCGTCCGAATCCACAAACTCTCACCTATCTCCGCCCTGCCCCTGCATCCATCTATAAACAATTGCGTCGCCCCTCCTAAGTCATAGCGTGACATTTGGGATTCACGACGAGGTTGATCTGAAATTTGCACTCACTCTACTCTTGATTCTTATCCCATACATATCAGGGAACAATAACCAAAGTGTGTTGATTAAAATATTTTGAATATATTTCTTTTTAGAAAAATGAACTTTTTGAAAATAAGGAAAATGACTTTCCGGAAGGATTTTTACTTTAAAAAATTCTTACTTAGGGAATAAAAAATCACTATCTGATTCGATAGGATTTGGACTAAATAGCAGCAGTTATGATAGCTGCTATATGTTTTCTATGGACTTTAGCAGTAGTTATAATCTTCACTATTTTTTTTATTTTATTTTTTACAATTTTTACTTCAAAACTGATTGATATGGTATTTCATCATTCAATTTACTTTTTAAAATGAGGTAGAATCAATATTATTAAACCATCAAGACATGAACATTAAACAAGTATATCATTAGTCTCAAAACTTACTTTAAACACATATGTTTCAAACATTAGTTCTGGTCAAGCATATCATTTGTCTCAAATCTAACATTAAACATATCCATTGCAACAATTAATCATAAAGAATCTGTTGCATCCATTCAAGCAACTACCATACTTAATTATTTAATACATGAATTGCACGATTCTTCATTGATTGTCCTTTGAATTACTTCCATCGTATGATCTTCTTACGTTTCATGAATGAAACGGGTATGCTAACTGCATCACTTAACTATTAATTTTTTTTTAAAAATATAAATAATTCAAAGAACCACAACAAAATCAGATTTAGTAAACTACATGAATTTAGATAATTAAAAGAAATCACTCTATTAAAAAAACATCGTTAGTAATTTCAGCCAAAAACAATATATATAAATAAATAAATGAAAAAAATGATAACAATATTATTTTTGCGTACTAAAGTAACAATATTAGCTTTGCTTGCTAAACCAATATTCAAGAAACAATGTTGAAAGTTATTTTCTGTTGTGGTACGTAGGATAATATTAGTTTTGCTTACTAAAGAAAGATATGACATTGATAAGGTGTTGATCTTCTGAAAAATTGAACCTAAAGTTTCTTGAATCATGTATCATTTGTTTGGATCTTGCTTAAAAAACTGGTGTGTATACATGCTATTTGAAAACAATTAATAGTGCATTTCGTTAAATAAAAATAAAAATAATTTATTCCATCAACAAAAGAATTACACAAAGTTGAAAAAGAGACGTACAGAAAAATGGTGAAAAATAACACATGCTAAAAGAGAGGTACACCATTATTATAGTATAATGGAACACAATTATTATAGTATACATTCATATCTCAACTCTCATGTCTCATTTTAAAATTCATTCAACAATAAGAGTGAAATCAAACAAACAAGAAATTTATGAAATTATATTTATCGTTGAACGAGTCAGAGAAACAACAATCAATTATACTGATCATAGGCAATACATATGAATGCAGGTAATGCAATAGAAACCAGCAAAGCCATTAGAATCAAGTGCCACACAACCAAGTATATATAAACAACTACCTCCTACCCCCGACAACTAGGTAGGACCTATGTGAGTACCCTCATCATGTTCGATGTGTCACACGACCAGAGGGTCTCATAGGGGAATCAGTAAGTCAGTATACACTACCTGATCCCGATCTAGGACTTCCAAATATATCCATCGTGGTACTGGATCTGCTCTGTCATGGTATCAGAGGTATAATTAAGTAGCCAAATCAGTATAGAAAAAGAGCGCCAACTAGGGCTGGCAGGGGGACCGGGTCGGCCCGCCCCGGCCCGCGACTAGTTCGAGAACCGTCTCGACGGACTCGGTCCTGTCTAGTCTCGCGGGTTGGGGGGACTACGGGTTAGGGGACTGGTTAGGGGCTAGTTCACCCTTTGGTCCCGGTCGACTCGGCCCGATACCGGGCCGACTGAACTGGCCGATTTTCGCGAGATCCCCCTTTTTAAAAATTTTTTTTTGAATTGTATCTGTTGCCAACAGTTGGGGCAACGGCTAGTGGGCCCCCCAACGGATTTATTCCATTTTTTCACTTCCCCAACACCCCCTACCACTCCCAACTACTACCCTACTTTTAATATTTTAATTTAAACCCGCAAGTTATCATAAATACACTTTAACCCATTTTTAATATTTTAAATACCCCTCTATCCCTTATTATTTCTTACAAAATCATCTATTTTCTCATCTATTTTCTATATCCTCTCAATCTTAAGTCTTAATTTTTGATTCCATTTAAGTTTCATATTATATCATAATACATATATTTCAATTCTAAATTTTCATATTATATCATAGTATATATAATTCTCATATTTACTATCAAGTACTGGAGTTCCAAATTACAAGTTACAACAAATTACAAGTTTCAAGAATCGGTTATAATGTCTGCTATTAACACAGACGTTTGGTACATTCATTTCATAATATTTAGATTTTATTTTTCGTCATTAATTTTTGTGTAATTGTTATTTTTATATTACACTTTACATATAATTAAATATGAGTTCTAGCAAAAAAGATACCGGTAAAGGAAAAGAGAAAGAACCAAGTGGCATTAGTAAATTATTTAATTTTAATAAAAAAAGTAGTAAGGAAAAAAATAAGAGTAAATATGGTGGTACTTCTTCTAAATCAATGTCTAGAGTTAGATTTAATACAAATGATTCTACTTATGTTGATGATACTTCTTATGATATTGATTCAAATGTTCAACTCGATCATGAAAGTTTAGAACGACGTTATGGTAATATTAATCCTAATCTTGATGAATATTTAGGTGAAGAAGTAGAAGTTGATCCGGGAGAAGAAGATTTAGAAAATACACCTACTAGTCCGGTGACAGAAGTTCCAACATAAACTACAAATTCAACGAAGCAAAATTGTGGACGCCCACCCCTTATACCTCCTACAAGGGAGAAGGTGAAGTATCAACGCCCTAAAACTTCTGTTGTGTGGCAATTTATAACTTTAGATAAGGAAAACTCTAATGCTATTTGTAATAAGTGTAAGCAATCTTTTAAACATAGACAAGTTGGGGGTCAAGGTGGGACGGGGGGCTTAAATAGACATTTGTTATCTTGTGTGCCGATTAAATATAAAGAAGCTAAAGCATTAGCTGATAGGAAAAAAGGAATTCCAGTTAATGATTTTGATATTAATATTAATGAATCGGTAAGGGCTTCTAACATGGTTCAAGGAACATTAGATCATTCTAACCCCGGTGGTTCACTAACACAACATAAATATAATAAGGACAAAGATCGCGAAAATTTAGCTAAAATGGTTTCTGTTTGTGGTTTGCCTTATAGTTTTCCTTCACATCCCGATTTTATTAAATATATTCAACAAACTTATAATCCTTCTTTTAGAGGTTTTTCAAGAAATACTGTTGAATCTGATGTTTTTGTATATCAAGGTAAACATTGTCAATATCTTCATTGTTTGTTTAGCATATTAGATTCTAGAGTGTCTATAACTTTGGACATGGATCGTAGTGTTAATGGACATGATTAGTTAACTATTACAACACATTGGATTGATCATAACTGAAATTTGCAAAAAAGAACCATAAGTTATAAAGAATGTGTAGAGAAAAAAATTGGTGCAAATTTAGCTTCAAATATTTTGAGTGTTTTAGATTATTACATGCTTATAGATAAAGTAATGTCTGTCGCATTAGATAATGCATCTAATAATACAAACACTGCTAGTATGTTAAAAGTTAGATTATGTCCAATTGATGTTAAAGCTTTTCATGTTAGATGTGTTGCGCATGTATTAAATTTAGTTGTACAAAATGGTATTTCATTATTTGATTATGGTTGTATGAAAATTGAATATGCTGTTGCCTGGATTTTTTATGCTCATAGAGTTGCTAGAATTAGGGAATTTAATGAGCGTTGTGTACTATGTGATTTGCCACCAAGAAAAATTCTAAGACATATTAAAACAAGGTGGAGTTCTTTTTAAGAAATGCTTTCAGTTGCTTACGAATATAAAGGACCAGTACAAATGGTGTTTAATGCTTATAATGCTGACCATTAGATAGAATTTGTGAAGAAGATTAGGAAGAAACTAATGAACTATTAGAATTTTTAAGACTCTTTTATGATGCTACAACCATATTTTTTGGAATTTATTATCCTACTATTTCATCAGTATTAATAAATATTTGTGCTATTTCACTTCAATTTTCTAAATACAAAAAAATTAAAAAATTTAGGGTTGCAATTGAAGGTATGATTGAAAAATTAAAAAAATATTTTTATCCTATTCCTCAAATTTATTTAACTGCTACTTTATTTCATCGTGACTATAAATTACGAGTTGTGCAGGGACTTGTTGACACTTTTTATGATACTTTAGAAATTTTATCGGAAGAAATTCCAACTTGTGAAACGTGTAAGTCTAGTATAAAAGTAGATGTAAAAATTTTCTATGAAAAATATAGAACTACAGGAAATACTCAAGGAGAAGTTGGTCAAACTTCTAATCCTCAGAGTAAAGCTCGAATTTCAAGTTATATGCGAGGTTTTGTTGGTCTTAATTCTACTAATCGTGATGATTTTGAAGAATATCTTAATCAATCTTTAGAAACAGCGGAAGACAAAGATGGTAATGAAGATTTATTAGCATGGTGGAGGAGGCGGAGCATTGCATTTCCAATTTTGAGCAAAATGGTTCGTGATGTTCTAGCTATTCAAGCTTCATTAGTTGCATCGGAGGCTGCTTTTAGTGCGGCAATGTTTCAAATTGACGATCATAGACATTCATTGGCGGAAGAAAGTTTGGAAACATCATTTTTATTTAGAGACTGGGTCAACGCCGAGAGGAGGAATTATAATTTGCCAAAGTTAAGTTCCAGACAAGAAGCTTGGGTTAAAGCAGTAATTGAATCTAGTGACAATGAATTAGAGTCAAGAGTTTCTAGCAAGTTTGCCAACACCGGAGGATGTCACCATCGATATGATTCGACAATTAGAATTGAATTTTAAAGGAGAACACAGATATTAGATTACATCCGAGAACTAATTGAAACAGAACCCTTTTCAAGAAGGTGGCTGCGTAAATTAGTTACTCATCTAATATTTGTAACAAATATTAGTTTTACGTATGAGAACTTATTGAAACAAAACCCTTCCTAGAAGGTGGCTGCGTTGATTAGTTACTCCACTAATATTTGTAAATTGTAACTTCTAAGTTCTAACTTGCAATTAGATTTTATTGAATAAATTTGAAAGCTTTATTCAAGTCTTTTTTATACAATCATTGTCTTGCATTTTAATTTTAATATATACATACATATTTACATATATACTAAACTAACTTTAAAATAGTTAATTTAAAAATTGAAATTTGACATTTGAAATTTGAAATTTAAATTACTTAAAAATATTTAAAATACAAATTTGAACTTCTCAAATTTGAAATTTGAATTTGAAATTTGAAGTTTGAAATTTGAAAGTTGAATTTGAAATTTGAAAACTTAAGCATTATTTATTAGCTAAAAATGATAGAAAACCAAATAAACTAAAAATGTTATTCATTAACATATAATTTCAATACAAATAAATAAGTATATAAAAATAAAAAATCCCACGTCCCGTCCCGTCTCGTCCCGCCAAACCCAGTCCAATCCCATATATATAGTGGGACGGGACGGGAGGTATTTTGTCCCCCCAATCCCAGTCCCAGCTAAATCCTGCCAGCACCGTCCCCCATCCCGTCCCGTCCCCCAGTCCCCATCCCCGTCCCCATGCCAGCCCTAGCGCCGAATGATTAAGTAAAAAGTGAGCACATCCCAGATGCCTCTGATATGTATTAATGCTTCTAGATGTTTTGATGATCTCCTTACAAGTGCAGGGACCCGGTCCTCTGCAGAGTATGTTCGTCCAGGATTATATGTTGTACAGCTGGCAAGCTGTCACTTCAGCGGTTGGTGAGGCGCCAGTGTCCTGAACCAATTAGAATAGACGAGGTTGTTTGTACATCGGACAATAGCCCTTCATGGTTGATATATTCAACACACAAACAACATTTTACTCATTCATTCATAGAGATATATTCAAGCTTCAAAACAACAGGACCTGATAGATTGCATTATTGCTTCATGTAGCAGCTGTTACTCTTGACTGCTTGTAATTGTGGGTATATTGTAGGAATCGTTTCGCTTGTGATAGAATTGTTTCAATCTTGGGTGAATCTTTGTAAGAACTTAGTTGTGAGTAACTTAGTGTCTTACTTTAAAGTCTATATTAATTAGTTGGGTTAGTATAGTGGACATTGTTGTATCTACTTAGGCTCGTTTAAGTAATAGGTGATATTACTTAGTGTGGAGATTAGCAGGTTAATCTCATATTATAAACTGTGTTTTACTTTTACTTGTGAAGTTTAGTAAAAGTAGTTTGAAAATTCCTGTGAGACAGGTCGTGGTTTTACTCCCTTGAGCAAGGAGGTTTCCACGTAAAGTTGTGTGTACAATCTTTACTTTCAGCATTTATTTACTTTATGTTATTGTAATCGTGTTGAGGACGTGGTCCTATCGTAACTAGTGCATGCATACATTCTAACAAATGATATCAGAGCTTGACTTTTCGATTTTGGTAACACTAAGAAAAGAATAAATCTTGAAGGAATGGCTGCTCCACCCACTATGGAGGAAGGTCAGTCATCTACCAGACCACCCCGCTTCAATGGACAATACTATGTATGGTGGAAGAATCGTATGCATGATTACATCAATGCTGAAGATACTGAGTTGTGGGACGTGATTCTTGATGGACCGTACATTCCCACAAAGGAGGTAAAAGATGGAGAGCTCAGCACAACAACTATCAAAACCAAAAAGGAGTACAATGAAACAGACAGGAAGAAGATAGAGAAGAATTATAAAGCAAAAATGATTCTAGTATGTGGAATCAGGTCAGATGAGTACAATAGAATCTCTGACTGTGAGACAACCAAGGAGATATGGGACCATCTCCAAACAATCCATAAGGGAACAACACAAGTGAAGGTGTATAAGCTCGATATGCTTACGACTCAATATGAGAACTTCTGTATGAAGGAAGGTGAAACTATCTTCGAGATGAACTCAAGATTCACCTCCATAACCAACGAACTGAGATGTCTTGGTGAGCATATTCCCCTAAGCAAACAAGTTCGAAAGATTCTCAAAGTGCTTCCCAAGTCATGGGAAAGCAAAGTGAAGGTTATTACTGAAGCAAAAGATCTGAAGACGCTTGCCATGGATGAACTGATTGGAAATCTGCAAACCTATGAGCAAACATGAAGGAGGGAAAGAAGGAGAAATCAGTTGCTTTGAAAACATCTCATGATGATGTGACTGAAGATGAGGACGAAATGGCATATGTCACTAGAAGGTTTTAGAAGATTATTAAGAAATATGGAGGCTTTCAAAAGAAAGCTTCGACCATCAGAGCAGCAAATGCAAATGATCTTTGTTATAAATGTGGCAAACCTGGTCATTTTATGAGGGACTGCCCCAGTCAGAAGCAGGATCTCAAGACTTCAGACCTCGCAGAAGGGACCAGGTCCTAGACCATGAAAAGAGGAAAGCTCATGCTGATCAATTGGTAAAGAAAGCTTTGGCTGTATGGGGAAATACATCTAGTGAGTCTGAGAAAGAGACAGACAGTCCAGAAGATGTCTTGATGATGGCTGTGGAAGATGATGAAACTGTCTACAATTCCATTTTCTCACTAATTGCAAAATCTGACGATGAAGAGGATCTAAATGAGGTAACCCTTTTTGATCTCAAGGATGATTTAGATACTCTTCCCATTAATAGATTGAGAAAACTTGCTGCCCTGTTAATTGACTCAGTTGATGAACTAACTTTTGAAAATTTGATGATGAGTGAAAAGCTAAGTCTGTGCGAGGATGAAAACTCAGCTCTCAACTCTCAAATGTCTGAAATGAGTGTTAGGATAGGTATCCTTGAAACTAGTAGTCTGGAAACCAACGAGGAACCTGGTACCTTTGAGGGTGGGAAGCGAAAACTCAGTAACTTTGAGGTTGAACTAGAAGAGAAACTTAAGACCTCTGAGTCTAAGTTAGTTGCCTCCCTGGAAAGGAACTCTCAACTAGTGAAGGATCTATGCAAGATCAAAGAAGAGTTGAACCACTCCCTCAAATGGACTGATTCGTCTAAGATACTCTCTAACTTAGCAAATAAGAAGTTCAACAGCAGAAAAGGATTAGGTTGTAGACAGATAGAGCCTCCCTATAATCTTCATAGTAAATATATGTCTGTCTTTGACAACCTTTTGTGTACCCACTGTGGGAAAAATGGTCATCTGAAAGAAAAATGTGAGATTTTAAGAGGGGTAAAAGAAAGGCAGGAGAAGTTTCTCAAATCAAGAAAGATTTTTGAAAAAAAGAAAAAGGTACCTGGTCTGAGTTACCACTTTAGCAAGAACACTTTACCCCCATAGACATGAAGGTTTCTCATTAAGCCTTTTGACAGTTTTTGGGAACTCCATTTGAAGTGGGTTCGTAAGTCTAATAAGTGATTCTTGTGTAGAAGAGAGGAAACATTCACTGCTGGTACATGGATAGTGGATGCTCAAGGCACATGACTGGAGACACTCTAAACTTCCTCTCTTTGGAAGCACACCAAGGTGATGGTGTGTCATTTGGTGGTGGAAAGAAGGGTTTTATTCTTGGAATTGGCAAGATAGGAAGAACAACTGATCATTTCATAGATTATGTACACTATCTGGATGGTTTGAAATACAATCTCCTGAGTGTATCTCAAATCTGCGACAAGGGAAATGAAGTCAAGTTCATGTCTGATAGGTGTCTGGTTACAAACTGTGAACTAAAAGAGTTGTTATGTCTGCCAAAAGAATAAAAAATATGTATGTTACAGATCTTGACTATATTGAAGGGTACAGTATTTCATGCCTGAGCGCTCAAACTGATGATGCAAATCTATGGCATCGGCGATTGGGTCACGTAAGTACTTATTTGTTAAACAAGCTTGTTGCAGGGGACCTGGTCCATGAATTACCAAAGCTGAAATTTTCAAATGATAAAGTCTGTGATGCTTGTGCAAAAGGGAAACAAACAAGATCATCCTTCAAAGCCAAGAAAGGTGTGATCACAACCATCCTCTATAGCTTCTTCACATGGACCTGTGTGGACCAGTTATAATTCAAAACAGAGGAGGTAAGAAGTATATTCTTGTAGTTGTTGATGATTTCTCCAAGTTCACTTGGAACATGTTTCTGCGGACTAAGGATGAGACGACTGGACTTCTGATCACATTTGCCAAAGCTATTCAACTGAATGTTAACTGCAAGATTTCTAGTATCAAGTTTGACCATGGCACCAAGTTTGAGAACTCTCAACTTGAAGGCTTTTGTACTGAAAATGGAATCAATCACAATTTCTCTGCACCAAAAACTCCTCAGCAAAACGGAGTTGTTAAAAGGAAGAACAGAACATTGGTGGATATTGCAAGAACCATGCTGATTGACTCAGGGCTTGGAATGAATTTTGAGGTAGAAGCAGTTGACACAACATTCTATGTTACAAATAGGTGTCTTATCAAGTTTGTGATCAAGAAAACACCTTACGAGTTGTTGAATGACATAAAACCTTCAATTGCTCATCTTAAGCCATTTGGGTGCAAATGCTTTGTACTGAATAATGGAAAGGATGACCTTGGCAAGTTTGATGCCAGGAGTGATGAAGAGGTGTTTGTCGGGTACTCTTCTACCAGCAAGGCTTATAGGGTTTTTAACAAAAGAACTCTATGTGTTGAAGAGAGAATGCATGTGATATTTGATGAATCTGAGAAAAATGATAAGAACAAAGAAGACCATGAGTTGGAGGAGCTGATTAAGGGAAAACAGGATAAGGCAATCCAAAATCCTAGAAACAAACATGTTGCAAAAGAAAATGGTGCAGAACACACATGAGAAACAGGTCCCTCTGGCTCAGCCCATGAGGTATTATCTCAAAATCCAGAAGATTATGAAGGAGAATCTAATGTTGATGTGGAAGAAGAGACTACTAGAAAGTCTGGATGGAAACATCAATCCTCACATCCACTGGACAATCTCATCTCTCCACTTGACTCCGGAATACAAACTAGATCCAGAATAAGAAATCTAGTTGCATATTCAGCCTTCATATCATCCATTGAGCCTAAGAACATCAAAGAGGCTTTACATGATGCAGATTGGGTAACATCAATGCAAGAAGAACTTCATCAATTTGAGAGGAGCAAAGTTTGGTACTTGGAGATGGGTCTTTAGAAACAAACTTGATGAGCATGGGACCATCACCAGAAACAAGTTAAGGCTCGTGGTGCAGGGGTACAACCAAGAGGAGGGGATTGACTACGACGAGACTTTTGCTCCTGTATCCAGAATGGAAGCTATTAGAATCTTGATAGCCTTCGTTGTCCACATGGAATTTAAGCTATTTCAAATGGATGTCAAGAGTGCATTCTTGAATGGAAATCTGAATGAAGAGGTGTATGTCAAACAGCCTCCTGGTTTTGAAGGTATAGAACTGCCAAATCATGTGCTGAAGCTGGATAAAGCTTTGTATGGTTTAAAGCAAGTTCCCAGAGAGCGCTTGTTGAAGTTTTTCCTTGCAAATGGGTTCAAAAGAGGTAAAATTGATAATACCTTCTTCCTAAAATCCAAAGGTAAGGAGTTGTTGATTGTGCAAGTATACGTAGATGACATCATCTTTGGAGATACTTTAAATTCACTATGCAAAGAGTTTGCTGATTTGATGAGTAGTGAATTTGAAATGAGCATGATGGGGGAGCTTACTTTCTTCCCAGGATTGCAAATCAAGCAGTCTCCTCAGGGCACTTCTATATGTCAAGAGAAGTATGTAAAAGGATTGCTCAAAAAGTTCAAACTACTTGAGGCAAAAGTTCTTGACACACCTATGAGCACAAGTATGAAACTTGATTTGGATGAAGATGGTGTTGAGGTTAATCAGACCATGTACAGGAGAATTATTGGGTCACTTCTGTACCTCACTACAAGCAGGCCTGATATAGTCTTCAGTGTAGGTATGTACGCAAGGTTTCAAACAACGCCAAATGAGTCATATTTAAAGGCAACCAAGCGAATTCTGAGATACCTGAAGAGAACTCAGGACCTGGTCCTCTTCTACCCAACGGGTGATTCGCTTGATCTAATTGGTTATGCTGATTATGCAGGTTTTCTTGTTGATCGAAAGAGTACATCAGACATGGCACACTTCCTCGAATCATCACTGATTTCTTGGGGGACTAAAAAGCAAAATTCAGTGGCACTGTCTACATCAGAGGCAGAATATGTGATTGTTGCATCATATTGTGCTCAGCTTATATGGATCAAGCAGTAACTGGAAGATTTTGGTGTTCTCACAGACACTATCCCTCTAATATGTGACAATACCAGTGCAATGAACATGGCCAAAAATCCTGTTCAGCATAAGAGGACAAAGCACATAGATGTGAGGCATCACTTCCTAAGGGACAATGTTGAGAAGCAAAATATTGTGATGAGTTTCTACAAGACAGAAAACCAGTTTGCTGATATCTTTACAAAGCCCTTGAGTAAAGAATGTTTAATCAAAAATAGGTTAAGGCTGGGGATGCACAAGATCACTTGATTCCATGACAAGTTTGCACAAAATCTTCAATTTGATTATGTTAAAGAGTCCAGGTATCTATACTTGTTGTAATGCGTATCGTTTGAGAATTCAGTTCTGGTACCTTAATGCAGGTATACACTCATGGCATGATAGCTGAAGGGAAGATCTAAACATACAGGCAGGGCTACATACTAAATTGGACCTGGTCCTCATGAGGTTAATATCATTTATTCTACACTGTGTGTCTATCAACTGTCACTGCCACGTGTCTCTCACCTATTCATCGCGTTAATTTCAAACGTCTTTTCACTTTAAAACCAAGAGTCATTATGATTTTGGGACCTGATACCTTTTGTACTTAAATATAAACCTAACCTCTGTGAATCCAAATCCTAATTTCTTCATAATCCTTTTGTGATTCACTACTCTGCTCCTAAATTGCTTTTGTTTCTCCTCATCAAAATGACCAACTCTTCTACATCTTCAAAGACTCCTATTCCCCAAGAGGTTGAAAAACCCTTGATCTTTCAACTTCTCTTCTCCTCTCCTTTCCCAAAACAGTCTCCTTCGACACCAGTCTATACAATTGGTGAAATAGGTAAATCCCTTACTCCTCTAACCAAAGTAGTGGTTTTGCCTGCACTCAGAAGCCCAATCAGTCATAAAACCAAGCGTTGACCCTCCCATTGAAGAAGTTGAAGTATTGTCTAGGGGAGTGTCTTTTGCTATGTCTAAGAGGTTATTTGATGGTGATCTGCTTGAGGGAAAGGGTCCTGAGTCAAATATTCTAGCAGCAGGGACAAAATTAGTGGCTTTATAAAGTTTGGCCTCTCTTAGAGGCGATGTTTAACCAACCTTGTTGGAACAAGAGTTGAGGTCTCCGGAGCAGATCCCTCACAGCGTTCAACCTGTGTTTGATAAAACCCCTAGGTCAGTTGACGTTGAGAGTGACAAGGAATAGGAAGGAGAAGTTCCTTTGAAATGGAGCAGAAAAGGGGTGTGAGGGGCCAACACTTTAACAGTTGGTGTCCCAGATTTGGAAACAGTTAAGAGTGCTCCTGAGGCTACTCTTACTGATGAGCCCGCTGAGTTTGCAAAGGAAAAAAAAAAGAAAAGGGAAAGGAAAGATAGTTGAATCCCACTCAAAAGGGGACAAGAAGAGGTATGGGTCTAGGAGTGACATGCAAAAAGTTATGGGGAGTGTCGTAGCAGCAAATGTAATTCAAATGGAGAGGGCTAGGAAAAGAAGATGGGAAGGCCACTTGCCTGAAAAGCCTACCTCTACTCTTTTGCCTGTTGGGTCCAGTGACACTGAGTCTGATGATGTTGTTGCATATGTGGCAAAAAGAAGGAAGGAATGAGAGGACAAGAGGGTAAAATCAAAAGGAATTCAGAAGACTGCAAAGAAATCGCCTGTGAAGAAGGAGAGAGTGATAAAATAGGTCTCTACTAAATCAAGTTTAGTCAAAGGACTAGGTCCTTCTATTCAAAATCCAGTTGCAGACATGGAGATGACAAGGGAAGATCACATAGTTGAAATGGAGAACCAAAAAGTGCTGAACGGAAGAGTATTCGATCCTGACATCCTTACTGCATTTGGTATGTCAAATCTCTTTGATGTTATTTCTCTACAAGTTTGGGGTCATTTGTTCGAACCCCCAGCACCATATCTTCATGAACTTGAGGTGCGTGAATTTTACTACAACATGGAGCTTCTAGAGGATGGAGGAATCAGGACTGTTGTCAATAATATTAAATTTTTTCTATATGAGGAATCTTTGGGGATCATTCTAGGTGTGCCTGTGAAAGCAATACGATCAATTGAGGACTGTAAACCATCAGTGAGTTCCTAAAACAGGCTACAAAACGTGGATACATCAAGCGAGCAGGGTTGCCAAAGAAGTTTCTCAAAGGGGAATATCAGTTACTCTTTGAGTGAATCAACAAGGTGTTGGTACCACAGACAGAGAAAAGAACTGTAGCATTTGCTACTGATCTGTTTCTCATGGAAAAGTTGGATGAACTTGAGGAAATTAATCTCCCTGCTATAATGCTTGAACATATGCACAAGATTATGACTTGGAAACGGGCTAAACATGGCTTCCCTTATGGCACATTGCTGAATTATGTGTTCAAACATTTTAAAGTGCCTTTGGAAAGAGGAGCTGGTACCACCAAGCAAATGTTTACTACTGTCACCCTCCTAAAATGTGAGTGTGTTGAAGGGAAGTCCAGAGGCATGTCTCAGGTGGCGGATCTTATAGAATAATAAGCCTCTCTTAAATGTGAGTTGACTGATCTCACTGCGATCTTAAATGATAAGGAGGTTGAAATTGCGCAACTAAAATCTAAGTTGTACAAGGCTGTCTCAAAGGGACCTGGTACTAGTGGTATGGATGGTCAAGTGGTGCAACAGTTGAGGGATGAGAATGAACTGCTGCTGAAGACAGATGCCTCACTCAGTGAGGATGTCAAGGCTCTCAACAAGAAAATTATCCAGGCTCATGAGGCTACAAATGAGCGGATGTCCTTGCTAATGCGCACTATTAATCCCCTTCCCCCTCTGTCCTAAACAAGTCATGTCTTCCTAGTCTTTTCATTCCTGTGTCAAAATTCTAGTGGCTATGTGTACTATTTTGACTGACCTCTATGGTCAGCTTTTGTGATCTAATGCTAATCGTTCATGTGCCGTGCTTAGTATGGTTTAATATTCTCTTTCTGCTTACATGTTCATGCTCTGTACGGCCTATGGCCCTGAATTCTTACATGCTTTGCATATAACTCGCATATGTTTACTGTTACTCCTTTTAAATGATGTCAAAAGGGGGAATTTTTGGGTAAATTGATGGGTAAACTGTTGTGCAATCAGAAGGGAACTAAACTAAGGGGGAAGGACAGTGACAGGGGGAACTAATGTAATTTTGAATGAATACTTAACACTCATGTGAGGCTGCTTGTAGGTTGTTTGTCATCATCAAAAAGGGGGAAAATGATTTTTGTATTAATGCTTCTAGATGTTTTGATGATCTCCTCACAAGTGCAGGGACCCGGTCCTCTGTAAAGTATATTCATCCAGGATTATATGTTGTATAGCTGGCAAGCTGTCACTTCAGCGGTTGGTGAGGCGCCAGTGTCCTGAACCAATCAGAACGGACGAGGTTGTTTGTACGTCAGACAATAGCCCTTCATGGTTGATATATTCAACACACAAACAACATTTTACTTATTCATTCAAAGAGAGATATTCAAGGTTTAAAACAGCAGGGACCTGATAGATTGCATTATTGCATTTTGTACCAACTGTTACTTTTGACTGCTTGTAATTGTGGGTATATTGTAGGAATCGTTTCGCTTGTGATAGAAACATTTCAATCTTTGGTGAATCTTTGTAAGAACTTAGTTGTGAGTAACTTAGTGTCTTACTTCAACGTCTATATTAATTAGTTGGGTTAGTATAGTGAGCAGTGATGTATCTGCTTAGGCTCGTTTAAGTAATAGGTGGTATTACTTAGTGTGGAGATTAGCAGGCTAATCTCGTGTTGTAAACTGTGTTTTACTTTTGCTTATGAAGTTTAGTAAAACAGTTTGAAAATCCCTGTGAGACAGGTCCTTGTTTTACTCCCTTGAGCAAGGAGGTTTCCACGTAAAGTTGTGTGTACAATCTTTACTTTCAGCATTTATTTACTTTCTGTTATTGTAATCGTGTTGAGGACATGGTCCTATCGTAACTAGTGGACGCATACATTCCAACAGCCTCTAATGTCTCAAAAAATAGTTTAGCAAATTGGTCTAAGTGGTACGACTCCCACCAAAAATCCAGTTTTAAAAGAGTAAGAATGTGAAAATAGTAAGAATGTGAAAATAGTCTTTCCCAAAAACAATAATGAAAATTCAACGCATGAATCAAAACCATACCACAAACATGTGAAATCAGGTGTCAAATACAATACATGTCATCACTAACATTCAAACAATACCAGTCAAGTAGTTAGATAAACACTGCCAATATTACCACACTCTCAGAGCACATGAAACTAACTTGAAATCCAGATGGTCCTCGACCAAGGCCTCGGGCCAACAATAACAACATAAAGGCTCACCAACACTTATAAAATGAGGGAAATAAGGAGTTTCAACAAATCAACATGGAAATACTTCAAGGATCGATGCCTTACCCCGAACGTACTATCTAACGACAACCTAGCCTAGCTAAAGACAACCTATGACTACGAAAGCAACTAAGTCCTGAGCACTAACGAAAGGATACCAATAACAAGCACTATAGGTAGAACCAAACAACTAAACGAATCGCTAGAACACATTCTAAAGCATCTTAGTAACAAACGAAACTAAGGCCGGAGTATCAATTCTAAGGAGGATAACTATGCCAACTACGCCAACACCAAGTCGTTACTAGCCTAAGCTAAGGATCCCGCCACCCAAGGCCAGCTGAAAGTTCCTACAAAAATTCAACAAATACAATCCCATATTACATGCGAGTCATAATAAACATTATCTAATAGAGAACAATTAAGAAAAAGTAGACCATAGCCTACGTCCTCAAAGCTGATCACGGGCGCTTTCAATACGTTGAGCTAGAGCTTTCCTTTTCCGAAACACCTTTGATCACCGCCACGCTATCATAATATTGGTCATGACATCAAAACATGTGTTTAGGCACTAAAATCACAATAATTAGAGACAGACCCAAAATCGAGTAAAAAATAAGAATATGGGATCCGTACCGAAAATCTCAAAATTGACTCTGTCAACAGGTCCTAATTAACTTGCAGGGTTTGTGTCTCAAAATAGGACACAATTAAATGGAGCTTGGCCAGCCCTTCGGTACATGAAACTACTTTCAATACGAGCCCCATGCACTACCCCAATGACACCACAATGATGCCCTATTGAAATCCGACACAACACAACTGAAAACTTCCAAATAGGAGCTCCCTAGTTTGAGAATTTGAATTTAGAAATATGGAGAAAATGTTTATTTTCGAGTTGATCAACAGACCTTCGCGAAGGTGAGACCCAGTTCGAGAATGTGAAGCGTCGGGCCCTAGAGCTCCGGCGACATGCATCCCTTCCCACGAAAGCGGAGGGTCAACCTACTGGACCTTCTCAAACGCGACTCACACTTGTGATGACCAAACACCCTAGTCTTCGTGAACGCCGAGGCGAACATCACTAGTCACTATAACTTGAGGCACGCAAACACGAAGAAGAATAGGTGTTGCACCAGCTGGTGCAACAAGGCATAAAACCCTGATGGGGTGCTTGAGATTCGTTCGGAATCCTGTACACGCAAACGAAATATGCTACACGACCAAATTCGACATTCCAGACTTAACTAAGATGTCGAAACTTCTAACCGAGACCGTCGCGATAAAAAGTGGGTCCCACATCCAAACTCCGTTTCAAGTCAACTTCCACAAGGGAGCTCAAAATGAGCCTGGAAGCCTCGGGATCCGCACCAAAGGTCCTTCAAGACCAACCTTGACGTTTAGGAGCTAACGGAACCGTCATAAATGCATTCTAAGGCCGTCAACCTTAAGTTTTGACCGAAGTCAACCGTTCAAGTTTCAAAAGCTCCAAAGCACAAAAACTTGCACTAAACCCAAACGAACGATCAGACGACCGAACTGTCAGTCCCAGTAAGTCATAAATGACTTGGGGTTGCTACATGAAAGCTCTAAACACCAAAAAGTTTTTTAAAAAAAAGTAGAAAATGACCTAAATGATCATTACACATGATTCCCATTGCATCAGGAGAAGTTGCTTAAGAAAGTTATCAACAATTGAAATTAATTTTAAAATGTTTATAGTAATGTATGTAGTATTTACAAATATAAGTGAAAAAAATATTTATCTATAACTTCAATAAAAAAAAATATTTAAAATATCAATAAAAGACCTTCAGGCAAGTGAATGATTGCGTATGAAGTCTCAACATAATTTTACATGCTTAATACTTTGAAATATGAAGTTAAGGAAAAATTAGATAAATATTCATTCGAACTCAATAATCACTTATTACACAATATGGCCCATTCGACAATTTTCATTTTCCAAATTATGCATTTTAGCCCCATTGCTTTTCCTTTCTTCTTCTCTTGTTAATTTTCAAAGTCCTCTTCACCCCACTCGATTAAAGCTAATTTATCTGTTGTACATTGTGTTTTTCATCTCTTCAAATACCAATACATCTTCTACTACTAATATATTAACATCCATGGTTGGCAAGAGTCCATTTCTAAACATCTCTTGAGCTCCCGTGTTGGAGAAATTCATGTGGGAGATGTTGAATTTCTGAATAATATATCAAAACACTCTAAATATAGAGGTGAGTTCATATTTAAAATTTTGGGATTATTTAGAAGAAATTTGAGTTGGATGAAATTGAAAAAGAATAAGCTTGTTGAGGAAGTTGAATCACTGTCATGTATAAATATTGTATAAATAATGCTTATAAATGTATATACATCTTTGATACATAATTATACATCATATATATACCAACTATACATTATTGATACATTATATAATAATTTATACAATATCCAATACATGACATATACAATATAGCTATTTCTTTGGATTTTTCATTTGGTGTCCGCTATCTGCATTTAAGTTTAACTAATCAGAATTTGAACAGAGTAAAACCCTATTCAGACAAAAATACCATAATTTTTTTCCTGCTCAAACCCGAGACATGGAACAACATATGAGTATTTTGTTCAGGTATATAATTATGTAAAGCCCTAAAATTTGTGACCAATAGTTCTTTACATCGGCAGCGGTGTGCAGTCCACACGAATAGAAATAGGAATACGCGTATGAAGTTAAAAGCCATTTTGGTTCGAATTCGTCTCTCTTTCCTTACAACTTCCCCTTTACTTCTTTAGCCGTACAAGGTTTATTGTGCGTAATTGGGAAGCTGTGTTTGTTTCATTTGTATAAGATTGCAGAAAGGATAATTGAGTTGAATTGTGTTGGGAATTATGGTGAAATCGTTTGAGAATGGGGTATCTGTTGCACCATTCTTGTTGAAGTGTTATGAAATGGTGGAAGATGAGTCAACGGACGGGTTGATTTCTTGGAATCAATCTGAGAAAAGTTTCATCATATGGGATGTTCCTAAATTTTCATCTGAATTGCTTCCTAAATACTTCAAGCATAGCAACTTCTCCAGCTTCATTCGTCAACTCAACATCTATGTAAACTCTCTTTTGCTCTTTTCACTCTCTTTGATTTCATTTCAGTTTTTTTGAATTGTGTTAGATTTTGATGGTTCTGAGTTGGGTTAGTGATGTAATTAAATTCCTTTATAGGAAGGAAAGTATGCAGAATCAAGAATCTGGATTAGATTATTTTAGTTCTAACAATTGAGTAGCTTGATTACTTTGTAGTTAAAACCACTTCTTTGGGCAGTGATCTGTGTGTGTTTGTGAAGTTATAAAGCATTCAAATGTCTTTCTTTTTTTTTTTTTTTGGCAATTAATTGTGAACTATTACCACACCAACAATCCAATACACCTATGGAGCATCTATACTCTCAAACACCTAACTTGGTTCCAAGAATGATAGACCTCTATTATACTAATTACAGAGTTGCTGAATTAAATCTATATTCTTCCTGCCCCTTTTTGATTCCCTAAACATGTCTATCCTATCCTTAATTACATGCTTTACTTGTTGAATTACAAAACTGCAGGTCATAGTGACCCCTCTAAAGATTTTATGATTCCTAGCTTGTCAAATATAGTAAATTACAGCTCCATACACACTTGCAATAACTTCTTTCCTGAATCTAGTCCAGTGCTTCTGGTTGATGCCTTTGAGCATGAGCTGAACCCCTTGAATATGCATTCTGGTTCCAGTCCATATCTGCATTGCATTCCAAACCTCCATGATCCATACACATTGTGGGAATAGGTGCTCTGCATTCTCCGCCATATCTCTATTACAAGGAACACATGCTTGGTTGCCTCTATCCAATCCCATCTTGTGAAGTCTATCTTTAGTTAGTAGTCTCCCATCTCAGCAAGCCAGAGGATGAACCTGTTCTTTGGTATTGCGATTCTGTTCCATATAAGCCCTGCATT
This sequence comes from Solanum pinnatisectum, assembly GCA_035578085.1. Lineage (NCBI taxonomy): Eukaryota > Viridiplantae > Streptophyta > Magnoliopsida > Solanales > Solanaceae > Solanum > Solanum pinnatisectum. The sequence continues at coordinate 36,198,751 of CM069084.1, read as the reverse complement.
ATCATTCGTAGGTGCAGTGCCCAACATATGCATATACCCCAGCGCTATCCAGTAGTGGCCATTTCCAGTCAAACAATAATAAACATTCACATACCAATCATGCATTCTCAACTTCAGTTTATGCAGTGTCCTCCAGTACCACCTACAGTCTGTATTAGCTCCCTTTATCTAGAAGTTTGTGTCATTGTTCATATAAATTCCATGAATCCATCACAACCCACAATGAATCCTTTCTCTCCATTAACCACCAAACAAGCTTTCCCACTGATGCTATGTTCCATAGTTTACATCCTTTAATGTTTAAACCACCTTGCTTCTTTGGTCTACAAACATTTTTCCTTGCCATTAAGGCTACCTTCTTCATTTCTGTACATCGCCACAAGAATTCTCTACACTTTTTATCCACTTCCTTGATCACACTATGTGGAAGGAGAAATACTGCACCCCAAAAGTTATGTTGAGAAAACAAAACAGAGTTAATAATCTGTAGCTTGCCTGCATAGGAAAGGTGTCTAGTTGAGACTGCTTTGAACTTTTCAGTGATCCTTGTACATAATTGTTGACATTCTATTTCAGTCTACTTCCTTGGCGACAGTGGAAGGTCCAGGTACCTCATAAGGAACTTGCCTAGCTCAAGGCCCGTCAACTCCAGTAGTCTTTGCCTCATATCATCCTTCACCCCTGCTAGGTAGATACTTGATATCTCAGAGTTTACCCTTAGACCAGTAGCTCGAGAGAAATGCAATAAGGCCTCCCCCACTCTTTTTACTGATGCATCATGCCCCTTATAAAAAATTATCAAATCATCTGCAAAGATGTGGTGATTCATATTCAGATTTTTACACATAGGATGGTGGTTGAAATCAGGCAGCCGGCTCATCTTAGTCAAGATCCGTGACAGATATTCCATAATCAGTACAAATAGCAAGGGGAAATGGGATATCCTTGCCTTAATCCCCTCTTCCCTTCAAAAAAATCCATGGCAGTCCCCACTTACATTGCTAGAGAAGTTGGTTGTCACACAAGTCATTATAAGTTGGGAAAACATAGGTGGGAAACCATATCCTTGTAGCATTTTTTCAACAATTTCCATCTTACCATGTCATACGCTTTGCGCAAGTCAATCTTAATCAAACACCTTGGTGTAGTCTTCCTTCTATAGTGCCTCATCAAATCGTGGAAAATGAGAACATTATGCACTAATGATCTACCTTTTATGAAAGTAGCTTGTGTTTCATTTACCAACTCCTGTAGCACCTTCCTCAATCTTGCACTTAGAAGGTTAGAGATACCCTTATAGATCACATTACGACAAGAGATTGGTTGAAATTGACTTGCATTTTGTGGCTTCACAATCTTAGGAATTAAAGTGATCACAGTCGCATTCAGTTGCCCCAACATTTTACCATTCTTCTTAAATTCCAAAATGGCATCTGTGACTTCTTCCCCCACAGTGTCCCAAGCGTCTCCGAGAAAACCACTCGTGTAACCATCAGGTCCAGGGCTCCTGGTTGTCTTTATACTGAAGATAGCATCCTTAACCTCCTTCATCGTATACTCAGCTAGTAGTTGCATCTGTTGCTTCATTGATAATGTCTTCCCATTCTTAAAAAAACATTAGAAGCTTTTTGTTTTTGTATTGTGCCCACCTCACCCAATAGTTTTTTATGATATTCCACAAACATTTCTGCAATCTGATTAGGTTCAGTGTGAATCTGTAAGTTACCACCCTGCAATTGTGTTACTGCTTGCTGGAAGCCTTCTTTGCTTGATCACACCATAAAATACTTCGTGTTATCATCTCCTAGCTTCAACACGTAGCCCTGCTTCTCTGGGCCAACAACATTTCCGCCAAATAGCTCACCCTCTTCAATACAACCTCTTTCTCCTGTTTCAATAGTAGTAAACACGTAGGGTTAACCTGTAGTTGTTCTTGCACTGTTTTCACCCTTTCTCTTAAACTATTCACCTCACTATTAAGGTTGCTGAAGTACTGCACATGTAACCTTAATGTCTGTTTGAGCCCCTTCATTTCATTACAACTTTGTACATTTGACACCCTTCCACTTGTCTTTGCCATTCCACTGTAGTAATGTCTTTGCATTGTGGGTGAGCACTCCATATGTTACAGTATTTAAAAGGTCTTTTCCGTTTAGGTTTATCAGCCAACAAACTAACATGTATTGGGCTGTGATCACTAGCCCCTTCATGCATAAAACGAGCTCGACACCCAGGCATCTCATCCAACCATTCTCCATTCATGAAGACCAATCCAGCTTAGAATACACTTTACTGTTCTCCCCCTTATCATTCCAAGTATAGGTGCTGCCGGTACTAGCCATTTCCTCTAACACACACACATCGAGCCATTCCTCAAATTCTGCCACTTCCGCAAGTGTTACTGGATTGCCACCCAGTCTATCCTCACTATGTAGAACAGCATTAAAGTCTCCAAGAATTGCCCAAGGATTTCTAATTCCAACTCCTATCTGAGTTAAACAACTCCACAATTCTTTCCTTTCCTCCCTCCCATTGGAAGCATACACAAATGTCATGTAAAATTCCTTTTATAGAGGAATATAACTAACAAGACATGTCATTCCTTGTGCATTCTCACTACAAATTGTTACCTCACACCTATCTTCTCTCCACAACACCCAAATCCTTCCATTATAATGGGAAGAAAGATTCGTATGATATTTCCACCCTCCAAATAGATTACCTGCTATATTCTTTTTTTGATAAAGAACCTGCTATATATATTCTATATTGTTACTTCTTATTTTTGTCTCCAACAGACCAATAATGTTCACTTCAGCTGATTACAGAGGAGTTTGACCTCCTGTTTTGTGAGGCCATTTAGGCCCCTTACATTCCAACACACTACATTAACCATTCCCCTTGGGGATTGGTTTTGTAGCCCCACATTCCTGACTTGTTCTGCAGCCATCTCTTGCTCTCCCACTTGAGTCAAAGATTGGAATGAATTATTTACTACCACAGCTATAGACGCGTTTGCGTTATCCTGAACCCTTTGCTTCCCATTGCCACACTGAACTCTCCTTGGTTCAAATCTCTCCTCCCTGCCTTTATCTTCTTGCTGTCTACCTGGTTCCTCTACTCCTGTGCCAGTAGTACTTTTTGGTATAGGATTTAACTTCCTACACTCTGCCTATAAATGGCCATACTTGTGGCAATGCTCATATAAGGAAGGCTTCCAATCATAGGACACCTTCTGTGTAAGCACTACTCCCTTTTCATTCCGGAATATCACTTCTTCTGAAAGTTCATTACCCACCTTCACCTCTACTAACAATCTCACAAAGCTTAGCCCCAATTTCTTTTCAGTGTGCTTATCAACCATTAAAGGCTTCCCCACTAGGCTTTCAATCTTGCTCAACCCTTTTGCACTCCAATAGTTGAAGTCTAATCCAGGCAGCTTAATCCAAATAGGGACTGCCATTAATTCTTCCTTGGAAATCTCCATTTCAGGTGACCATCCTTTGACAATAAGAATTAATGGATTATTTGCCTGGGCTGCATTTTTCAAACAATCCACAGATGGATTATTTGCCTGGGCTGCATTTTTCAAGTATCTAAGCAACACTGTACATAGTCCCTTCGGGACATCTGATAAAATTGGATCAGCATTGTAATTAGAAGCTCAAGAATATAATTCATTTTCTATTTGCAATAGACAGGTCTTCTTTGACATTTACATAATGAAATATTGTATCAATCTGTTATTTGATACATTGTTTGCACTCACTATGAGCTTCTGTAGTCCTTTTGAGGATGTGGATTTTAGTTTATATTGTTCTGGAAGATTCTCAGACTTCCTGATTATTGACTTCTCAGAAAGTATTCTACTCCATACGAAGCAGGACACTCATAATATAAAGGACACAGTATTTTCTGGGGTTAGCTAAGCCAATATCTGATATATGGTAATTCCTCACAATGCATCTTTTTTATTGGGCAAAATGAAAATGGTAAAATGCTAAGTTTGAGCCATTTAAATGTTTGTTAGTCTCTGAATTCATAGGCATTGTTTGCATATTAAAATCTGCATACTGCAATTGGCAATTTCTCAAGTTTGGCTCCCTCTCTTCTTTCATCAAAATTATCATTGTTGTCTACCGGTTGATAGGTTGTTATTTTCAGAAGTTTGTCTATGTGTCACTTGTGATGATCCGAATATGCGCAGGCCGCAGAGGATTGTCGTGTATATATATATAGTTGTTCTTGTATGCTTTAATCATATTGGTCATCTATGATTAATATTCTTGATAATTTTTTCTGATTAACAAGTTCAGAGGTGGCTAGTTAATAATGTCAGTCATGTTGTTTATTGGTTTGTTAAAGTATATTTCATATTTCACTAATTGTTAAGATTTTCAATTATTCAGGGTTTCCATAAAACTGATACAGATAGATGGGAATTTTTGAATGATAGCTTTGTCAAAGGCCAAAAGCATTTTTTAAAGAATATTGTTAGAAGGAAACAGTCCAGTGTAGCCCAAAAGAAACCATCCCAGCTGGAGGAGATCAAGTCTTGTACATCTGAAGAAAGTAAGAATCTTGAACTGTGGAAAGAAGTTGAGAATCTTAAGGATGAACGAAATGTTCTCATGCAGGAGTTAGTCAAGCTTAAGGAACACCAGCAGAATTCAGAGAGTAAGTTGATACTTCTACGAGAACAACTAAAAGTCAGGGAGAAAAATCAACAGCAGATGCTTTCCTTCATTGTTATGGCTATGCAAAGCCCAAGTTTTTTGGTTCAGTTTTTCCAGCCCAAGGAAAACAGTTGGTGTATGAGTGAAAATGGTAATAATATACTGAGTGAAGTTGAAGATGATTGCGTAGATACACCATCCGATCGAGCAATTGTGAGGTATCATCCTCCCACTCATGAAGAAGCTGCAGAGCCCCCCCTATGCGCTGAACCTGAACCTGCCTTGGATTCTCAGAAACCTATGGAGCTCGATTTTTCTTCCAATGAATTAAAAGATATGTTTTCCAATATAGATTTCTTCTCAGGATTAATGGATGAAAAGCTGCTTGCTTATGAAAATAGGGTCCCTCTTACTTTGCCATATTATCCTGATGATGACGACTTGTTGAAACAGCTGCTTTTGTCCAGTCCAATAACAGAGAATAAAGAAGGCGAAGTGATGGATAATCAAGCTTGCTCCCATGCTGGCATGGAGACTAACTTGTCATTCCAGCCAATAGAGTCTAGAACTTTTTCAGGTTCAGAGGAACCATTTCATAGTCTGGAAGATAAAAAGATGGAAATGGCTTTGCTGGAGACTCAGTCAGACAACTTAAATAATATGGATATACTTACTGAACAGCTGGGGCATAGTAAATTCTGAAGGGAGCCCAACCCGCTTATACAAATTGCGAAGATCTATTGTTGAATCTTCCTATCCTTTTCTTCTCTTCTTTTTTAAACTCGTGAATATTGTAACTCAGTATGCATAGTTGAAAGCAGAAAAGAACACTGTACTTGATCTTTAACCATTTTATGTTTCTTCCCATGCTGAAGATCTTTACCAATTGCAGTTGATGCAGTAGTTATCTTGCATACATGCCAGCTTACCTTTTCAATCGAGGAGAGTATTTCAAAACGTAGTTGCCCAGCTGAATTATAGGCTACATTCTCCACAAAATTGACTTACATCTAGCGATTAATAGAGTACTTTGAGATGAAGGGATCGAGTTATCCAGTGCTGGATGTTGTTACTCAGGTTTACTTGAAAGCATGATCCATTTACAGTAGAGCAATTGTTTAAGATCTTGGTATCCCAATCTGGAAGGTGTCAAATGGTTTTGACGACCAAATTCCACGAGTTTTAACAACCTTGATGAAGAAAATCATCTTCAAGAACAATACGGCAAACCAAGCAATACATGACGAAACCTCTATTGAATACAAAACATATAAAACTGTCAAAGAGGAGTACTAGATACCACCTAGCTCAAAGGTAGAAGTGGAGCCCACCAAGTGTACTGTGTCTTATGAGAAGATCTCTCAACCTATACATTAGATCCTGCATTTAAGAAAATGCAATGCCCAGTCACAGGGATGCGAGTACATATAAAACATGTACTCATATGTAAGCCAGACAAAATAACAAGTAAACAAGAAAGCTCATCTGAATCAGGTATTAAACAAGAGCAAATGAAGACAAGTTAATATCAAAAACACACTATGAAATTATAACTCATGACTCATGACCTTAGCCTTATTAGCTCGTTATTCCAATTGTCCTTAGATTGTTCATTAGCAAGTGAGCAAGCAATAGCTTATACATATGGATAACAATGTCTTGTATCTTTTCAAGTGATAAGCCTCGAGGGAAATCTTTGGTACATGAATAGCATAAGTTATCTTTTACAAGTGAGCCATTTATAAGTGATTCGATCTTGTATGTCTTATAGCACATGAAGGTACGATTGTAGAGGCTTGCAAGTGTAGATTGGCTCGCTGGTAGGTACGCCATAAATGGCTCATCAAGGTGAACAGTAGAACAAGTGCATCATGTTCCTGCTGATGAAATGTATGCATGAGTAATGCCACAATGGGCAGGTACACCATGCATGACTCAACAAGTGATGGTCAGGGTCTCAACCTTGTGCACAAGATAATCATCGCATTGCAAATGAAGATCACATGCACGAATCATATACATGAACATGTGGCATATGATAGTGTAACATTTCAGAAATCCGATGTTAAGATCAGATCATGCCTAATTGCCTATCAAAACCCAAGGGATTAAGTGGTCAAGAATCTGCAGAAAATGAATTTTTACAGACACCATCTACGGGCCATAAATGGAACCACGAATTGTCGATGGTCTTGTGAATCAACTTTAGAGACTTGGGATTTTGTCTTAAGTTTCAAGAAGGCAAACCACAAGCCGTAAATGGAGCCACAGACCGTGGATTGTCCTTGTAGAATGATGTGCAAGGAAACTTAGTACTGTTTCTATTGGTTCACTTTTACGGAGACAATCTACGGGCAGTAGATGGAATCATGGACCATAGATTGGTCTCATGGATTGAACTTCAGAGACTAGAATTTTATCTTGAATTCCATGGATGACATCTATGGACCGTAGATCATTCCACATACGTAGATGGCTTTTGCGGAAAGTTCCTACAATTTTTCTTTCAAGGCTGCTTTGGTATTTTTTCAATCTTTTAACTCCTAAACTATGTCGTTTTGGCCTATCTTAAGTGGGATTAGGGGAAAACAATTGATTACCCCCCCCCCCCCACTCCTTATGCCAAACACTTAGAATTATCAGATAGTGCGATCAAACTCTTCTCAAGCAAGAAATTAGGGTTCTTCATCTTCAAGCTCTAGTTTTATCAATGGGTATCCTTTCACCCATTGAGTCTCAAATTAAATCTTTTTCTTTGTCAATTAAATTCTACAAAACCCAGGTTCCAATGAGAAGCATGAATTACTTCATATGTCAATTTCTCTTTATGAATTGTCCATGAATACATGTTTTACCTGAAATTAAGTGTTCTTATACTTATTTTCATGAACCATCAAATATAGATATTTCATGCCTACGGATTTTGTTGTTTGAAATTGCATGTTTCTTTCAAAATGCAAAAATGTCATGATTAGCTTAATACTCAGTGTATAAGTCCTTCATGCTTAGAGATGCTTGCAGATAAAGTGTCTATCAATGTAGATCGATTTTTAGTATTTATGAGTTATTCGGTATTAGTAGTATTATCATATTGTCAACATAAATTATGTTGGGAGTATTACTTAGCACCGAGAGGACATAGGGATGAAGGCTCACCCGTCAGTCAGGACTGAGACCTTTAGTAGCAATCTCTAAGTCTCAGAGCTACGTGCCACCATAGGTTCTTAAGAGTCGCCCAACATACCAAGACTGGCAGCTTAGTCCTTTTTGGACATTAGCTTAGTGGTACCACATTAGATTAGATCAACCTTTATACCTTGACAAGGTATATTGGCCCCTTTTCTATATGGATTTTATATTGAACTTCATGTTTCAATTCACATGGTTATATGTCGGTTAATAGTATTTTCCACAGTTCAGTCTCATATGTTGCATGACCTTGTAGTTAGATATTTCAATTCAATACTTAGCAGTTGTATGTTTACTACTGGTTCATTGCACTAGTTCATGTATTTCAGTTCAACATTATATCATGTTTAGTTTACTAGACTTGTGATACACATCTCTCTTACTCAGTACATTCAAAGTAGTGACTGGATACCTTTCTGTGCTATATTATCTTATAATATAGGTTCAGACGCTTACTGTCCATCTCAGGTTAGTACCACTTTCGATTAGCTTAGTAGCTGTATTGGTGAGTTCTCATCTTTTGAGAACAACCTTAACACCATTTCAATATTTACTCTTTCAGTTTTCAAACAATTAGAATTAGTTGGGTGCTTGTCCCAACAACTCATAGTAGAGACTTTTAGACATTTTGATAGTAGTATCAACTTTATAATTTGTTCATATATTTTCAACTTATCCATTTAATGTTTCAGATTTAATACACCTTGCAGATTCAGCTTCTGTATCAGTTATTTTCAGTTGTTATTTATATACATCTTAATATCACGTCAAATCATGAATTAGCTTGGGTCACTTATAATTCTAAGCATCGTATTACGATTATGAGGTAGTCTCAGATCGTGATGGATATGATGACAAGTGAACAAGTGATGAGTGAATCAGTGAACAAATGAATATGTGAACAAGTAGAAGTAAAATTCATGATCATATGAAAGATACAAATGATTACAAGTGCGAGTATTTTCCTTTCATATCACTCTTAACTTCTCAAATGACTTCTTCAATATTCTAACGATCCATGATATTTTGACTGGACTACATCTTTCACTCTCAACTTAAGGACCTGACGGTCTAGTACGACCATTATAGCTTTTTCAAATGATAAATCCTTAGTGCATGCAATGCTCTTTGTACGAAAAACAAGTGAAGGAACCCCAACACATTTAAGTAGAATAGATGTGTAAAACACCGAGCACACTATAATTAATTCTAAAGGAAAATCTACCTTATAGGCCACCTGGCCATTCTTCGTGTAATTTTGTAGGAATTAATGTATTAGGGCTCATCTTACCTTTATTTTCAAAGCACAAGACACATTTCATAGGCAAAACTTTCAGAACACCCAATCATTAATGTGAAACTTTAAGTCTTTCTATTGGACATCTTTATAAGACTTCTGTCGGTTCAAACTTATGGAGCAATAAACAAATATCTTCATAATTAGTAAAAGTCACAAAATACTTGTAGTGTTAGGATCAAACGCTTACCATCATGTCAAAAGTTATAGCTTATAGCAAAAACACAATTTTATTTCTTAACTAAGTCCACTAAGCAAGTGTCATGTTCGATCATGACTTCGATTCGAGCCACTCCAGCCCCTCATGGGCTTAGCCATAGGCAGGATGTTGGCATTACCCAACAATCCCCCTCCTAACACCTGCCTCATGTAGAATGTTGCTTTTGGGAATCGAACCCACGATCTTGGCTTTGATACCACTTTTTTTTTTTTTATTATTATTTATCTTAAAAGAATAAACTCAAAAAAGTACTACCCTCTTAAAAAGAATAGTTCAAAAATTAACCAAGATATTTTCATATCCATACAATCCAACCAATTCCCCAAAAAAAGTACATAGTACTTTCTTTTTAAATTTTATGATTAATGATTAATATATAAAAAAAACATTCACTTTTTCTCTTTTAATAAAAAAACATAAAAGGCAAATATGTACTATTTTGATAAAATAGTACAACATGACAAATTGTACTACATCTTTGATAATTTATACCACTCCTATTTTATTTTTAAAATCAAGAAAAAATAGGAGCAATACAAATTGTCAAAGATGTAGTACACTTTATCACGTAGAACTATTTTATTAAAATAGTACATTTTTTTTTAAGAAAAGAGGAAAAATGAATTATTCATTTTGATATATTGATCATTAATCATACAATTTAGAGAGAGTACTATGTTCTTTTTTTTTTGAATTGGTTGGATTGTATGGATACAAAAATATCTTGGTTAATTTTTGAACCATTTATTTTAAGAGGGTAGTATTATTTCGATTTTATCCTTTTTAAGATAAATGGAAAAAGGTCAAAATTACTCTTATACTATTCGAAATAGCTTAAATATACCCTTAAAACAATGTTTCGGCTCAAAGTTATCCTTCCCGTCAAACGATTGGGCCAAACCTACCCTTCTAATTAACGGAAGTATTCATGTGTGTGTTAAATGCCACATGGACACCACATGGATGCCACATTGAGGCCACATTGAACGCCAAACAGTTATCACTGCCACATAGACTAATTAAATCCCTAATTTTACTCTTTTCCCCTCATTTCATCCTTTCCCTTAAAGAAACAATTTCACCCCTTTCCCTTGGGTTTCACGGCTAGGGTTTCATCATTTCCCTTAGCACCCTCATTTCATCCTTTCCCTTAAAGGAACAATTTCACCCCTTTCTTAATTTCGCTGCTAGGGTTTCGAAGTAGACATAGATTTCAAAACAATGTCAGAATCCTCTATCAATTCACTTGAAACATCGTATCCAAGAAGATGTCATTGTGGTCTCAATGCTTTAAATTTGAAGGCTTGGACTGATTTGAATGTACGGAGAATGTTCTACAAATGTTCAAGACCAAAAGGAAGTTGTAAATTAATTTGAGGTTCGGATGTTTATATACAGAATCTTATTGGTTAAATTAATATTAGGTATTTCTATAATTGTTATGTAAACTTGATGGTTAAATTTGTACACTACATATATGTCACTTTATGTGGATATTGGGAATGGCAAGACAAACAACAACTTCCATCAAGAGCAGTAATTGTTATATTGGACCTAAAGGGTATATTATATGTCATGAAGGTTGAAAGAAATAAATTGAAACGGATTGTCGATGGAATGAAAAGGCTGAAAGGGACAATCTGAAAATTTTGTTTGAAGAAATGAAATTTATTTCTGCCCAAAAAGCTAGAAAAGTTATGCTTTTGGAGAAAAAAAATCAAAAAGTTGAAAACTATCATTTTTTATTTCATGTGCTTTGTTCGTTGTGTTTTTTTGTAAGGATCATGAAGTGAACATATGTTCTTTATGAAGTGAATGTTCAGGACTCAATGTATGAATTGAATGTTTGTTCATGGTGTATTAACTATGGAATTTGTATTTTGTAATGAAGTTGTAGTACTTATGAAGTTTGGATTATGTATTATGGAATTTGTATTTTATAATGAAGTGGGAGTAGTTGTACAGGGAAAGGACATATGTTCACCAGCTTGTTGTTTGTTGAAAATTAGCAGAGTCGGCTAATAGAGAACTGAAACGATAATGCATTACCAACATTATCTAAAACTAGAAATAAACTTCACACAATCTGGATAAAAATCAAACATTAATGTTTCACCTAACTAAGTAGAGAAAATGGAAATAAACTTCACAAAAGTTGGACATAAACTAAGTAAAGAACTAATGAAGAAATGCATTATCAAACATTAAGTAAAAACTGAAAATAAACTTCACAAAATCTAAACAAAAACGATACATTAATACTTCACAAAACTTCATAACTTAATACCAACTTCAAGGCAAAAACAAACATAAGCATTCATTATTTTGTATCTACCAAATTCAACCCAAAATAAACTAAGTATTCATTATTTTGCATCTACCAACTTCAACCCAAAATAAACAAACGCATACATTGTTTTGCATCTACCAACTTCAACCCAAAATAAACAAACACATTCATTGTTTTGATTTACCAATTTCAAGCAAAAATAAATAAAAATAGACATCTTTTTGCACTATCCATAACACTTCAAACCTAGGATCTCCCATTGGCTTTTCTTGTCTTAAACTTGTCCACCTTGTTCTGTGTCTCTCTTTCTAACTGGTTGTTAGTGACTGCTTCTTTTCCTTTCCAAGTGAGCTTAGTAGGTGACTAAGGAAAATCTGTAGGCTCACTAATTTCAACATGATCACCTTTAAAAGATATAACTCTATTTTCAGTTGCTCTTTATTGATTCATCCTCATCTTCAGTTTTGTGCGATTTTCAATTATGACTTGAGGCCTTATATGTAAATCATTTCCAAGCTCTCTAGCAATCCAAATGATTCATACTGTTGTTGTGACAGTCTAGGTGTGAGCCTGAAATGATATTCTTCATCTTGTGTTGGTCTAAGGGTTGAGCTATTAACAACATAATCTCCTCCATGGGCTTCTTGTTATTCTTTTTCAACTTCTTCTTCAACTTTTTCTTCATATTCCTCTTCATATTTTTCCTCACTTCTGTCCCTTTTTTTCTTCAATGTTGCCCTTTGTTCTTCTTCAACAAATTGAAAATACAATGTTTATGTGCTAAAAAATTAGGGGTACAATCAACTACATAGTACTAATAATAGGGAGATATGTAAATAAGTAATGTTCTTACATTGAATGTTCTTGCATTGTGAGTTGTTTCACCATACTTACTTCATGTCATTTTAGTTCCATTTTTTGAGTGAGCCCAGTCTCTAGCTCTTTAATTTGCTGTATCCTTTTCCCTAGTTCTTTTTGTCTTTGATCTTCCCACTGTTTTCACAAGATCATGTCGGTCTATTGCATATACATTTCAGAATTGTTCACCTCTTACAGGCATTAACTTTGCCCTATATGTCATCAAGTAAACTTCCTTACTGTACCACCAATTAATTTTATTCTTTGGTTCTATCTTCTGGTACAACATAACTTTGATGGCATGAGGACATGAAATGTTTGTCAACTACCATGACCTATTTGAAGATGTTTGAATAGTATATTTATTAGAGTCATCTGAGTTTTGACTCTTACCATCAGGTGTTTTTTTATCTCCACCAAGTTCACTGAGTGCCTATCTTCACCATCAGACACTCCATATCCAAAATCACCATTGAAATCAACATTACATAATTGGGCTATTTTCATGTATGCAGTGAACAATTTCATGCACTTAGGACTGTAATCAGTAGTCCATTTGCTTGCATCCTCTTCATTCTCTCTTAACCTGTTCATTATCTTGATTCTTATATCTTCAAGCATTTTCAAGATTGGCTTACCTCTTGCTTTCAGGATCCAAGAGTTGAAGGACTCTGTGAAATTATTATCCACCATTTGATTTTTGCATATAGTATTTAAATATGCCCTGTACCATGTATGTCGTGGATACCTAAGCAAATCTTTGGCAACACTTTTTGACAATGCACCAAGTGCACTCAACTGATCCTTGAAATCTTCCTCATAAGTACTCCAAGTAGCCCACCAAAGCAGTTTCTTCATTTTTATTGACCTAAATCTCTCCATCCAGTTGGCCTTAATATGCCTAAAACAATACCTATAATAAATACAAATGAATAGTTAGCTAATGAATTTAAGAGAACAAAATAAGTAAAACAACTTAAAGTACCTATGCTCAGACAGAGGAAGGATATTTTTGACTGCTTCTATCAATCCATGTATATGTCAAATAAGTAAAAATACAATTACAAATTGTTATAAAAAGAAGACAATTATTCAAATAAACATAAGAAATTATTGACCTTCTTCATATCATACATAAAGGTGATAGATTCACCATCTTTCAAATTCAATGAATTGTTCAGAAGTTTTAGAAACCATACCCATGTCCTAGTTGTCTCCTTATCAACTACAGCCCATGCCAATGGATAGAAGCAATTCTGAGAGTCTTGCTCCATATCCACCAAAAATTGTCCCTTGCATTGACCCCTTTAGAAGGTCCCATCTAGTCCAATAAATGGTCTCAATCCTTCTTTTCATCCCAACTTCAGTGTATTGAGGTAGATGTACATCTTAAGGAACTTTCTTTTACCTTGTTCCAATGCATCTTTTGATACATTAATCACAATATCACTACCAGGATTGCTTAGCCTAAGCTCATTTGCATAAGCCTCAATTTTGTTGTAATCATCTAAAAAGCTTCCTTGCAAGTCTTCTTTCATATCCTTAAGTTTGTACTGGGGATTATTCTGCAGTTTACTCTTGAAATACTATGCTAAAGTACTACTGCAAGCTCTAGAATTTTTAAATTCATCCTCATAATTATGATTTGTTTTCAGTGTTTTAACCCTAAATCTGGATCCTTACCATTTTGTGAAATAAGAAGGACAAATGGTCAACCAATCATGCATTTATACCCTAGTCTTGTTCTGTCATTTTTTCCAACTACTACAGGCTTGGATTTTGTAAGAAAATTCAAATTCACAATTTTTCTTGTCTCATTTCAATTCCTTGAAAGTCATGGAGGGATGAAGTTCTTTGTAGTGACTGAGATCAACATTTACATCTCTAGATTTCTGTATCCTAATAAGCTCTAACTCATCAAAGTTATATTCATCATCACCGGACTTATCATTATCATTAGAACATCTTTCTGATTCAACATCAGTTTCATATTCACACTCTACCAAGTATGCTTCACTGTGATAAATAATATTTGGTGCAGAAATAGTTTCTTCAAAATCATCCACAACAAAGATATGAACCACCTTAAATTGTTCATTTAATAGGTATTGGAGTGTCCTAATTCCTTCAGATCCTTCAACCAAGTAAAATTTTTCAGAAGGCTTTTTCACAAGTATTTGTTTCACAAGCACAAATTCTAAGTTTTTTGTGTGCTCTTCCACTATCTTACCAAAGTCTAAGAGATCTGCATCAGCGTCTCTCCTAGTAGATACATACTTCTTGTCACATATTCGTTGTGATTTTGTAATCCATTTACCCCCCATAATGCAACATAAGGTCAACCAAAAGATTTTTCATATTGAACTCAGAAAAGAAAAGCAGACATAATGTGCCTTAGACATAGTGACTTAGATAGAAATGAATAAGATACACTTTAGGAGCTATATGTTTATTACAACATAAAAAATAAAGTGAAAAAAACTGAACAAACATAAATGAATAATGTTATAAAACACACATGAGCTACAAGTTTATTACAATATAAATGAATAAGATAAACAATACATATTGACATACAACTAAGGCACTTGTGAAAAAAGGGACCGATGTCCTTATTGCTATAAAACACACAAGAGCTAAATAAATAAATCATTACACTTAGGAAATCTGTACTAAAAGAAAGAAAAAAAAAACAGTGGCCACATGTTTGTTACAACATAAACAATAGAGGAAAAATCTGAACAAACAAGCCATAATAAACAATGAAAAAAGGCATTGAGAAAGAAAAAACAAACAGTGACCACATGTTTATTACAACATAAACAATAGAGGAAAAATCTAAACAAACAAGCCATAATAAACAATGAAAAAAGGGCATTGACACCCCACACATCAAATTCAGCTAACACAGTGCATATTTATATATAAGCAAGTCTTTCATGAAAAAGGACATTAGGACTAAGTCCTTAAAATGAACAAGTCCTTACACTTTAGAAATATGTACTGAAAGAAAAAAAAATATAAGGGCCACATGTTTATCACAAAATAAACAATAATAGAGGGAAAAACATGAACAAACAGGTCATAAAATAAATGAAAAAGGGCATGGGGACCAATTGGGACCAAGTCCTTACACCAAAAGAAAGAAAAAATATACAGGGGCCATATGGTTTACAACATAAACAATAGAGGAAAAAATATAAACAAACAGGCCTTACACTCTAGGAATCTATATTGAAAGAAAAAAAAAACATACAAAGAGCCAGATGTTTAATACAACATAAAAATAGAGAGAAAAATTCTAAACAAAAAGACCATAATAAACAATGAAAAAGGGTATTTGGGACCATGTCCTTTCTGATATGCAGAAATGAACAAGTCCTTACACTAAAAGAAAGAAAAAGCATACAAGGGCCACATGTTTTACAACATAAACAATAGAGGGAAAAAAATATGAAAACATGCCATAAACTTTAGAAACCTACACTTAAAGGAAAAAAAACATACAGGGGGCCACATGTTTAATACAACATAAACAATAGAGGAAAAAACTCTGAGCAAAAAGTCCATAATAAACAATAAAAAAGGGCATTTGGGATCCCACACATCAAATTCAGATTATGAATAGACAATATATATTCACATACAAGTCCATTGAATACTATTATTTGAACTCAAATTATTCCCAAAATCTAACCTTAACAATATAGAACCACCACATATGAGACAAAATTCTTAAAAGATTACAAAAATGTGACTATTGGACCACAATTCAATAAGATACGAAATCACATGCCCTTCTTAAATATACCCTTAAACTATATTTTGGAAAAGGGTCAACTATTCAAAATAGCTTAAACTATTAAGAATAAACAAAAGATTATCAAATAAACAAACAATTTTTCCGTAAATCTAACATACCAAAATATTATAAATAAATCGTAAATCCTAACTATCATGATTTGAAATCGTAAACATAATAAAATAAGAATTTTTTTTTACTAACCTACAACTATGAATATCCACTTTGAAACCCAACCGCGTAGAAAGCTGTGAAACCCTAGCCGCGAAATCCAGGAGAAAGGGGTGAAATTGTTTCTTTAAGGAAAAGGATGAAATGAGGGGAAAAGAGTGAAATTAGAGATTTAATTAGTCTATGTGGCAGTGAGAGCTGTTTGGCGTGCAATGTGGCCTCAATGTGACATTCATGTGACATCCATGTGGCATTTAACATACACATAGATACTTTCGTTAATTAGAAGGGTAGGTTTGACCCAATAGTTTGAATAAAAGGTTATTTTTTAGCCGAAATATAATTTAATGGTATATTTAAGCTATTTTGGATAGTTTAAAGATAGTTTTGACCATTTTCGGTAAGATAAATAATAATAATAATAATAATAATAATAAAAGGTGGTATCAGAGCCAAGTCCGTGGGTTTGATTAGCAAGAGCAACATCTTACATGAGGCAGGTGTTGGAAGGGATATTATTATATAATGTCAACATCATATGTATGACAAAGTCCATGAAGTCCTGGAGTTGCCCGGGTCAAAGTCATGATCGAAATTGGTGCTTGCTTGTGAACTTAGTTAAGAAATAAAGTTGTATCCTTGCTATAAATTATTGATTTTGGCACGATGATAAACATTTGATTCTAAAAGTTGGTATCAGAGCATGGTTGATTGACCCCATTAATTCAATGCTTCCATGTATTTTATTGTGAATTCACTGCGTTGTTGAATGGAAAAATTACGACTGTTTTTTTTTTTTAAAAATTGGTGAAGAAAAAATATATTTTGGAAGTGGCTAGGTTTTCTTTTGAAGACTTTGGCTTAACCACACATATTAGATAGGATTCTTTACTTTGGCTTAACCACACATATTAGATAGGATTCTTTGTCCTACAATAATAGTGCTTCTGTGGTTTATATATTTATTTTTTATAAAAAAATTAATTAATAAGAAAAATGTTATTGTTTGTGTTTTGGGTACTGTTTACTATAATCTTTGGCATGAAACTAACTTGCTCATGTTCTACTCGTTCATAGCTTTTCGTGGATATATTGTAAGTATACAACAAATTTAAAATGAGTAAGATATGATTTTTTAAAGTTGGCTGATTTTGGACTATTTTCTAGAATAAATTATTTTTGTTTAGTTGCGTTTTAGAAATTGTTTGTTCAAATCTTTTACTTAAAACTTATTTTCTCGTGATCTATTTGTTTATAGTTTTCCATGGATATATTATAAGGGTAAATCGGATTAAAATAGAATGAGTTGTGATTATTTGAATCTTGAAAGAATTCTCTTTGGTGGAAACTCTTTTAATAAATCATTTTACCTTTACCAGAAATTTGTGACATACATAGTCACATTAAATGGTATTAACCATATTTCTGATTCCCATTTCAGATATGGTTGAACGAGAACGTACTCAAATTGCTACAAGTGAGAGCATTACTAATAGAGGAGCAAAAAAAGGTAGAAGAATGTGTCGCAAAAGAATCAAAATAGAAAATGATTTAGATTCGATGCTGGAAGGCATAAGAAATGACTCATGGATACTGCAAAATGTGAACAAAGATAAAAGAGCCTATAAAAAAGGAAAAGAATTATTTGAAGAGTTTAAAAATATCAAAATGGACCCGTCTGATCAATTACCAGATTTCCTCAAAAAGTTTTGAATTAAAATTGTTTAAATTTATGACTATTATATCTATGTTGAGATTTATGTTGGATTAGGAATTCTGTATAATTCTTTACCAGATTATTGGCAGAAGGAACTGACATATATCTATCATAATTTTGGTCCTAATGAACCATTATGAAGGTTCACAATGACTCTTGAATTTAGATGGCTAGCGTGATAACATAGAATCATAGTCTAGTATTTAAGTATTTATTTTGTTGTTATATATTATGTAATGAACACCTTTGATTATGATTTAATATGAAAATATGTGTTTTATCCTATTTTGAATTGATGTGTTGTTATTCTACTGTGCATTATCATATGTTTTTAATTATTAGACTATACGTCCTTGAGATTATGGTCTAAAATATATTAGTATACACATTAAGAAATTAATTCCGTATTTTGGTTAAATATTTAGTTTGTAGATGATGACGAGATTTTTACATGTCTTTTCAATTTTTACATTAAATATGAAATCTTTATGAGAATTTATTTGCTTGAATGTGTATGTCACATTCAAAATTGATTAAAAATTCTTGCTTAACTGTCTCTCAAATACATACATGACATCAAAAAGTATTATTGCTGACTTAAACAAAGGTGAAAGATTGAACGGTGATAATTATGATATTTGAAGTCGTAAAATATAGTATGTACTGAAAAAATAAAATACTCTCGAAGGTATAAATCATGTTTTGAATCAACCAGAACAGAGAAACACTACACAACATAGAAGAAGAGGGAAACACTAAAGCTTAAAAAAAGGCTAATTCCACTTCACGTGGAATAATAGATAGTTCTTTGGTTGATGACCTCATACATGAATGTGAGGAATTTCCTACTACTCATTTTATGTGGGCACATCTGCGAGGAATATATGGGGTACATCTGTTACACCTCCGACAGTTGACTCTCAAATTTGACACTTACAAGAAGCATCATAATCAAAATGTCAAACAACACCTTAGGGTGATGTCAAACATGATAGCTCAGCTCAAGAGCAATGACCATGTTCTTTCAGATGAACAACAAGTTCAGGCAGTGATCTGGTCTCTTCTCAATAATTAAGAACATTTGGAGCTTAACTTGACCTATAATGATAGTATCAAAATCTTTTCTAATGTTGCTCACCATGTTGAACTTGAAGATGAAAGGTTTGATGTAGCTAAAACTGCTTATGTTGCCTTTGTGGCCGAGTCAAGTGGAAAAAAGTCTTCAGGCTTCAAGCGCAAGAAGAATTGGAAAAGGAATGGGAAAGACAAAGACTCCATAGACGAACCCTCTAAGAAAAAGAAGACTACAAATTCCAAGAAAGGAAAACGATTTTTCAAGAAGAAAGACAAAAGAAAAATGAAGTTTTATAATTGCCAAATGTTGGAGCATTTTGTTCCTGAATGTACCGAGCCAAAAAAGGCATTTCTAAACACATCTCTTAGTGCTACATATGTTTTTAGAATTTCTTTATTAACTGAATCTTATCTTATATGGATTGTAGACTCAGAATCCACTGAGCACGTGAGTCGAGATCGAGAAACGTTTGTGAAATTTCGTCGAGTTTCATCTAAATCAAGGTGGATCTACATAGGAAATAACACTAAATTAAAAGTTGAAGGAATAGACACTTGCAAAGTGAATTTGCGCGGTGGACGTTCTTTGATGTTGCATGATGCCAAAAATGACGGCCAAAAGCGATGGACTGCGTCACTTTTTTGGTCAAAATTGACGCAAAAGCGATGCAGTCACTTCCGTCA
Source organism: Solanum pinnatisectum (assembly GCA_035578085.1). Lineage (NCBI taxonomy): Eukaryota > Viridiplantae > Streptophyta > Magnoliopsida > Solanales > Solanaceae > Solanum > Solanum pinnatisectum. The sequence continues at coordinate 36,178,773 of CM069084.1, read as the reverse complement.
CTTGTTTAGCTCGACGATTTTCAAAAAGTGATGGACTGCGTCGCTTTTTGACTTTTTTTTTTTAGAATTTTTTAACAAAAGTGACAAACTTCGTCGCTATATTTTGATTTTCATTTTTTTAAAATTTCCAAAATGCGATGCAGTCCGTCACTTTTGAGGATATTTTATTTTTGGAAATCCCAGAAAAGCGACAAAAAAAAGGACCTTGTCCGTCGCTTTTCTGGAAATTATTTTTTTGGAAAATCTATAAAAGCGATGGACAAAACCACGCTGTCCGTTGCTTCTTCATTAGGAGCTTCATCAAAAAATTGTTCCGGTTCCTTCCCACCTTGAACCCCGACAACATCATTGATCATTTCATGAACCCTATCATGTTCAACCCTAATTTGACCATGTGGTGCAATCATATTATATTCATCCACAGGCAGAGAATTATAAAACATACCATCCAATCCATCTATTTCTCCATGATCAATCCATACAAAAAATCTAGGCTTAAATCCATTACGGTACAAATGAACCATAACTGTATCTGGTTTAAAAAATTTTAAGCACTTACATGCACTACAAGGACACCTAACCAATCCATTATTCTTGAAAATGTCAAGTGTCATTGTATGATCAATAAAATCTCTAACACCGTCAATAAACTCAGGTTTCAAACCAGCACCAGTTTCATCATGCATATTATACATCCACAAACGATGATCCATCTAGAAAAATATAGATATTCAATTATATTATAAATTAAATTTAATAATAATCAATACTAATTAGTTAAGTTCAAATTAAGTTCAAGTTCAAGTTCTAGTTAAGTTGATCAAAATTAAGTTTATATTAATTCCTAATTATGTTTTCAAGTTATTATAAATTAATTAAGTTTGAAAAAGTTCTAATTAATTTATATTAAGTTCAAATTAATTAAGGTCAATAAGATTTTCAAGTACCACAAAATTCTAATTAAGTTCAAATAAAATCCAAGTTCTAATAAGAATAAAAATTAAGTTCTAATAAATTAAAGTCAACAACATTTCAAGTTCATATTCCTAATTAAGTTCAATTTATAGTAAATTCAAGTTACAATTTATTATAAGTTCTAATTAATTTGTAATTCAAATCCCTAAAATTCCAAATTCAAACTAGCTAGATAGTGTCCCAAATTCAAACTATTAGTCCTAAAATATCAAATATAATTCAAACTAGTCCTAAATTCCAAATTCAAACTAGTCTTAAAATCACAAATTCAAAGTACTCTTAGAATTCAAAAATCAAACTATTGCTAAAATCTCAAATTCAAACTATTAGTAGTCCTAAAATCTAAAATATAATTCAAACTAGCCCTAAATTCCAAATTCAAACTAGTCCTAAAATTACAAATTCAAACTAGTCCTAAAATCCCAAAATCTAACTAGTGCTAAAATTCTAAATTCAAACTAGCTAGCTATTCCTAATCCCAAATTCAAACTATTAGTCCTAAAATCTCAATAATAATTCAAACTCTAGTTAGTCCTAAAATCTGAAAATCAAACTAACTCAAATAATATCCAAATTCAAACAACTCCTTAAATACCCTAATTCAAACTAATCTTACAATCCCAAAATCAAACTAATTAACTCAAGAAATACTTAAATTCAAACAAATCCTAAGTTGTCCTAATTCAAACTAACCCTAACATTAAAATTTTCAATTCACAATCAAGAAATACAAACTAACAATCAAATAATCCCTAATTCAAACTAACAATCAATAAACACAAAATCAATAAACTAATTACAATTAAATAACTAACAAAATCAAATAAATAAAAAATATTTAATTTTTTTTTTTAATAATAAATAAAACCCTAACCTTAAAGGAGACGGAGAGAATGAAGAGAGAGGGGAAGGAGGCGGTGGCGGCAACGGTAACTCCGACAAGTGAGACGGCTGCGGCAGCTCCTCACGACTCCGATCAGCGGCATCAACTGACATAGGGAGGGGCGGCAGCGGCGGAGTGGAGAGAAGGAGAGGAGAGGATTTGAGAAATGTGAAATGGGGGAGAATGGGGGAACATCGTGTCTGTATGTATCAAATATTTATTGAAAAGCAACGGACAGCGTCTCTAAGTCCGTCGCTTTTCATTAAATAGTTGACCAAATAATTTGACCAAAAAGCGATGGACATAGAGATGTTGTCCGTCGCTTATTTAAAATATTTGACCAAATAATTTGACCAAGAAGTGACGGACATAAAGATGCTGTCCGTCGCTTTCATAAAAAAATAATTAGTAAAATAAAAAAATTCAGAAGCGACGGACGGCGTCGCTATTGTTAAATTTATATATAATTATTTTTAATTAAAAGTGATGGATAATGTCTATATTTATATTAAATAAATAATTATTAATTTTATATATATTTGGCGCAAAAATCCGCAAAAAAAGCGACGGACTAAGAGATGATGTCCGTCGCTTTTTGTAAAATAATTTTAAAAATAATTATGTTTATTAAAAAGCGACGGATAGTGTGGCAAATGTCATCACTTTTTGGAGCGACGCCATCCGTCACTTTTTTGTTCGTCGTTTTTTAGCAGTTTTTTAGTAGTGGTAATTCTTCAACTTATGACTATGAAGTTGATTGTTGTGTAATGATATATTATTCAAGTAACAATGATATTGATGTTATCACAAAGGGAAAGATAGAATGAATAGGTTGGCAAAGGAAGGGCGTTTAGGTATTTTCACCAAAATTGATATGCCAACTGGTGAAAATTGTCTTGCTAGAAAGATTCCGCGTAAACCATTTGGGAAGGCTGAAAGAGCTGAGTTCTCACTTTAATGAATTCATTTTGATATTTATAGTTCAATGAATGTGAGGGAAAAATCTGGTTCTACATACTTTATTATATTTATTGATGATTTCACGCACTTTGGTTATGTCTATTTGAATTCTTATAAATCGCAAGCACGTGAGTGATTTAAAAGATATATGAATGAAGTTGAAATTAAATTAATAAAAGCATAAAGACTTTAAGAACTTATCGATGACGTGAATATTTATCAAAACAATTTGAAGAATTATGTACTGAAAAGGGTATTATGAGACAGTTAACTACTGCTTATACACCCCAATAAAATGGTGTAGCTGAAAGAAGGAATAGAACATTGTTGGACATGAAAAGATCAATGATGACGCAGGTAAATTTCTGTCTCTTTTTGGGGATGTATTATTAACCGTGGCCTACATATTTAATGAAGTGTCTTCTAAATCAGTGTCTTCCACTCCTTATGAATTTTGGACTGGCCATAAAACATATTTGAATGATATACAACCTTGAGATTGTGCAACATATATTAAAGATCATTTTGGTGAGTTTGATAAACTAAATCCAAAAGAAAAAAATACACACATATTTATAAGGTACTCTGAACTCTCCAAAGGATATGTGTTCATTAATGATGGAAGTATTACTGAAATTGTATCACAAGATACTAGATTTTTAGAAAATAATTTTTTCAAAAGGGTTGAAATAGATGAAGGTGAGCCTTTCTAAAAAAATGTTGAATTCAGAAGATTAGGTAGTGTCGTTAGACATACTTGATAACTGAATAGATCAAATGATTCCTGATCCAAGTGGGAGTTATGAATCCCAAAATTCGATAGAGGAATATGAACTTCAATTACTTAAGATTACAAGAAAAAATGTACCTAAACAATCTTATGATATTGAGGATTATTTTTTCTTGGTATTTCCTACAGAATTGGATGAACCTTATTTTGTAACTGATACTTTATTAAGCCCTAAAATAAATGAATGATTAAAAACGATGAAAGAAGAATTAGAGTCCATGAAAATTAACAAGTCTGGGATCTAGTTGACATTTCTAAGAAACGTAAGCTATTGGGGATAAATGGATTCTCAGTTAAATGCAAATCGGATGGGTCAATATAAAGACATGAAGCACGATTGGTGGAAAGATGTTTTACTCTAAAAGTTGAAATAGATTATGAGGAAATATTTTCACTAGTTGTGAAGTTTACCTCCATACGATTACTTTAGTTATTGTTGCACATTTAGATCTAGAATTACACCAAATGGATGTGAAGACCACTTTTCTCAATGTAGAATTAAACGGGGAAATCTATATGAAATAATCAACAGTTTGTTGTTAAAGGCCATGAAAAATTGAAAAGATCAATTTATGGCCTATAACAATCTTCAAGGCAGTGGTACCTGATATTTCATAAGGAGGTAATGTCATTTTATTTCACCATGATCGATGAAGGCCATTGCATCTATGTGAAAAAGTCCTATGGAAAATTTGTAATTCTTTCTCTTTATGTAGATGATATTGTATTAGCTGGAAATAAATTGGAGTATGTGAAATCAGTCAAGTCAAGTCATGTCTTTCAAAATCATTTGATATGAGATAAATGGGTAAATCAAATTATATATTGGGGGTTAAGATCCAAAGAGACCATTCCAAAAAAATTGAGTTTATCTCAAGAAACCTATATAAAGAAAATATTGAAATGCTTTCGAACTAATATTTGCAAATCCATGGATACTGCTGTAGCAAGGGGTGAAACTTTAAGCCTTGAGGTATGTCCAAAGATTGAAAAAGTAAAGAAAGACATGTCCCGAGTTTCATATTCTAGTGTTATCAAGACCTTGATGTATGTTATGATGTGTACTCACCCAAATATTTGTTAGGATGTAAGTCTGGTTAGCATGTATCAATCCAATCCTGAAAGAGAACATTGGAAATTAGTAAAGAGAATATTCCGAAACCTAAAGGGAACTGCAGATTATCCATTATGTTATATTGGATTTGATTTTTTCATAATAGGTTATTCAGATGTGGGTTGAGTTGGTGACCGGAATGATAGAAAATCAACAACTGCTTATACTTTCTTACTAAATGGTGGTGCTATTTCATGAAAAAGTAAGAAACAAACTTGCACAACTCTTTCAATCATGGAATTCGAATTTGTGGCTTATGTGTCTGCAATACAAGAAGTTGTTTGGTTAAAGAGATTTTGAGCATTTGAATATTGCAAAGAATTCTAAGGATCCCATGATTCTATATTGTGACAGTAAAGCGGGTATCACACACACAAAGGATTCTAAGTATCATAGCAAGACCAAACATATTGACATCAAGTATAACTTTGTGAGAAATGTAGTAGCAAGTGGAGAAATAACTTTGCAATACATTTTTACACATGAAATGATAGTTGATCCCTTTACCAAGGCGATATCTAATGACTTGTTTGAGAAACATATTATGGCTCTAGATTTGCGATATAATAATATTTATGTATTGTTAAATAACTTGAAGATTATATTGTTCTCATCAATATATGACTATTTTGAATTCATATCTCATGTTCATGTGATAATATTTCAAAAATAAAGAGTTGTCGTAAAAATCGTGAGATTGACTCTCTCACATGAGCAATCGCCTCTGACGTCGAAGAACGTGAAGAGATGATTTCCACTATCAAATAATGACTTGTTTTATAAGTCATACAAAATTCTCTATGAGAGGATGATTTAAAATATCATTAAAGAGATAAATCGAGTTAAACATCTAGAGGTGCTTAGACCAAAGTTTGTAGATGTAGGATAATGAAAGTATTAGACACATACACAAGTATAAGTTGAAAGCATCGTAATACGTATGCAATCAATTGGTTAATGAAAGAATGGTTCTCTGCTTCTTCATTATGTGAGACCCCGAAAAATTAAATTATTTTTTCTTTGACCTTTTACTGTTTCTTGAAGTTTCGATCAGTGTTGCTACATTAGTATGTTACTAATAATCATGGGTGATTCGACAATTAGTGCATCTCTAGAAAAGCAATTGATTTGAAACAGATAGATTTGAGTAGAAAGGGAAGATGATTAAATGTATAATATAACTTGTATACACAATTCGTCTATTACACTCGAGTGAAATTTTGTGTATATGAAGTTAGACATGAACTCGAGTTCACCTCTTAAGAGGATGCGGGATCAAATAAGAAACTATTGATGTAGTGAATGAAGTATGAGATATTGTTAGTTATAGTATCCTCATATTAGTAGTGAATTATTTCCACATGTGATTGAATTTCTATACGGAGCATGTAAAACCTAATAGGTAAGCTCTTGATGCTCACCGATCACACGAACTATTTATCACATGAAATTAGGTGTTTATTTGATGTCAAATTAGCTTGGATCTTGTCCACCACATGAGAACGTGAAAACGTGAGAAAGAAAGAGAAAAGAGAAAAAAAAAACAAAAAGTTATCCTTTTTCCAATATTCAATCGACACATTAACAAACACTTAATTTGTGAACAAGAACAATCTTTTGTTTCCTAGTGATTCAAAGAGGGATTTGGAGCAACTTGTTTTGATAGTGAAATCAACACCAACAATTTCCGCTGCAAGTATGAAGGTACACATCCTATAGTTAATTTGCTCATAAATTCTTTCATATAGTCATATCTAGTTTGAACATTCACTAGATCACACAAATCAAAACAAATTAATTTCAATTTATTAGTTACTCTATTTCCTTTCGAGGAAAATGTCTTTTAGTCATTTTCCCCCCTAAACATGATTTACATATTGATAGTGCCTCTACTTTCAATGAACTTAAAGATGCATCCTTGCTCAACCTCGAAATTCTTGAGTTCATAATGCTCAAGATCGATGATGGACCTCTGAACCCGTCTAGCTCCTTGGTTGTGGAATATGTCTACAAATTCAAACCTCACCTTTTTAAGGGTAAATATAAATGTCAATGAGTAACATAAATTATTGATAAATCCATGGTTCATGACATATTTTCATAAGTTAAGATGACTTTGACATTTTGAGTTTCATGTCGTAAACTGATCCAAAAATAGAAAAGTATATCGCATTAGACAAACAATTTAGAGAGTTACAAGTTTTTTTCTTTTGTAGAAAAAAATAGGGAAAATCCACAAATATCCTCTTGAACTACAATTGAAATTTCATGGACACTCCTTTATCCTATTATCCACCTGAATTATTTGAAGTGTAATAAATACACCCTTAGATTCTGAAATTGCATAGAAAGAGTGTTCACTCTCATTGAAGCAAGTGAGAGGCAAACAATATAAGAAAAATCTTTTCAATATTGGACACATGTCCTTTTTAATTGAACATTGTACAATTAGTTAGAACACATAATTATTGACATTAATATTTATATATAGGTAAAACTTATCCACACCGAGTGATTACACCAAATCAATTTATAAGTGAAAATAATGTCTCAATATTGCATTTGCCCTACTTGCTTCATACAAGAGCCAATGTTGAGTCATGTGAGGGAAATAATATATACACAGTCTTATTCCTATTTTAGATAGAAATGTCAATTTCGATAAATTCAAAGGTAAAGTTGATATCTAAATCTATTTATTAATAATTTAGGCATTTTACATAAATCCCTCGGATGAAATGGTCTAACGGACCACTTTTCTTGTGTGAGTTTGTATTATGGACCATTCTACTCAATCATTTATCAACAAGATCATTACACTCTATCAAAAGAAGATTTTAAAGCCCCTTCTACCATGTGTGTAGTTCACTCGCCCTTAAATAGATGACATGTCAAATTCGTATCATATAAATTAATAACATGTCATAATAATCTTCATTAACTATTTTTAAAAATTATTAATCAAAATTAATTAATAAAATTTAAAATAATAAATTTTCAATTTATTCTTTAAAGTAAAATTTTAGGTCTCCACACATCTTCTCCCCAATTCCACCATGAAATGGCCAAATTTCGCTGGAGAAAGCCGTCGTTGCCACCGCTGCTCTTGCCGGCGAGTCTACACATATTATTTTCCTCACCTATCTCCATATTTGTTGCACAGCCTCACCGTTTTCCTTTCCTCCTTCTCCAACCTCCAGAAATCCATAAATCCTAAGCATCGCACAACTAACTCCGGCCGCCAAATCTCTTCACCGCCATGACGAGCTCCTAGCCCCTCACCTGTCTTGTTCTCCTCTCCACTGTCTTTCTTTCTCTGCACCACCGGCAACCCCTTGCGAACCACCAGGTACCGCTTATCATCTCCATCCTCTCCGCCGTACCAACATGCCAAGAGACCCCTCACCGCCTCTAGCATACCAGACTGCCTACAAAAAATGAAAGAAAGAAAAAGGGTTGGGCAGGGATGGGGATGGCCGAAAAAGTAGGTGGGGTAGGTGAAAAAGTTTTTTTATTTATTATTTTAATCTTTTATATACTTCTAATATTTTTTAAATTTAAATATGGGTTTCACTTACCTTAATACGTGTGTAGTTATATTCTCTCACCAACTCAGTCATCTAATGGCACATAAGCATGGTCTATGGCAGATTTGATTTATTGTGTCTTATTTAGTTTATAAAGAATCTAATTGATAAAAGATTAAGTAGAAGAGTTTGTAATACAAACTTGTACAAATAGAGAAATTTTACCAATCTTTCGTGGAGTAGTTAGATCCTAGTGCTCTTCACCCAAAAAATATATATGTAGATCCTCTGGCTCTATGACTTGTATTACCTGGCACATACAATCTACTACTCCAACTTTAACTTACCTTTAGTCGATCTGTCCTTGTTAACTTTATTATTTTTATTATTTATATATCCTTAAATGTAAGAATGTGTGCACATTATTTTATTTGGATTTCATTTATACACTATATTGAATATATTATTGTTAGTTATTGTATATGTTTTGGGCATCCTTTTATTTAATTACAACTTCCAACTCTTAGTTGTAATAACGGAGAAGGGCCTAAAATGCCCCTCAAGTATTTGAATTGGTATAAAATTACCTTTCATTCACCTATCGGTCCTAAAATACCCCTGAGGTCCACCTTTCGATTAAAAAAATACCCTTATGTCTAACATATCATACTCATTAGGTGAATGAAGGGTAATATTATACCAAATCTCATAGTTTAAGGGCATTTTAGGTCCTTTTCCGTTAAAATAATTTGAAATTACTAAATATATAAGCTCACATGATTGAATTGCTTTTGAATTTCATAGTAAATTTAAAATTATAAAAATCCTCCCTCCCCAATCCTTATTTTTTTTTTTTTCAATTAAGCGAGCTCAGGGCCCATTTATTCAACACCAAAAATATTTACATTGGCCCAACGAGCCCAGAAGTGAAAAAGAAGCAAACGGAAAAGAGCACCTGGCCGTCCAAATAAGACCGACCAAGTTGTCTTAAAATGTCCTACTCTGTAATTATTGTTCATTTTGCTGCTCTGAACGCTGATCCTTGTTGTCTTAATCCTCAATGTTGGCATGCCTATTTTATCCATGTTTATTATTCTCTTGCAGTCAACTGTTAGTTGATTAAAATTGTTCCACTAATCCCTTCCTGCTGCATGAATGCTTCATTTGCCATTGTGTCTGCTAGTTGATTTACTTCTCTGTATCCATGTACTATAATTGCATGTGTTGTTCCCTGAAGTATATGTATCTCCTCTATTTCTTTTTTGTATTCCCATGGTATTTTCCAATCCTTGTTAGGCCTAATGAATCTGATTCCACAACCAGTATGTTAAGGCCTTAAGTATTGCCATAATTTCTGCCTGCATACATGTGCTTTGCCCTATTTTCTGTGCTTCTGCATATATCAAATCTCCATGATTCCTTAGACAGAAACTATAGGAACTTTCTCCCGGATTTCCTCGACTCGCTCCATCTGTGTTGCATTTCACCCATCTTAATTGTGGTTTTTCCCATGTGACTCTGTGATGGTATAACTTCGGTTTATACTTCGTTAGTACCTCTACTACTCATTTCCAGTCCGTAGGAATGTCAATCCAAGGGTATAGTATTTTCAGTAGTTGAAATATTCCTTTCTGCATGAGTTGCTCATAAGTTACTTTCCGCCCATGTCTCCTTGCATTTCTCCTCTTCCATAGCTCCCACATCAAAATTGCCGGGACAGATTGAAAAATAGCCCTTAAGCAAATATGTACAAATATTACATTTTTCTTTTGTGCGTATCCAAAATTAAAAGAAAAAAAATAAAAATAATCATTTCTCTTATCCCCACCCTCATCCCATCATGACAATAATACTAATTAAAAGAATATAAATATGTGAGTGCATTTTAAGTTTGAGTCCCAGATATCCTAATTAAGAACAAGAGATTACAAAAAGGAATAAAATATAAAATGAACAAGACATTTGGATAATTGAGAGAAAATTTTAAATTAATGAAAATAATAATTTTTTTAGATGGACAATCGGTCGGCGTAAGTATGAATTTTAGTTGGATCCCCATTTATGAGTTGGGTTACATTATAATAAATTGGGGTCGATTTAAAATAGGTCAATAGGAAGATATCATGAAATTAATTATTTTTTCAATATTATTTTCAAGTGTATTGGGTCAAAATATGAATCATAAGTGGTTTTATAGAAAAATATAATTTTTAAAAATATCATTTTTGTTATTTATTTGAGAAGGGTTTAAATTTGGACCGATCACATTAAGCAATATAATAAATAAATATTTAATAATTTTACTTTAAGGGAGCTATTAAAAATAAGGGCAAATATGAGTCAAAGGATTAACATCGAGGGTATTTTTGAACCGAAAGGTGGCCGTCAAGGGTATTTTAGGGCCGATAGGTGGATGAAGAATAATTATGTACTAATTCAAATACTTGAAGGGCATTTTAGATCCTTCTCCGTTGTAATAATTAAACTAAGCAAAATGAGCACTGCACAGAGAAGTACTAATGTAGACGTAAACTATGGTACACATTTTGAATTAAAAGCAAAATTTTGCAACCATTACCACACAAGCAAAAATCAAATAAATAGTACCAATGGGCGTTTTTGTGGATTAAAACATTATTTGGATATGGAATGGATAAGATTAGAAACAGCCTAAAAAGAATAAAAAAAAAAAAGAGAGAAAAGTTGTCATAACAAATGTATAGCACAAAAACTTTAATTTTGTGTTCGAAAACACGTGTTTAAACTTTGGAAGAATCTCCATATATGCCTAAAATATAATCTAAACAGATGATCGATACATCTTACACAATAACATTGTCCTACTGCAAGGATTTTTTTTATTTTTATATTTCATTAATAATGAGGATAAGTGGCAGGTTCCAATTTCTGACATATATACAATTATTATGTTATTCTCTTATAATAAAACAATAGTCCTCCAATAATGCTATTTACTCGTTTTAAATGACACAAGTTGGTGTAGACCTATATGGGAAGTGTGTTATAAATATACACTAGTTGTCCTACATTTATTGTATAAGAACCGCAAAATAATTTTGTAATGTTGTGTGTTGTTCCATCCTATTATTGTAAAATTTTGATGTGTTTTTTTTTTTGACAACCAACAAGCCAGTTTTATTAATGCATAAAAAAGGTTCAAAAAGTTAAATGATTTGATAATATCAATTACAATTCATCTAATAAAGTAGAAAGTCAAACAACTTTATGTAACAACGAAATAGAAAACTTTGCTAAATTATATGCTACTATATTCCAATTTCCAAGATCATAAAATATGCATCACATTGATCTCTTCAAAGAACCTCATAAGTTTTCAAATATCTTCCAACAAATTATAGTTCTTTGTAGTACCATAACCATCACATTCTTTGCATCATATCAGACTTGCATCATTGTTAAATCCTTTTCCCTAACATATTTCAGTGCCATACGAATTTCGATTGCTTCAACAGTGATAATTTTTCAAATATTGAATTGGGGTATTACCAAAGGCTTGAAGTAGGTTACAACTATTAATAGCCAACACACTAATGTTTGACGTCTTCTTCTCCAAACAAAACAATACAATCTTGTGCACAATTATATTTTTATCATTATTACAAGCAGGTATAAGTCTAGGAGAAAGTCTAGGAAGCAAATTGTTTTCATATACATGAAAATCAAAAAGAGCTTTATTTACGTTATCATTCGGTTGAGAAATTTCCCCATTGAAACTCTTGAATTTCTTGCCTACCAAATTTTTCACATGATGGATATAATTAATTCTATAAGCTCAATACATACAGGATGTTGTTTAGCATTAGTAAAAAAATTATTTTACTATCTAGCAAATTCATAGTATTTTCTAAATTAGGCCAATTAATGAAGCAAAATTTTCAAACTAATTTAACACTAGGACACCTAAAAAACATGTGATCAATAGTTTCACTCTCAAGTCCACAACCCTTACGTATACACACTCCACAAATGTGTCTCATTCTTTTTGAAATAATATGGTTGACCGGTAACACATTCAAAATGCATTTTCAAATAAAGTGCTTATACTATTTCTTGATTTTAGTGGACCATAAGACTAAGAATTCTTTTTAAAAAAACTGATTACTAAATTGTGCTCTCGTTAGTCACTTGTTTACATCTAATCGTTTCTCTATCTAAAGTTTCCATTAAATGCTTAAATTTTCTCTACACTTCGTACCAAAACAGTGATAAATATGATTTACAAAATCAATTAACTTTGCTGGAAAAATTAGAAGTGAGCAAACGAAATAAATTTGTGAAATAGAATTTAAAGGCAATAGGTTCAATCAAAACCTTTTTAATTTTTTTTTTTTTGGGCTAAGTCAAGAAAATAAGAAAAAATAGATTGTGTATTTAACTAAGCAAAGAAAAAAAAAATTAAATAGTAAAACGTAAGCACTAAAGCAACAAATATGAAGATATTTGTACTCTGAGAACTCAATTGAAAAATTGTGTATTACAAGTGAAAAATAGAGATAATTTCTTCTCCCGTAGAAAAATAAGTTAAAGGGGCAAAAGTTTATGGATACTATCATATTAAGTTATTCTCTCATCTAAAGAGGCTACTAGCAATACGTGTCTAAGATTCTTTCTAAGCTCGAGATGAATTTTTGAAAGACTTGGATATTGTTGCGAGCTAACCCCATGAATGAGATTGGGTTGATCATGAAAATCTCTGATTAGATCAAATAATCCGTTAGACCTTTTAGAAAGATAAAATTAGGTCGATTTGAATTCTCGAGACTTCCATTTGAGAAAGTAGAATATTAAAGTGACTTTATGCATAGTTTATCTTAGACTTTGAGCATTCTGAGGATTTGATAAAAAAAAAAGGCTTCGACAATTTAGCTTGCTTATTCCTATTCGTCGATTAGGGTAGGTTATAATTTACTTTAAGTTAGACTTTGGTTAGTTGTTGGCATGTAATGTGACTTGTATTGCATATTTATTGGTCTTCAGACATACTTGATATTATTTATGGTTAAATTAAGTCATGTTCAATTAAGCATGTGAACCGGTGAATTGATTATTTACTGATGTTAAGGAACATGAACTTGCTGGTAACTACTACATACCTTGATGTTATGAATGATGAACTTGTGGCTATTTTGTGTTGCTTGTGTTACCTTGAGAGACAATTGGAAAGATTAGTTTATTGAAATATGCAAATATAGTGGGTATATAATTACTACTCAAATGATGAGTGACTCAAGTCTGATGTGAGATTACGAATGAACCGTTATGTGGGTGATTGGATCATGTACCATGTCATTATGGTTTATGGACACCTAGGGTGCCCTAAAGGTCATGACTAGATGTACAAGATTAAGACTCTTTAGTATGTGTGTACATATAAGACTAAGGGTGTGTTTGGTACAAAGAAAAATATTTTCTTGGAAAATAAATTGGTTTCTAGCTTATTTTCTCATTTTTGGTTGGTGAGCGAAAAATATTTTCTAGTGTATGATTGGTGAATGAATTGTTTTTTTAGAATTTTGTTTTTTTTTACAAGAGTAGAAAATACTTTTATTGGAAAATAGTTTTTGGCCAAGATACGAACCCCGATAATTGATCCGTCACCCAATCCTGATACTCAATATGGGACCTGGCCTCTACTCCCGACCCCAATATTTGGTTCATGATCAAACTTTTGACCTTGAGACTCGACCCAAGACCCCATCCTTAACACCTGACCATGAACCTAATATGAGATTGAACCCTAACCTTGAGACCCGACTCGAGACCCTGGCTAAAGACTCGAGACCTCGATCTGAGACCCTAACCTGAGACCGAAATCTCGATTTGAGACCTCAACCCAAAACCTAATCCCGATCTAAGACCTGAGACTCACCAGACCCCGACCTCGACACTGACCTTGACCCTAACATGAGATCGAACCCCGACTTTGAGACCCAACCTGAGACCTGATGATGACCCCAATCTGAGACCCCGACCTCAACCAAGACTCCATACCCGACTAGAGACTTAACTGTCAAATCTTGATCCAACCTCGACATCGACACTCGATTTTCAATTTCCTAACTCTAATTTGATAGTGACACCCGAATCGAAACCCAACATCCAAATTAAGAATCGATTTCGAATTAGGACTTGATCACGACACCTAATCTAGAACCTAACTTTCGATACAAGGTCTGAATTCAACATTTGACCCCGATGATCGATTCGAGAAACAAAATCGACACCTGACATGAGACTCAATCTCGATTCTCAATCCAAAGCCCAACTTCGACACACGACTCAAAACCCAATCTCAACACTTGATTCAGGAATCAACCCCGACACTCGACCTATAATTCGACTTCTAATTCTAACTAAAATTTCAATCCTAACACGATTTGAAACTCGTGAGTTGGGTCTTGAATCGAGGTCGAGAATTGGGTCTCGAATTGAGAATCAAGAATCAAATCTAGGATTAGTATTGGGAATCGATACCCGTGACATAAGTTAGGATTGAAAGTTGAGGTGTGGGGTTCAAGATAATTTTGAAAAATGTTTTCCTTACTTTTTAAAGGGAAGTCATTTTTCCTTAGATTTGAGAAAAATAAATCAATTTAGAAAATATTTAAGCCAACTAAACATGAGAAAAATGGAAAACATTTTGAGGAAAACTTTTTCTTTCATACCAAACACATCCTAACACTTATGATTTTGAGAAACGATTAGTGATTCTGGCAGCTACAATGATTATATAACTACAAGTCTGCAATCAGAGGCAGAGTTAGGTGGGGGTTGGTGGGTTCAAACTGTAACACCCCAGAAAATTTTTGAGCTAAGACTCGAACCATCCTTCATTGTGAGTAGAATTTTACTGAGGAATTTAAAATTTCTTGAGTGTTAAGGTCACTAGATGTAGCACCTTGAGTTTCAAAAAGAACTAAATTGGAAATAGCAAAATCTGAAATTTTGCAAGTTATGCTTAAGTTATGAGTTTTGTGTCAACTTCAAACGACTATAACTCTCAGTACAGGATGAGTTAGGTGTGCCATAAGATGGAAAATGAAAGGTCTTTGAATTTTCTTTCCAACACCACCAAGTTTGCTAATTTTCAAGTTCGGATGAGTGAGATATGCCCTTTTGAAGTGAAGCTGTCCAGTTAAGGAAAGTTACCCGAAAATAGTGAGGGGTATTTCGGTCTTTTCCTTACCAAATCAGATTTAATTTATTTTTAGTAAGGTTTTAAGGGTATAATACTATTAGGTTTGTTTTTATAATCCTAATATACGCCTAGGGTTTTAGTTGAGAGTTCAAGAAGAGTAGAAGAGAAAAGAGGAGAAAAGAGGAAAGGATCAAGGTGTTCGTCGATGTTCTTGAGTTTTGCTGCAGATTTTCACCATGGGTTTGATCCCTAAGATGTATGTAGGTTTCCATAGTATTGGGTTCATTCACCCACACGCCAAACATGATTTTCATATTCGAATTCGTCCATAAAGATTGAAAGATTTAAGTTCTTGATAAGTGTTCTTGAGGTTCATTCTAAAACTTGTTTTGTTGGGGTTATAATGATTTCATGAGATGAAAGTGAGTGTTTTGAGGGTTTTATTGAGTAGATTAGTGTGAACTTATGTTAAGAAATTGAATCCAAGTGATTGGGGAAGAAACCGTTCGAATCTAGGCGAAATAGGGTGAGAAAACGAGCAAAGAAAGTCGTCTGCATTTTATGAGTTGGGGCCTGGTGCCTCAAGCCAGATAGTGCACTCCAACCACACCTCTATAGGTAGAGGTCTGGTTCCCCGTGCCACTCAGTGCATCAGGGTCGCCTGCCCCCACCCATTCTCTGTTGTTTTGTTCGTTTGAGTTCTTTCGAAGGTTACCTTTACTCCCCTTTGATCCTAAACACTCTAAGCTACTTCTAAACACCTAGAAATAATTCATAACGTGAATCATAACCTTGAATTCATCATTCAAATTCAAGGTAGAGTTAAGAGTCAAAGCTTGAGAGTTCTTTCGAACATTTTAAGAAAGTCCATTTTGAGTGGTTTTGAGGAGTCTTCTACAATTTCTAATAACTTGTTTTAAGACTCAAGTAAGTTAGCATGAGAGTGAGGATAATGTATTCATGAGTCTACACTATCACCTAGATCCTTCATATCGTGAACCATAACTCTTGAATTCATAATTCACATTCAAAAGAGAGTTAAGAGTAGAGTCCAAGAATGTATTTGAGTTTAATTGTGAATCATTTGACATCAAATATCGATTTGAGCTAAGTTTTGAGGAAGTAAGTACGAAAATTAAAGGAGTCGTATACTCGAGTTCCATATTGTTATGTAGACCCTTGAGTCGAGTCGTTCATGCCCATAAATTCCGCATGGACTCCATAAATTGAGTATAATTGAGAGGAGTAGTATATTCAAGTTCTAAGTCTTGAGTATCGAGTTCCTAACCTTTTCAAGATTATATTACTAATCATGGGACTATTATATGTTACCCATGAAGTCCTTGAGTTTAGTAGTTCATGCCTATAATTCCGCATGAACCCTATAAGTCGAGTAGTCTTGAGATGAGAAGTATCTTTGGGTCCTTGAGTTGAGTAGTCCACACCCATAATTCCGCATGAACCCTCTGAGTCAAGCATTCTTGAAACGAGTATTATTATTGAAGTTCTTGAGTTCTGAGTTGTCGAATCTCAAGTATTGAGTTCTAGTTACGGTTATTGAAAACTTTGAATTAAGTCGTTCACGTCCATAATTTGGCATGAACTTTATTTCGAGAAGTCTTTTACAATATTTTTAAACTTATTTTAAGACTTGACATTGAGTTGAGTAAGAGTAAGAGTGAAGTTCATTTCTTCAGAATATTATATGGGAACTAAGTATTTCCAAGAGTAAAATGTTTTCACATTGAAACAAGAGAGGAAACACCGATTTCTAATAGAGCTTTTAAGCTATTTTTTGAGTGATAATCTCAAACCACAGAAAGAGTTATGTTTTTAAACATATGAGCTGAGTATATTTTTGGGAGTAGTATTGAGCACCGATATGGGGATGAGTTTAGATAACTCAAGTCTCCATAAACCATGTAGCCAACGTGGGTAGAAAGGGTCATACTTTTTAGATGATTCCTTAATGCTTTTAGCATAGACTAGTGGATCCACTTAGTTGAGGTGTTCTATATCCCGGCAAGTTATAGGACAGTTCTGGCAGCATGGGCGAGAACTGTATCATCACATAGCTCATAGTGATGGCTGTCGGTTAGAGAAACTCCCACAGAGTTGTATTATATTTTATTATATACAAATTGAGTTGTTATTGTATTATTCAATACATTGAGTATTTTATTCTTGAGTTGAGTTTAGTTGAGTAAGTTGGGAGGAGATAAGTATGTTTTCTTTTTATCAAGTTCAAGCTTATGTTTATGCTTTAAAATTCCCCTTACATGCTCGTACATTCCATGTACTGAGCCATCTGGCCTGCATCATACAGGTACTCAGGGTCATCAACAGGCACTTCATTGATACCGCATGCAGTTCGAGTTAGTGATGGTGAGCCTCCTTACTTCCGGATGGTTCCACTTGTACTTTCAGTTATATCAGTTGTTAGGATGTCATGGGTCTTGTCCCGACTTTCATCTTTGTCAGTTAGATGCTTCATAGATAGACAGTAGAGTTTCAGAAGTCTATTAATTTATTTTGTTAAATGCTTTAAAGACTTAAGTTGCTTATTTTGTGGCGAGTTAAATATATTATTTTATTCAGAGATTTTCATTTGAGTTAAAACTTTGTATTTGAGTTTCATGATTTTTTATTCAATTTTAAAGCTTTGTATGCTTGAGTTAGTCTTCCGCTTGTAGTCAGACAGGATGTGGGTTTGCTTGGGGACCAACAATGGTTCTCGAGTGCTGGCCATGTCCAGGGTGTAGGCTCGGGTCATGACAAACTTGGTATCAGAGCACAGAGTTCAAGTGTCCTAGGGTATCTATGAAGCCGTGTCAAGTAGGATCTTATTTGTGGTGGGGCCCCCACTTCTATAATAAGTGACTACAGATATGTAGGAAAAGTTTCCCTTCTTTCATACTCTTAATCGTGCAATAGAGCTATGTCATATAGATTTATTCATACTCATACGTTTCTCAGATTCATTCGACTACTCGTTATACTAGAAGTGGTTGAAAAGAAAAGTCAGTCCTTTATCAATGAATCGTGCATTTGAGCTAAAAGCGAATTGTACTCTCTTCTCTAAGTCTTGTTTCAGCTTAGATCCTTATGAGAAAGTATGTTTAGAGCTTGGGTAGTATTTTCACCAAAAAAGGGTAGCATTCATGAGCTGTAGTAGTGATAGATCCCAGAGTTAGAGGAAAGTTTGCACAGGTAGAGAAATCTATTTAGGGAGATAGTGATGAGGCAGATTATGTTATTATAGTCATGCACCTAGTAAGTTGTTGATGAGGATTTTTCCCCTATGGGTAGACTAAGAAGTGATGAGTTGTGAAGAATCCATCATAGGAGGTAAAGTGTGTTGTAGCTAGAAAGGAGTTTGTGGTGAAGTGTCATTGTGTAGGTAATGACCAAGTGTAAGTGTTGAATAGAAGAGCAGAAGTATTCATAAAGTGATAGATCTAAGCTAGACTTATGATTTGTTTAAAAGGGTCATGATGTTCAGAAGGTTATATAACTGATCAAGTAATGGGGTATAACATAGTAGGCGAGAAATCGTATTAATATTCGAGTTTAGTAATGAACATTAAGCTTGAATTTGAGATGAGTATCATGATCCAAAGAATGGAAACATGAGGGTGATGATGTTAGTCTTAAGATTTGATCTAGTAGACTTGACATAGAGTAGGTGAGGAATTGGGATGTTAGCTGCAATAAATATGAGTAGTACCAGAGAGAGATCGTAACCTTTAGATAAGGGTAGTGAAGTATGGCTAAGTCACAAGAGTAAAAAGAGCATTAAGAGGTGTACCGAGAGGGTATGTAATTAGAAAGAGGTCTTAGTACTTGCTTATGTAGAGTTCGATAGTCATAAGATAAGCTTCTCCCAAGTGTTAGAGTAAAAGAGGATGTAGACCAGTTAATAATAATGGGATAGATCCATAACTTTCAAGTGTCAGCTTTAGACCTAAAGGGTAGATGACGAGATGAGAAATCAAGTCAAGTGTTTGAGAATAGGATAGTAATGAGTCCCAAAGAGTATAAGAGATATCTTTTCAGAGGTTTTTCAGTAGTGAAGTGATGTTAAAAGGAGAAGGTTAATGATCTTATCGTGATGATGATGGTGTGAATATTCTATCAAATGTTATAAAAGAGAAGGATGAGGTTTTACTATGAGAAATAGTTAAATGAGAGCCCTTAGTTGGATCCAAAGGAATTGGTTAGTAGGAGACCATGGAGTTGTTAGAGTACTAAGCTTGAATGTGGTGGTAAGGAGTAATAGTCTTGGGATAAGATTCCTTAAAGAAAGGTATAGAACCCGAACCTAAGGATTTGGGTTAAGCTTGAATATAGTGAAACTGTACCATTAGAATCAGACCTTGGTAAGAGTAACCCCATTACATGCCTAGTCCAGTCGTCATTCAAGGACGAATGATCCCAAGGGGGAGATATTGTAACACCCCAGAAATTTTTTAGCTAATACTCAAACCACCTTCGTTGTGAGTAGGATTTTACCGAGGAATTTAAATTTCTTGGGTGTCAATATCACTAGATGTAGCACCTTGAGTTCCAAAAAGAACTAAATTGGAAATAGCAAAATCTAAAATTTTGCAAGTTATGCTTAAGTTATGAGTTTTGTGTCAACTTCAAACGACTGTAACTCTCAATATAGGATGAGTTAGGTGTGCCATAAGATGGAAAATAAAAGGTCTTTGAATTATCTTTCCAATGCCATCGAGTTTGCTAAGTTTCCAGTTCAGATGAGTGAGATATGCCCTTTTGAAGTTAAGCTGTCCAATTAAGGAAAGTTACCCGAAAATAGTGAGGGTATTTCGGTCTTTGCCTTACCAAATCAGATTTAATTTATTTTTAGTAAGGTTTTAAGGGTCTAATACTATTAGTTTCAGTTTTATAATCTTAATATATGCCTAGGGTTTTAGTTGAGAGTTCAAGAAGAGAAAAGAAGATAAAAGAGGAGAAAGGAGGAAAGGATCAAGGTGTTCGTCGAGGTTCTTGAGTTCTGTTGCGGATTTTCACCATGGGTTTGATCCCTAAGAGGTATGTAGGTTTCCATAGTATTGGTTTCATTCACCCACAAGCCAAACATGATTTTCATATTCGAATTCGTCCATAAAGATTGAAAGATTTAAGTTCTTGATAAGTGTTCTTGAGGTTCATTCTAAAACTTGTTTTGTTAGGGTTTTGATGATTTAATGAGATGAAAGTGAGTATTTTGAGGGTTTTATTGAGTAGATTAGTGTGAACTTGTGTTAAGAAATTGAATCCAAGTGACTGGGGAAGAAACCATTCGAATCTAGGCGAAATAGGGTGAGAAAACGAGCAAAGAAAGTCGTCAGCATTTTCTGAGTTGGGGCCTGGCGCCTCAAGCCAGATAGTGCACTCCACCACACCTCTATAGGTAGAGGGCTGGTTCTCAGTGCCACTCAGTGCATCAGGGTCGCCTGCCCCCACCCATTCTCCGTCGTTTCGTCCGTTTGAGTTCTTTCGAAGGTTACCTTTACTCCCCTTTGATCCTAAACACTCTAAGCTACTTCTAAACACCTATAAATCATTCATAATGTGAATCATAACCTTGAATTCATCATTCAAATTCAAGGTAGAGTTAAGAGTCAAAGCTTGAGAGTTCTTTCGAACATTTTAAGAAAGTCCATTTTGAGTGGTTTTGAGGAGTCTTCTACAATTTCTAATAACTTGTTTTAAGACTCAAGCAAGTGAGCATGAGAGTGAGGATAATGTATTCATGAGTCTACACTATCACCTAGATTCTTCATATCATGAACCATAACTCTTGAATTCATAATTCATATTCAAAAGAGAGTTAAAGGTAGAGTCCAAGAATGTATTTGAGTTTAATTATGAATCATTTGACATCAAATATCGATTTGAGCTAAGTTTTGAGGAAGTAAGTACGAAAATTAAAGGAGTCGTATACTCGAGTTCCATATTGTTATGTAGACCCTTGAGTCGAGTCGTTCATGCCCATAAATTCCGCATGGACTCCATAAATTGAGTATAATTGAGAGGAGTAGTATATTCAAGTTCTAAGTCTTGAGTATCTAGTTCCTAACCTTTTCGAGATTATATTACTAATTATGAGACTATTACATGTTACCCATGAAGTCCTTGAGTTTAGTAGTTCATGCCTATAATTCTGCATGAACCCTATAAGTCGAGTAGTCTTGAGATGAGAAGTATCTTTGGGTCCTTGAGTTGAGTAGTCCACGTCCATAATTCTGCATGAACCGTCTGAGTAAAGCATTGTTGAAGCGAGTATTATTATTGAAGTTCTTGAGTTCTGAGTTGTCGAGTCTCGATTATTGAGTTCTAGTTACGGTTATTGAAAACTTTGAATTGAGTCGTTCACGTCCATAATTCAGCATGAACTCTATTTCGAGAAGTCTTTTACAATTTTTTTAAACTTATTTTAAGACTTGAGCATTGAGTTGAGTAAGAGTAAGAGTGAAGTTCATTTCTTCAAAATATTATATGGGAACTAAGTATTTCCAAGAGTAAAATGTTTTCACATTTAAACAAGAGAGGAAACACCAATTTCCAAGAGAGCTTTTAAGCTAGATTTTGAGTAATAATCTCAAACCACAGAAAGAGTTATGTTTTTAAACATATGAGTTGAGTATATATTTCGGAGTTGTATTAAGCACTGATATGGTGACGAGTTTAGATAACTCAAGTCTCCATAAACCATGTGGCCAACGTGGGTAGAAAGGGTCATACTTTTTAGATGATTCCTTAATGCTTTTTAGTTGCTATCTACTGTTTTAAAAATTTTCCATATATTGCATCTTTTATTGTTGCTTTATCTTGAGTTGAGTATCTAGAGTTGAGTATTTTGAGTTGAGCTATGTTTCACTAAGTTGAGAACCTTATTACTGAGTTGGGTATCGTATCCTTGAGTACTTCTGAGTTGAGTATCATACCTTTGAGTTGAGTTGAGTATCCTTGAGTTGAGTATCTTATTCTTGAGTTGAGTTTAGGCGTGTGAGTTGGGAGGCGGTAAGTATGTTTCCTTTTTATCTAGTTCAAGCTTATGTTTATGCTTTAAAATTTTCCTTACATGCTCGAACATTCCATATACTGAGCTATTTGGCCTGCATCATTTCATGATGTAGATACACGTACTCAGGATCATCAACAGACGCTTCGTTGATACTACATGTAGTTGAGTTAGCTATGGTGAACCTCCTTGCTTTCGGAGGGTTACACTTATACTTTCAATTATATCAGTTGTTAGGATGTCATGGATCTTGTCCCGACTTCCATCTTTGTTAGTTAGAGGCTTCATAGATAAACAGTAGAGTTTCAGAAGTTTGTTCATTTATTTTGTTAATGTTTAAAGACTTAAGTTGCCTATTTTGTGGCGAGTTGAATATATTATTTTATTCAGAGTTTTTCATTTGAGTTAAAGCTTTGTATTTGAGTTTCATGAATTTTTATTCAGTTTTTAAGCTTTGTATGCTTGAGTTAGTCTTCCACTTGTAGTCAGCCAGGATGAGGGTTCGCTTGGGGACCAGCAATGGTTCTCGAGTGCCGGCCACGTCCAGGATGTAGGCTCGGGTCATGACACAAACGAACCCAATAGCTTTTCTATAGACCTTGTATTTGTACTAGAAAATTAAGTAAATATATATGTATTAACTTGTGAATCTCTAACAAAACTGATTTACAACTCAATGATAAGAAAGGGGAAGGAAATGTAGAACCCCCAAACTCCTAATACTGGCTCTGCCTCTGTCTGTAATGCCAGGAATCAGGATACATGTGATTTTTACTGACTTGTTTGCATCTTGAACAAGTTATTTGATGTCTTATATCGATTGATGGTTGATGTTCAGTGTTTTATGATTTTGATATGTTAGTTGAGATCTAGTGATGTTGAAAAGGGGTATACTCTTAAACTCCCATAAATGATCCACTTATAAATGTTATGTGTAGATGAAAAACTATATTCTTGACAAGTTTGTGGTGTTGGATTGTGAAATGGTGACGTCTGAGCTAAAATGAAAACTATCTTTGCTTAGACATTTTAACCAATCTTTCTGTGAATCACCTTAGATTTTATCTCGCTAAAATTTTGCCCAAGCCTAGTGCAGCTTGAAATTTTCAACTCAATACCTCAAAACTTTTCCCACTTGATTTCTTTTGTGATTAGTTCCCCCATAACAACAAGATCGTTACAATTTAAGAGGCATATAAAGTCCAAAAATAACAAATAAAACTAAATGAAGAGAACATATAAAATATAGTTAAAAAGTTCACAATCTTTTATAGGTCCAACCAAATCTAATAATTTTAAGCAAATAATATCGAAAATGCCATTATTAACTTAAGCAAGTAGACTCATGCGCCGGCTCTTGCTTGATAAATTTAAGGCACATGCCTCAAATTTTCATCAAGAAAAAATTATGTGTTAATTTTTTTAATTAAAAAATAATTATTTTTGCTTAAAAAGTATTATTTTAAATAAATATATATTATTTTATTATTTTTAACGCCATTCAAATAGAAGAAATTAAGAAAATATTATTTTGTATGTTTACATTCTCTTCGCTAATAGTCGTATTATTTATCTTTTTAAAATTCTTTTGCACTTTTTTTTTAAAAAAAATTATTGATAAGTTAGAGTACTGTAAAAAATATAAATTAATAGTTGAAAAAATTGAACAAAGTGACTTACAATTTCTCTCCTGTTTGTTTCTTCTTAAATATTCAAGTATTACATAAATATATTAAAGTAGGGTTATACCAAGTTATCAATTTCTTGTATCAGATTTTATGGTTCTAATTCTTATCTTTCTGTAAAGTTTGTCAACTTATTACTTATAGTATTATGTTAACAATTTATATAATGATTGCCTCAGTAAAAGAATATTTTTCAATGTTGAATCGATAAAATATTACTTAAAAATTAATATTCAAAAAAAATCATTTTAAGAAAAGATATCAAGTAATAATTTGCACTTGAAAAGTTAAAAAAAATAAACAACTATATTTGATATTTATATAGATTTTAGGCCTCAATTAAAATTTCATTTTAGGCCTCAAATTACGTTGAGCCGCCCCTAGTCATGCCTATTTAGGATAATTCAACTCATCTTAGTAACTAACTAAAATAATATAATGGATGAAGAGGAAAAAAAGAAAAAAGAAGAAGAGGTAGATGAGAAAAGAGGGGTTGGAGATATAGCAATTTGGGTTGTCGAGACGTTATCTTTTAAGAAGCTTAAAATGACAGGCCGTCTATCCAATCATACTCCTCCTCGTCGGTGCTTATATATATATATATACCTATTTCTTAAATAAAATATAATTATATACTGTAGTTTATATTTCATCTTCTTCTTGTTTCTGTTGGATGTTGCTACCAACCAATAACGCCCTATTAATCATATTTCACATTTCCTACTTTGCCCTATTGCATAAAATCTCAAATTCCATATTTGCCCTTTCTACACTCAACACGTAGAAAATAATTATATATTATTAACAAGCCCTCTTTTTTTTCATTTTGGTTATTCCTTTTAATTTTTTAAAATTATTTTTATTAGTACAAAAAGAGAATTGCTCTTTCCATTTCCAATACGTTATTGCATTTGATTAGTTTTGAAAACATCTTTTCTCAAGTAAGTTGCTTTTTTTTGGTAAACCGTGAAGAATTACCATTAACAACCAAAAAAAATACACCTAAGGAGCACTTTAGGATGATGAGCCACCTTCTAGGAAGGGTACTCTTTGTTCCAAAGCCTCAAGCAAAGAAAGCCTAATTACAAATTCTCTGAACTAAATTTCTACATCTATCTGATTTCCTACTGTCTTTCAAGTAATTCACTCTTTCAGCAATCTCTTTCATTATTTGTGCAGGTGTATCCTCTGTATTCACCAATATCCCTCTAAATATTTTCCAATTTCTTGCTCTCCAAGTGTGGTAGATTCTAGCTCCCCATATCGCTGTTGCTAGTTCCTTTTTGTATTGCTTCCAGTGTCGTCCCTTTATCCAATATAGGCATTGTGTTACCTCTCTTCTATGTACTCTAATACCCGACCAAGCAATTGATTGTAGCTACTGCTCACATTATATGGTCCATCGACAGACAACTTATAGACATCATTAGTATATGACCCTCGCATGGTTGATTTGATGGAGTTAAGCTTTCTCCAATACCAGCTACTATCCTTAGATGGTATATGTGCCCAAAAATCTCACTCACCTTTCATATAAATTCCATGCACCAATCGTATCCATAGTGAATTTGCCTTGCAAGCCAGCTGTCATATCAACTTTCCAATTGATGCTATATTCCACAGTTTGCAGCTCTTTATATTCAGACCTCCATACTTCTTTCGCATACAAATTTTCTCCCATGACACAAGCGTTACTTTTCGTTTATTCTCTTGACTTCCCCACAAATAATCTCTACACGTCCTATCTACCTCAAGACACTTTGAGGTAAGATGAATACAGTGCTCCAAAAATTATATATTGAGAAGAGTACAATATTAATGATCTGTAGTCTTCCTGCAGATGACAAAGTTTTGAAGTATGCATTGGTAATTCTACTTGTAATCTTGTCCACCAGGTGATTACACTCGATCTTTTGTCCATTTCTTTGAAGAAAGTGGTAGTCCCAGATATCTAATTGGCAGGATTCCGATTGTAAAGCCAGTGAACTGCAGTATTTGATTCTCTAGTGTATCATCCACCCCTGCCACAAATATATTGGATTTCTCCAGATTCACTACAAGTCCTGTCACTCTACTGAAATGGTTCAACACTTCCATCATCCTTCCTACTGATTTGAGATCCCCTTTGCAAAATAACATCAAATCATCAGCAAAAATAAGATGATTTTAGCTTCGTGTTATGGCACATAGGATGAAATTTAAAATCAGGTAGTTCTCCTATTTTCTGTAATGCTCTAGAAAGATATTCCATGACCAACACAAATAACAATGGTGACATCGAATCTCCTTGCCTTAGTCCTCTCTTTCCCTCAAAATACCCATGATTTTCTCCATTTACCTTGTTGGAAAATTTTGGTGAGGTTATATAGTTCATCACTAACCATATAAATGTCTTCGGAAATCCATAGCCCTGTATTGCCTCCTCAATGAACTCCCAGGACACCATATCATAAGCCTTTCTGAGGTCTATCTTCATCATACACCGTGGGGATATTTTCCTCTTGTAATGCCTTAGAAGATAGTGACATATCA
Source organism: Solanum pinnatisectum (assembly GCA_035578085.1). Classification (NCBI taxonomy): domain Eukaryota; kingdom Viridiplantae; phylum Streptophyta; class Magnoliopsida; order Solanales; family Solanaceae; genus Solanum; species Solanum pinnatisectum. The sequence continues at coordinate 36,152,097 of CM069084.1, read as the reverse complement.
ACACATTATGCACCAATGTCCTTCCTGTAACAAAGGCAGCCTGATTTTCTACCACTATATAACTAATAGCTCATTTCAGTCTTCCACGGATCATCTTGGAAATTATCTTGTACAACACATTACAACATGATATAGGTCTGAATTGGCCTACATTTTGAGGGATCTCCACCTTTGGGATTAGTGATATCACAGTAGCATTCAACTGTTGCAGTAGCTTACCATTTTTAAAGAACTCTAGAGTTGCATTTTTGATATCATCTCCTATAATATTCCAAGCTGATCTGAAAATTCACTCCCATATCCATCTGGTTGAGGACTTTTATTCTTATCAATACTGAATAGGGCCCTCTTTACCTCTTCCTCTTTGTATGGTTGGATCAATGTTATTTTTTGCTCCAATGTCAATCTAGGGCCATTAGTTAGAAAACTAGGAAAAGCCTTTGTTCTTTGAGCTGCTTTCTGCCCCAACATGTTCTGGTAGAAGCCCATTAATATTCTAACAATATTGTCTTGATCAGTTTACAGGTTCACATTTTCATCCTGCAGCTGCATTATGGCTTGTTGCAGCTTCCTATGTTTTATTACTGGGTGGAAATATCTAGTGTTATCATCTCCTAATCTTATCCAGGTTGCCTTACTCCTCTATTGCAGGAATACCTCTGCCAAGTACGAACTCTTTTGAAATTGCTGATACTTCTCCTTTTTCTGCATTTGTAATATTTTATTCTCAGGATTGGTCTGTAGGTTCTTTTGGATCTGCTCAAGTGTCTCTCTATCCTCTTTGGCTTCATTAACAATGTTCTTGAAATATTGTTGGTTCAAATCTTTGAGTTGCTTCTTCAACACCTTCAGTTTACATACAATTTGATACATCAAATGCCCATCCACTTTTGCATTCCACACCTCTGCTACTCATTCTAGAAATTGTGGATGTTGTGCACATGTGTTGCAAAACTTGAAGGACTTTGGTCTGATCCTTCTAGAGTTTACAACTGAAATGCATACCGGGCTGTGATCACTAATCCCTTCCGACAAGTAATTTGCTACATAGTCAGGCATGTTATCCAGCCAGTTCCTATTAGCAAATGTCCAGTCAATCTTGGAGTCTATTCAATTTTCTCCATGTCTTTCATTCCATGTATATCTATTTCCTTGTTCGGGAAGTTCCATGAGTTCACATTCCTCCACACATTCTTAAAATTCACTTATCTCTCCTAGAGTAATTGGATTTCCACCAATTCTGTCCTTTATTGTCAATACTGAATTAAAATCTCCTGTTATTATCCAAGGCATTAGGCAGCTTGCACATGTTCTCACCAGGTACTCCCATAAGCTCCTCTTTTCTGCTCTCCCATTAAATGCATACACCATTGTTAAGTTGAAACAGTTTTGACTGGGAATATGTTTAACCTTACAAATAATTGCCTGAGCATTCATACTAACCACTTTTACCTCAGAGTAGTCTAGTCGCCATATTATTGCTATTCTACCATTGTAATGTGCCTCCAAGTTTGTAGTATACTTCCATCCCCCAAACATATTCTGAACTACCTGCTCCATTTTATTCACTTTGACCTTAGTTTCTACCAATCCAATCAACCCCGTAGATTGACTTTTGTAGAGAAGCTTAACCTCCTTCTGCTTATTAGGGTCATTTAGCCCCCTTACATTCCAACATAGTTTATTATCCATTCCCTAAGATAGGAATGGTGTTGCCTCCCCATTTTCGTGTACCTCCCTCCATTTCACCCCTACTTGGTCCTGAATCTGCTAATGCTTGAAACGTGTTCGGGCTCCTGATCACTTGTGAACTCTGTTGCGGTAGGTTTGTCTTCTTATGCACTGGGGTCAGCCAGGTCCCCTGTGATATCATCTTCCCATCTGCTTTATTTGTTATCGTTGTATTGTTTCGCACCAACCTTTTAGGAGATGTTTCCCCTGCTCCAATCTGTTGCAATACTAGATTATTCTCTCCATTATCATCTTGTTGTTGGCTTCCTTGTACCTCCACTCGTAATTCAAGTGGTTTTTTTTATTGCATTCTTTTTTTTGCATGTTGTATCTGTATGCCCATACTTTTTACAATGTTTGCATAAGGATGGAAACCAATCGTATAATACTTTTGGCTCTAGTAAGATGCCTCTTTCGTTCTTGAACCATACATTATCTGGTAGTTCAGAGTCCATTTCCACTTCTATTAGCAATCTTACAAAGCTGCGCCGTATTTTCTTCTCAGCGTGTTGATCCACCATGAGTGGTTTCCCGACCAAGCTACCAATCTTACTCAATCCTTTAGCGCTCCAATATTTGAATTCTAATCTTGGGAATTTCACCCAAATAGGCACCGTGTACAGTTCATCTCTGGTGAATTCCATGTTTGGGCTCCAAGCTTTAACAATAAAAGGTTTACTATCAAAGTGGTAAATTCCCCCTTGGATCACAGCATCCTTCCCCACTTCAGGTTCAAAACGGACCAACACTATTCCATTTTTTAGCATTGAAAATTTATTGATTCCATGTTTTGCCAACTGCCTTTGGATATATCCATTCATTACTGCAAAATAAGGGTATGTTCCTAGTACATAACATACTACTGCATTCTTCCAATATTCAATTTCTGTGCTTATATCCTCATCTTCAATTTCACACATCATTGCCTCTTCTTTCTTTACCGGATTCACAAATTCAAGCTTGAATCCTGCATTAGTCAGCTTCCCTATGTCAAAATTATCCCAAATTCTTTAGCTGAGTTTTCAATAGTTTCTACCTCATCTGCCCAGCTCAGCCTAGGGCTACTATTTGCTTTTCTCTTTTCCTTATTTTCAACTGCATGAACTCTCGCTGGACTGATTGGAGACCTCTATCTTACTATTTGATTACTTGATTGCACCTCCTCCATTGATTCCTCTGTTACATTGATTTCAACTTCCCCACTCTCAGACCTGGTTCCTACTTCTCCACTCAGGTTTGATTTCCGACTTCCTTTCTGTTGGTCAACTAGCATACTCTGTTGGTGGTTAATTTTTGCTCCTGATCCTATTTCCTGATCTTCCGTTCCAGTCATCGCAGATCTAGTTTCGATCGGCTTGTTTGCCTTATTTTCGTTCCGTCCTTGCTCGGTTGTGTCCTTTTTCTGCAAACTAGCATCCTTCTTCATCATCTCATGTGCCATTAGTGATTTCTGTGATGTGATTCGAGCTCTCCTTCCCATGGTAGGCGCCCTTTAGTTTCCCTACGCTAAAAGAGAAAGACTTCGAGAGAAAACAACATGCAACCATTCTCATGTAAGTTGCCTTGTTTTGTAGATATTCAATTTTTTTTAGTCTCATCACCACTTTAAGAAAATGTCTTTGTCTATAATCTCAAAAAGTTAATTATTGTAATTTTTTCAAGCCAATTCATGAAAATTTACACCTCTAATTATGAAAATAATTTCAAATGGATATTGCCCTTCTGAAAATATTTGTCTTAACAGCTGGTTTGGATTAGCTTAAGAGTTGATCAAATCTATTTTTAATTAGGGAAAAGGGATAAATATACCCCGAACTTTCATAAATGATATCTAAATACCCCTCGTTATACTTTTAGAAAGTTGATGGCCCTACCGTCTAATTTTTGAAGCGTGTATACCCTTTGGCCTAACGGAGGGACACGTGTCATGATTTTAACAACCTATCAAAAATTAATTTAATTTTTATTTCCAATTAAATAATCCGACCCGGATAATTAAAAACCCACCCATATAATTTAAGACCCACCCAAATAAATCCTATTTTTCCATTCTTCTCTAGTTCCAGTGACCATACACCCCAAGAACCAGTTACCCAACACCACTGCCGCAACTCCATCTTCTCTGGCGAAGCTCCATGTACAAAACCACCTCTAATTGCTATCGAACTCAACATCCCTTGCTCTAGTGACGCTCAAGCGAAATCAGTGAGGCCGCGACCCTTCATCCACCATGAAACCTAACCACCACTCACCCATCTCTCCCTCACTGCTCCAACAATTCCGGCGAATCGAACCAAGGACCTCTGCGAATCGAACCAACGAACTCCGGCAAATCAAACCAGCGACCTTCAAATGGATTTATAATCACAAAACTCAATAACTTTTTTAGATGACTGAAATTCTAAAAAATGAAGATTGTAGGGCTGAAAGAAAAGAAAATAGATCTGTGAAAATCAAAAATCAACAATACATTTAGTAGCCTACTGCAATGACCATTTGGAACACTTCCTCTATTTTTCAAGCGTCAATAGAATAGAAACTGAACAAGAATCAAGAATTGTAGTTGTTGAGAACATACAGTGTTAAGAACCCGAGGAGAAGTTGTTTGATCCAGGAACCGTGTCTTCCCCACAACTTTGTGCCTCCTCCCTTTGCAACCACTACCAATATTCTTTTCCTATTTGATTTCAGACTTCTTACCTCTAGCTTGGTTCTCCAATTTGCTGCCTCTCTATATAACAGTTTACAGAAACCCGATAAATGCTCCTGTTATCTCCTGCTCATGAGAACATGAACACTTGCATTGTTTCATCAAAATCAATTACTACACACTGGACTGTGCGCTTTCTATCTACCGCTTTCCTGTTCCACCATTAGTTGGGTCTTAAATTATTTGGGATTTATTTGGGTGGGTTTTTAATTATCCGGGTCGGATTATTTAATTGGAAATAAAAATTAAAGAAATTTTTGATAGGTTATTAAGATTGTGACATGTGTCCCTCCATTAGTCCAAAGGGTATACACGCTCCAAAAATTAGACTCTAGGAGCATTAGCATTCTAAAAGTATAACGAGGGGTATTTAGATACCATTTACGAAAGTTTGAGGGTATATTTGTCCTTTTTACCTTTTAATTATTGCAGTCTGTTTTATGTATGTGGCGTGGCTTTGTGCTAATTAATTAGAAAAAATTGATAATAATATTTTTGAGTTATAAATTTTCTTTTTTTGTTTCTTAAATGATGTTTGGTATCCATATTGAGATCTAATTAAATTTGAATACAAAGTTGACTTTGAATCCAAGGAAACTTGAACCTGAAATCTTTGATTAAGAGATGAGAGAGTATATATCAATCCACCGTAACTTTGTTGGTAAGCTATAGATTTGTTCTCTTGGATGTACATTTGCTCCTCTTAAACTCGTGGCCAAAACGAAAAAGTATTTGGTGTTTGAATGATATTGTATGCTTCAAATCTTTTCCCACGATTTATTGAAAATAATTTTTTTATTTCTTAAGAATAGAAATAAAGTATACGTGTATTTCATCTTTTTCAAACTCTATTTATGAAATCCGGCTCCTCTCCATTTCTCTTCTCTGTTCTCATTTGGATTAGTGACACATGTCATAGATTAAATTAAATGGCTAAGATTTAATTTCCCAAAATAAATCTCTAACCATGATTTAACAAATAAATATATTATATTTAATATTAAAAATTACTATAACCCCATAATCTTAGCAACATATTATCTTTTCATAAATTTAGGGGGAAAAAGTTCTCTTCCTATTTTTTTTTTACGCAGGATGTTACTTTTATTTTCTTTTTAAGTTAATCTTTTTATTGCATTTTTCCTATTTTATTTCACTTTTTTTTTTTCTATTTCCTCCAAAATTAACATTAGCTATTATTTGGCTGCAGTTCAATGTTCGTATACTCGGTAGTATCTTCTTTTTTTTTTTAAAAAAAAATATAAGCTTAAAAGTTTTTCGAAGTTATTTTCTTAACGGTTGAATCGATAATTCGGATAGTAATTTATTAATTAGTTACAATTCTACCTTTAGTTGACTGGGTAGCTTAGGCTTCAGTTCATTTCTCAATTCTAATTTTTCATAGAGAAAGTTTCAAACAAAGATTACGATAAAAAGATTATTTAAAAGAAAATAAATTAAAAAAAAGATCCTACATAAAAAATAAAAAATAAAAATAGGAAGAGAACTTTATTTTCCCTATATTTATGGACAAGATAATATGTTGCAAAGATTGTGAGATTATAATAATTTTTAATACTAAATATATAATGTATTTATTAGTTAAATCATGGTTAGAGATTTACTTTGGGAAATTAAATCTTAGCCATTTAATTTAATCTATAACATGTGTCACTAATCCAAATGGAAACTTGGAGAAAATGGAGAGAAGAGAAATGTAGAGGAGCCGGATCCCTATTTATGATATTTCAGTAAATATGTTATTGTTATTATTACGGTAAGCGAGTAAAAAAACAAAAAAATCTTTTTATGGTGCATAGGGTTCTTCTACATGTCATTGGTTAATTTTGAAATAATATTATTAATTAGATAAAAGTGCATATTAATAGGACTAATTATTCAAATGTATTTTTTGATATTAATAATAAATGTATTTTAAAAATTGCTACAGACAAATTAATATAAGACAACTAATTAGCGTAGCATGTATAATTAAAACTTTCTATAACAACATCCTTATATTTTACCTCTATATTAACAATTTTTCACATAACAACAACAGTCTAATGCTCTTTGTAAAATTACAATTATCTTCTCTTTTCATAATATAATAGTTAACCATTTTTATAAAAATAAAATTATTAAGATTATTGATAATAGGGCTAAGAGATTTTGACCAAAATATCTTGATACTTTAGTACATAATATGATAAATAATATTATGTTAATATTATTTCCATCATTAAAAGATTCTCTTTATTTAAATAAAGTATGATTAAATTTAAAATTTGACACTAAAGTTTTTACGTTCAAAACATTCAAAAAAATATATATAAAAGAAAATAGATCTTATGTATTTATTCTTTTTTTTTTTAATCACAAAAATCAAATATTATTTATCAATATGTAAAAATCAATCGCTATAACAGTCGAAAAAGAAAGCCAACTATATGTTGTTATAACAAGATTTGACATTACTATATAATTGGGTGTAAAAATGCAATCCTAAATTTTTAGGGAGGAAAAGATATTGGTTACCAAATATGAAAATTCTTGTAGACAGTGAAGGTTTGTATAGCCCACCAACATCAACTCTAGAGCTATTCATGTTTTGAATTCCTGGTCTCTTTATATATATATATATATATATAAAATTGACTACTTGACGTTGACTTAGGTTTGAGCCTTCAATTCACTCAAAAATCCTCCCATAGTACCATTAAATCTTGAGTTTTCTTTCTTTATTAACTTCTACGGATTCAGAATTTATCATCTTTTTAAATTTAGTTTGAGCAGCCAGAATTTATTATCTACAATATTGTTTTTGTCACATTGTTGACCTAGTAAAAGTCACATTTTCTGGGAAACGTTGAATAAATAATGTTAGAGGTGTTTAAAAAATATATGCAATAGAATAAATAGCTTTATGAATAAATGGATAAAAATTGACTAGAAAAATAAAAAGATTCGTACAAAGTAATATATTTCGCCATATATATAGAGAGGTAGATTCATGACTAAGAGTTTGGAGTTATAAATTTTAGGTTAAAAAATAAAGATATTGCAAAGCATGTTTTCTTTAAGAAAGAGAAACTTTTATTAATAGTGGGTTCAAATCCACAACTCTAGTTTAGAAAGCATTTACACAACTCATTCATTACCACTGAACCGTTAATAAATTTTGTTAAGGGGTTCACAAGTTAATGTGTGTGTGTGTATATATATATAATTTTCTAATACAAATACAAGATGTACAAAAAGCTACTGGATTAGTTCGAATCAACAAATCTCCACTTTACTCTGCCTCTCTCTCTCTCTCTCTCTCTCTCTCTATATATATATATATATATATATATATATAAATTAACATGGTGTAACTAACTTATGATATGTACTCACGACGTTCTTATTTATATGTCACCATTTTAGATTTCGCATCCCATAAAAAACTAGGTAAGTTTACTATTATACCCTTTATTTAGTGTTCTCTTAAAGTCATTTTTTCAATAAATAACATAAATTAAATTAGTTTGACTAATTAAATTGACATTGTATTGAATATGAATTTATCATTTAGTTTTCCTATGTTGGTTAAATTTGTACTTTCAAGACTAATGACTCTCAAAGGTAAAATAGAAAGAATAATGTTATTTATGCATTGATTTTGAAAATGACAAGTGTTAAGGATAATCTATTTTTAATAAAGACGACATATAAATATAAACATAAAAAGTATTTACCATTACCAGCTAATGTTTAAAATAATAAATATTTATAGCTAATCTTCGTATTTTGTGCAAAATACAAAACCCACACTCTTAACTACTATTAAGTCGCGGCATATGACATTTGTATTCATCAACGTATTTGCGCACAATTTCTCTCTCAGTATCCCACAATCAAGAGCGGTTTTCTCTTCATTTTCATAATAAAAGGTTAGGTAAAGATTATTGGTAGTTTTTCATTATATAAGTATATATTTTTTTTTCATGGCTGTTTCTTCAACTTTAATTTCAAACATTGTTCGACTTTTTGAAAAGGATAACAATTTTCCATATCAATGAATGATATGTGATACGCTTCCTATATACCCTCAAATGATGTAATGCAGTCGTATATACATGTAAGAACCCAAACAAGATTGGTTGAATCTCACAAGGAATATGTAGAAAATTATAACGATTCAAAACTAGAGAGAAAATTGTTGGAACTTAAACTCCAAAAACTAACTAAAATGAACAATAACATCGAACCTATAGAAAATAAACTTATAAAGACTATTTATAATGCTCCACAAAGTTGAAATCCTTAAAATATCAACTACTCTATCGATTCTCTTTGTGATTATCTCGCGATCCATGTTTTAAAACAATGTTTTAATTTAAAACACATAAAAACTTACAAACTTTAAGTAAAAGATATAAGATATGCCCTAATTTCAAGGCATAACAACACCCCAAACTTGAAATATTTGTTTGTCCACAAGCAAGTCAGACATGACTTTCTACTATCACTATGACTACACAAAAAGAAATTAGTTGTCTATCATAGTTTTAATAAGTTGCTACTAGCATTCACTTTCAAGCATATTTGGCCCCTCAATTTTCAGCCTTTTGAAAATGCATTGACTCAGTCCAAGATTGCCTGATTTGAGACCGAACCCTAACCCCACCCTAATTCGAGTTTTGATGCCCAACCCTAAAACCTTCCCAAATTTGAACCTAATATCAACCTAAAACTCATCCTTGAATCATGATCTAAACCCCAATCTTGAATCGACGTGAGTCCAAACTCTAAATCAACAAATTAAGGGACAAATCCCTGCCAATCTCTAGGCTAAGTTATGAGTTTGTGTTGGGGTTGGGGTTGGTGATATGTTGAAAATGGACAAGACATTTGAATCTTTAAATAATTATAAATAAATGTGAGTTCTTAAGCAATTGTTATTTTATTTAAATAGATTTTATGCCTTTTGTATAACAAATTGAACCAAGACAAAAATGTAGTTAAATGTATGCTAAAAGGGCAATATGGTGAAGTGCTGGATGGGCCACCACTTGTTTGGCGGACCGTCAACCTTGACGTCAAGTTGAAACAATGGATGAATTTTTGTGGAACTGCATGACAGACCTTCACACCTACGACGGTCCATCAAGACAACCACTAGAGAAGTAATTTGTGCACTATTTTCTGGATCAAGATGACCGCCCCTACGATGGACTGTCACACTTGCAACGGGCCATCAGCTTGGACATTAGGTGCATAGCAACATTTCAGATTTCATTATGTAATTTTGAATAGTATCTTCTAGGTTTTATTTTAGCATCATTCATTCTAGCAAAGGAAAAAAGAATATTGTATGTTGGTTTGAAGCTTTTGAGTGATTAACTTGGTTTTGAATTTCAAATTTTGTTTTGTTGTCTTAACTTTTGTTAGTTGAATCTTTTTTATGAACAAAAATTCCTTGTTGATTTTAAATACTATGAGTGGCTAAAACCTACAGCTTGAAATTGTGTAAACCATATCGATTTGACGTTGCTAGGGTAATTAACGGTGTAAATTGTAATGATCCTATTGATCAGTTTTTGTTTTTCCCTGAAATTTATCATTTTCCTTCCCGTGATTGATCCAGAGTCTTCTATGTTTGAGTTTTGAACTTGGAGTTATAGTTGAAAATTTGGTAAGCTTTGAGTTTGAAAGGCTAGTTGTTAAGAAAGTAGTTTTCGGTGTCTTTTGGAGTTTCAAGTGTCGGAATGAAATTCCGACGATTCCATCAGTCCCAAAATGTAAAATCTGATCATTAAGAGTTCTCAGTTTCAGTTTTCAAGTCTTTTTAAGGACTTAAGGTCATGAGTTGTGAATTGTGGAATTTTAGCCTTTGGGATTGACTTTGATCAACATTTGGGGTTCTGATGTCCATATCGGAATTTTGAGAGTCCCGTTAGATTCAGAGAGTATTTTTAGGCCTGATTGAGGTCTTGGTTGATTTTTGAGAGTTCCCGGGCTTGTTTTAACCTTTTTAGGTGTAAGTTAGTTTTTTGTGACTTTCATGGATGTCGGGTCAACAAGACCTTAGATTCATATTTTGACAGTTCCATGGAGTTTAGAACGTTGAGTATAATTCATTTGCATATCTCGTTTGTGTACACGGGGTTCCAAACGAATCCTGAGGGTCCTTTTGATGTTTTGAGAGTTGACTAATTTTTCTGATGTCTGAGTGCTGGTGTGCTCCGCTTTTGCGAAAGATGGCTCGCTTTTGAAAGGCTCACTTCAGCGAGACTTGGATCGCTTTTGTGAAGGGTCAACCTTCGCATTAGTGAAGCATCCATTGCTTAAGCGAAGGTCTGGTCATAGAACTGAGGCCTGCATATTTAGCGGGGTTCGCTTGATTGCTTGTGCGATACCTCGGAGGGTTTTGGCCTACAAATTTTGGGTGTAAGTCCCATTTCACCATTTTTTAACTTGGGGAACCCTTGGTGGTGAATTTGAAAGGATTTTTTGTGCTAAAATTAATTTGGTAAGTGTTCTTGATCCTAGATATTCATTTTTCTTTGATTATTTATGAATTCTAACATCAAAATGTGGGATTTTGGTAGGTAAATGAAAAGGTTTTTTAAGAACTCAAGTTCTTAGCTAAAATGGAGATTTTGAACTGATTTTAAGTCCTCTTTCAAAATGGTTTTTTCCTATTGAGTTCCTAAAGTCTTTAGTAATATTTTCAAGTAATAAATTTCAAATTCAAACCTTAATTTTGGAATTGGGTATTGTGTTGATTGACCCACCTTTCAAGGAAATTGTTGTGGGTGTTGTTTTTTCTAATGAGTGATTGTAAATACTTATTTGTGCATAGATTGTGTGGCTTTGGAAGTGGTTCGGAAGGGAAAGACTCAACTTTTAGAGTGATTGTTGATTAATTTAAGGCAAGTGATCTCCTAAACCTTGTATTCTATTTCAATTCATATGCTTTCTTTGTTGCTTGTGTATTGGGAGTAATAGAGATGAGGTAAAGGGGTTAAGTTTCCACTTAATACATCTAAATGAATAAAAAAGGGTTGAAATAAAAAAGGCTATGTGATGAACATGATGATGTGAATTGCCTTATTGTGACTGTTGATTGATTGATTCATCAAATGTTTGAAAGCATGAATGTGGACTTGAATTATGTGAATTTTTATCTCTTCCGTGTGGTATGATATTGCTTGTATGCGTTGATTGTGAACACTGTGATGAGACATGTGATAATTTATGATGCTGAGGTCTTTATCGATGAGTATTTTGATGTTGAGGTTTTTGCCGATGAGTGTTTATAAAGCTGATGAAAAATGATTCCCACTAGTTATTTGATATAAAGCAGTTGGGAAATGGTTCTGACTAGTGATATAAAGCTGATGGGAAATAGTTGTGAATAGTGATTTATATAAAGACGATGAGAAATAGTTCTGGATAGTGATATAAAGTCGATGGGAAATGGTTTCGATTAGTGATATGATATAAAGCTGATGGGAAATGGTTCCGGCTAGTGATATTGTGCCGATGAGAAATGGTTTCGATAAAAGATTGATCATTGTGACTTGATGCATTTGATGATTATGCATGACTTACTTGTTGATTGTGATGATGTACTTGTTATATGTAACTAAACTACTTGACATTGATATTGACTTATTTAATTTGTTGAATTGTGAAGATTGAAATGTGTATATTGGGTCTCCTGAGTCGTGTATTGTAGAATTGCTAGGTTGGGCTGATTTCTGTGCAGGTTTTAGTTTGAGGAGGTTCAGTTGGAGTTTGAGGGGTATTAGATTTCTATCTAGTTTCTTTGTTTAGTAGTTGCTTGTTGGATACCATGATGTTGGTACTCGCCCCTTACTTCTACACTTGTGAAAGTTTTGAGCCCGGACCAATGTGATCTTATTCTTCTTCTGTTAACAGTCGAGGCTCATTGAAGGATCTGAAAGATAGTTGTTTGTCATCCTGGCGGACCCTCTTTTCCTTTTTCTTTAAAGCTTTGTTCTACTTGAGAAACAAAGACTGAGACTTGTATTTTTCTTTCAAGCTCTATAATTTCATTAGTGGCTTGTACACATGAAAACCAGGTTTTGGGGTATTGTTTAGAATGAATAAGTTTTTCACTTTGTCTTGTTCTTGATTTACTATTTTCTGCATTTTCTTTCGTTATCGTTGGGTTGAGGCAGACTTTTCTTGGTGAAAAAAGACAAGTGTCATCATGTCTATTTTTGGGTCGTTGCAAAATTGTATCAGAGCCCCAGTTTCATAGGTCTCACTTGTGTACAAGTCAAGTCTAAATAGAGTATTGAGGATCAGTATAGAGGCGTCTGCACTTATCTTCAAGAGGCTACAAAGATTGTTAGGAAACTTTCTTTTATTCATCCTTTCTAATCGTGCGGCATTACCCTCACGAGTGCTGAGTTGTCACGTGTTGTTTTGGTAGATGCCGAGGACCAGAGCTTCTATTTCCAGTGGTAGAGAGGAGGCAGTCCCTGAGCCTGTTGTTGAGGCTCTACCTAGGGGTAGAGGTAGGGTTCGAACTATAAGTCGTGCTCGTGGAGTAACACAAGGTAAAGGTCGTGACTATGAAGCGACATGATCTTAGGTGTATTTATGCACCTAATAACCAATTTATCCCATATATATAGCCAAGTTCGAGAGTTAATTCCTAATATGATTTGCAATTATAGAATCAATTGATTATGTTTCCTCTAACCAATATGATTAGATGTTTGCAGGGTGAAAAGCAAGGAAAAGGAGAGAAAAAGTAAACCATCCGAGAGATTGGAAAATAGCAGTTGAAGTTACTAAGGAGAAATGGCCAAGAAGCTGAAAAATGTACTATGAGGGAGCACCTCCACGTCGTGGAGCTGAAGGCAGAGTGTGGAAAGCTAATTCCACAAGACAGTGGAGTGCGTGATGGGAGCGTGTCATGGAGTGGATCAATTTGTTCACAATATGCAGCGAGGGAACGCGGACCTGGATGCCATATTTTCACCATGTGTTTTTATTTTAGACTATAAATAGCCCAACTATGTTATTTTATCATTATTCAGTGTTTAAAAAATGGGAGAACACGATTTGGGCGATTTTGTTCATGACTATCTCTAGGGCTTTTCTTCTACTCTTTTATTTTGGTAAACACTTTTATGATCCTTGAGCATTATTTGATGATGATTCATACTATGAGCAGCTAAATTCTCTTAATCTAGGGTTGTAGCTATGATTAATGACATAATAGTGTTTATTTCTAGCATGAGATGAGTTTTCTTACGATTTATGCTTGCATTCTTGTTTAGCTATTTTGATGACTGATCAACATTAAAATAAACTTCTTGTCCATATTTTCCAGATACCTATCAAAAGACTCCCCAAAGACTGAGAAGTCGTCCATGAATATCTCCACAAAATCTTCGACCATATCATGAAAAATGATTATCATGCATCTTTGGAATGTGGTTGGGGCATTGCATAGCCCAAACGTCATATGTTCCATACAGACAAGTGAATGTGGTTTTCTCTTGGTCTTCTAGCGCAATCACAATTTTTTTTATATCTTGAATAACTATCTAGGAAACAATAATATTCTTGCCCAGCTAACTTGTCCAATATTTAATCAATGAAAGGAACGGGGTAGTGGTCCTTTCTGGTGGCCTCATTCAATTTCCTGTAATCCATGCATATGTGCCACCCTGTCACTGTCCTGGTTGGAATCAACTCATTATTTTCATTGGTGATCACTGTCATGCCTCCTTTTTTAGGTACACACTGAACTGGGCTGACCCATTTGCTATTTGAAATCGGGTATACAATACCTGCATCCAGCCATTTAATAACCTGTTTGCGCACCATATCTTTCATCTCCGGATTTAATCTACGTTGAGGTTGTACACTTGACTGTGACCCTCCTCTATAAATATCCTGTATATGCATAAAGTTGGGGCTGATGCCATGTATGTTAGCCATCTACCAGCCTATTGCCTTTTTCCTCTTCTTCAATATTTTCAGAGAGGCCTCAACCTGCACTTCAGATAAAGCAGAAGAAAGGATTACAGGTAACGTTTCATTAGCACCTAAGAATGTATACCTGAGATGAGAGGGTCTCGGGTAACATTCCAACTTAGGTGCTTCCTCAATTGATGGCTTGGGAAGGGGTCCCAAGACTCTATTTAATGGCTCCACAAACTTGTTAACATACTCACATTTAGGACATCTAGAATATTAACCAACTCCTGGGCTTCAGCGTCCCACTCAATATCTTGCTCAATTAACACTTTCTTTAAAGGGTCTCGGGCTTCAACATATTTGGCTGATGTTTCCTCATCAATGACTGTAATTGCTATCAACTCCTAATATATTGCCGGCAACTTCATTGTCATGTACACATCAAAGACCTCCAACTTGTCATGAGCCCTTATTGTCAACCTACCAGCCGCCCTATCAATTAATGCACCACCGGTTGCTATGAATGGGCGTCCCAAAATAAATGGGACTTCTGGGTCAGGCTCAAAATCCAAGATTACAAAGTCTGTGGGGAAAATCAGAGTTCCCACTTGAACTAAGACATCCTCAATAACGCTATCTGGCCTTGCTACTAAGCGGTCAGCTAATTGCAACATTATGGTTGTAGACTTGGGCCTTCCTAGCCCCAACTTAAGAAACATGGACGTAGGTATCAAGTTGATACTTTCACCCAAATCGCACAACCCTCTTGCTTTAATGCACTTACCAATTTTATTTGCACAATAAAACTCCCTAGATCTTTCAACTTAGTTGGGAGCTTATTCTGGATCCTAGAATTGCACTCCTTATTGAGTGCCACTATTGCATACTCCGCCAATCTGCTCTTGTTAGCCACAATATCTTTCACATATTTGGCATACTTAGGAATACCGTGAAACACATCAATCGAAGGCAAGTTAACATGTACCTGTTTAAGGAGTTTGATAAACTTACCGAAACATTCCTCCTCCTTCTGATTTTTGAATTTATGCGGGAATGGAGGAGATCGTTTTGATTTTGGTTCCTCATCAACCCTTGGCTCACTTGTTCTAGCTTCATCCACCTGCTTTCCTTTTTCTCTAGAAGATTTTATTTTTGGCGTTAACTCCTCCAATGGGTGACCACTACGGGTACTCACAACATTTACCTGTTTTGGGTTTGGATCAGTATTTCCAGGCAAACCCCCTTGTGGTCTAGAATTATAGGCACTACCAAACTGTCCGAATTGCTTCTCTAAATTTTGGGTGGCTAGTTGGTTAATTATGACATCTGCTGCCAACTTAGCTTGGTCAGCCATGATTTGTTTTAGCATGTCCTCCACACTCATATCACCATGCTTAGCAGCCTGCTGATTCCCATAACCCTACTGGTTTTCTTAGCCTTACTTATTGTAATGTTGTCCACCTTCTTGTGCTTGTACTGGTTCTGGCCTTGGTGTTGATTCTGATTACCACCCCATGAAAAGTTTGGATGGTTCCACCAACTTGGATTGTAGGTGTTGCCATAATTTTGGTGATTCCCTCCTTGCTGGGCATTACCTACAAAATGAACAGATTCTAGATTTGTTCCCCATACCTCAGTAGTATGATCTCCACCTCCACATACTTCACACCATGTTAGTGGTTGTTGTACCATATTAACCTGAGTTTATTGTTGTCCTAGTGACATATTGCTGAAGTATGTAGTCATCATATTTTGCATTACTACAATTTGGGCAGTCAAGGTTGTTACTGCATCCACTTCCAACACTCCAAAAGTCTTGTGCACGACCGGTTAGCTCCTCCTCCATTCCACTCGGGATTACCTTGTGAAATTCTATTCAGTAGAGTAAACAACTCAGCATATGTCTTGTCCAAGGCTTGTCCACCTGCAACAGAATCAAGTAAAATTTTCGTGTTTAGCTCCAATCCTTCAATGAAGGTGTGGACCAACACTTCGTTAGCTTGATGATGGTGTGGACAACTCAGCAACATAGATTTAAACTTTTCCCAAGCTTGGTACAAGTTTTCTCCTCCTTTTTATCGAAAGCTTAATATATCGTTCCTTAGCTTGGCTATTTTCCCAAATAGGAAAAACCTTATCAAGAACTTCCATGCCAGATCATCCCAAGATGTTATGGAGTTTGCGGGCTCAGAGTTCAAGCATCTTTTTGCTTCCCCTAGAAGAGAAAAGAGGAATAGGGTGAGCCTCACATAATCGGAGTTCACTTCAGTTGGAGTGTACGTGTCACTTATCTCACTTATCTCGAGGAAGTTCTAAATGTGCACTTGTGGGTCCTCATGTGATAAACTAATGAACTGTCCATTGTGTGCAATCGTTGCACCATGCTCTGGTTCAGTTCAAATCTCCCACTAGCTGCAGGTTTCTGAATACAAGAAGTAACATTGGTGGTGTGTGGGATTGCCACATCTTTCACTTTCATTTCTGCCATCACTGCAGGTGCGTCTTGTTCCACCCTTTCTTCTGGGGTTACTGGTTCACTAGCTACAAGAGAGAGTGGGTAGGTGAGTCTTCTTTGCCTTCTCCAGTAATGAACAAATCTCTCTGGTTCAGCTAGAGGCTTTACCAAGTCCTGATCGTCTTCCAGTGTGAAATCTTGACACAACCTGTAAAATGAATAGCCAAGATCAAGTTGTCAACACTTGTACAAGCTATTAAGAAAATCAAAAATTAAATATCTGCCGATTTTAAAGTCCCCGACGGTGGCGCCAAAAACTTGTTGCGTAAGTGTACATGGTCACTCAAGTAGTACAATGACTCTTTCGATCTAGATTATCGAACCCAATGGATTTTAAAACAACAAACACTAACTTTATTGTAACTAAAATAACTTTACTTATGTGACAAATAATTTCAGGAATTTTTTTGTATTAACTAAGTTAAATAATTTTGAATATTAACTACTAACACTTAAATCAGTTACAAAAGGGGATTTTACAATTTGGGAAATATTCAAGGGTTGTAGCACGCACCGATTTCAAACATAATAATAACTTATTCCAGCATTCGATAGGTTAACCTTATTATTGATTTACAAGGTTGAATTTACGATCATGGTCTCCCGACCTCTAATCGCTTTCCACCATTGACAACCTAACTACATCATTAAGCAGGGATAAGCATGAACTAGTCGCGGAGCATTAAGCTATCATCTTGTACATTAACCAAACACGACATATATGTATACTCCTATCCTAGATACGAAACACCCTAAGTTTTACCCTAGAATGAACATGTTCCTCACATTATTTGGTCTCTCCCTTTATTCATCTTCCGAGTTCAAGAGTGGACAAGGAGTTTATTTTAATGTTGATCAGTCATCAAAATAGTTAAACAATAATGCAAGCATAAATCATAAGAAAGCCCATCTCATGTTAGAAATAAACACTATTATGTCATTAATCGTAGCTACAACCCTAGAATAAGGGAATTTAGCTACTCATAGTATGAATCATCATCAAATAATGTTCAAGGATCATAAAAGTGTTTACCAAAATGAAAGAGTAGAAGAAAAGCCCTAGAGATAGTCAACAAAATATCCCAAATCGTGTTCTCCCATTTTTCAAAAACTTAATAATGATAAAATAACAGCTGGGCTATTTATAATCTAAAATAAAATAACGTGGTAAAAATTTGGTGTCCGGGTCCGTGATGCGGACTTGTTCCCTCGCTCATATTGTGAACAAATTGATCCACTCCACGACGTGCTCCCATTCTGCACTCCACTATTTTGTGGAATTTGCTTTCCACACTCTTGCTTTAGCTTCGCGATGTGGAGGTGCTCCCTCATAGCACATTTTTCACTTTCTTGGCCATTTCTTCTTAGTAACTTCTACTTCTATTTTCCAATCTCTTGGATGGTTTAATTTTTTGCTCCTTTTCCTTGCTTTTCGCCCTGAAAACAACTAATCATATTGGTTAGAGGAAACAAAATCAATTGATTCTATAATTGCAATTTAGATTAGGAATTAGCTCTCGAACTTGGCTATATATATGGGATAAATTGGTTATTAGGGCGCATAAATACTCCTAAGATCACCACCCCACACTTAAAGCTTTGTTCGTCATTAAGCACTTCCACACTTTCATGCATATGACGACTCTGCTACAATTCCAACTAAAGACATTCCAGCTTCAGCCACAACAACCACAGGAGCTTCACAATAGGCATATCAACACCATTCAAAAACCATGACAACTCGTGTGAAACCTTCTAGCCTCTAAAATTGACTCTTATAATGCAACAAACTCATGCACAGCTTTTAGTTACACAGTTACAATAGTTACCAGCCCCTCATTAAACATGTGCCCTCACCACAAGTGAACACGTTGATTTACTCACACACAAAGAATATCAAATAATATTGGGTTTAAGAAGCAAATTTCGCTCACTCTCTCAAAAGAATTCACATGCCACAAACAACGAACCATAGGCTTGCCCTTAGTGTAATGCATCACTACTCTCAAGAATGTGGAAGTTTAAGATCAACTAGGTCTTTAAGGGTTGTAATGTAGGCTAGGGGACGGGTAGGAACTATTTTTGTCTATGAATAGTGACTACATTCCCAAGAACTTTAATATAAGACAAACTTAATTTTTGAACTTCTTTTAACAACCTTCTTCTTATTTTCCCCTTCTCTTAAACTCTCGACCCTTTGTTGTAAGGCACTTAACATTTATTCCTTCCCACCATTTTTATTTTCAATTCATTTTTTTTCATCCTTTTTTTTTTTTTAGATATGAGCCAGATTTATGCTAAGTGGCTTCACACTCACTTTTTCTTTTCCTTCACTATTGTTCACTCAAAGCGCTTAGGAGCTTTTGGATCAAATTTATAGGCCATAGAAAGAACAGGAATAAGCTTTATGTTTAGCTACCAAAGAACAAGTCAAAGGCTTGATGGGGTTAACTAAGGATATAGATCATGGTGGGTATAAGAAGAACACAAACAAGGCTATCAAATAAGTGCCTATATCACTTCTTCAATTCCTTATCCTCTCTGTTGCTTTGCAGACACACCAGGCAAGTTATGAACATCAATTAGTAGCAAGGAATGCAACAAACTTCTTACATATGGCACACAATTCAAATCAGAATTGATTACTACAGAGTACTTCCCAATCAGTGACACGAATTCATTTTAAGCACACGCTATTTAGAGTCACATAAAAGAGCCTAAATGTCTCAACACAGAGTCATTCCTTTATTTTCAACATTCAGCCTAATTCAATGCAGCTGTGTAGCCTTAGCAAGATGCTAACCCTACAGACCCAATGACGAAACTTTCCTTAAGACGATCCTCATCCCTCTATCATAGGGTAGTTTGACTTAACTATGACACTGACTCAATCCTAAGAAATAAAATCTTTTTTTATACAGTTCAATGGGACTACCCTTGGCCAAAGAACCGAAAACAACTTCCAAGGAACTCAAAAACAAAATTAACAATTATAATAGCAAACTAAGACAACAAAACAAAATTATTTACACAGATATTTTACCCCACCCCACACTTAAAAATTAAGCACTGTTCCCAGTGCGCACATATAACAAAAATGCATAAGAAGGTAGGACAGATACTTCCCTAATCACTCATCCATGCGGTTCCCTCAAGAGCCAAAAGTTCACCCTCCTCGTCAGCAGAATCAGATTCACTATCCGACATGGTTCTCCTCTTGTCCTCATCAGTAGGGACATTATCCCATATGGGATCCATAAATGCAGGTCCGAGTCCCAACAGTGCTTCAACATGCTCATTCAGAGGGTACCTAGTCTCAATTTCATTTAATTGCTCTTTAGAAGAAGGTCAACAACCATTTCTGTGGTGCAACATTTTGAGTCCAAACATGCGCGCCGTGATCAGATCATCCCTTTTATTGTGCTTTACTGTAGTGAGGGTCGGTCCATGCAGTCCACGCTTTCCTCTGGTACTCTAGCTTTCCTGCACAAATTAGTGATTAGTCCCCCAAAAGCATACCTTGCAACCTTGATGCACTCTAGCCTTTCGCATGGCCGATTTCAATATCTCTCCTATATTGATAGGTAGATCCTTCATCAGAGAGCATAGACCAAGAACACGCGGTCCCTAGTCACCTCAGTGAAATGCAGCCCTGGTATCATGCAGTTTATTATAATTTTTAGCCACACCCAGGCTTCTCGATTCATCTGGGCATAAGGATAGGATTGATGATAGCCACGATGCCATGCCTAATCCACTTCGCAGTAGACTGCTCCACACAGAGTGTTTCAAATCTGCTAATAGGGAGCACTGATACTTAACCTCGTTAGGACATCAGAAGGGGCGTCTGCATTACCTAACATTTGATTGATAGTTAAGGGTGTCAGAGGGACCTTCATGCCACGCATTGTTACAAAATGAGACCGAGCATCGGGTTTCCAATTAGCATAGAATTTCTGAACCACACTAACATTGCACTCGTTAGATCCTAAAAGATAAATCCCATGTGCAATTCTTGTAGGCAGTGCATAATTCGAGGGAACTCCCTCTTTAATTGCACATCATCAAGTACCACATCCAAAAAGTACTTGGCTTTGATGTGTGATTTATACCACCTTTTGCCCTCAGACGTGACTGCCTTAGCCCGATAGTGTTGAGTCTGCCCTCATGGGACTGCAGGTGCTGGAGGGATGGTTGTTCCAGTCCTTACTCTCTTACGGCTACTAGACGCGACCACTTTGCTAGATCTTTGTGTGCCAGACATGATATCCTACAATCAGACAATTATGATTTTAGTTAATGAGACCCAACCACCAAAACTCACCCCACACTTATTTTTTTAGCATAATTTCTACAAACAACATGGTACTCAGACTTCCCATTGTTATTTGAGATATGTTATTTTCATACCCATCACAATTCAAGCACATAAATCCGTTGCTACTTTGATCCTACTCAAGAATTCTAACCAACATCCATGTTTTTACTCAATCATTCCCTTCATAACATATTTGCCACTCAAGACTTCACAAAACCCCAATTTCACCCAATTCATTCAAAGTATCCTTTTTATACTGCACCCAAGATCATTCCAACCAGGTTTGTAGACATGTGTTCCATAAGTTAGGTTAAAAAATTAAATCATTTCACCCATTATAATAGTTTATACAAGGAACAATCAATTTCAAAAATATCATATATCAATCCTCTCTCCTTCATGAACTTACATCAAAATTTCACCCCACAGAGAGAAGAAAAGATGTTAGAAACATACCTTGAGTATTTAAACCCACAAAAATTGAAGAACTTGATGAGGGCTTTTCAACTTCGCGACACAAATTTATTTTTGAAAGGAAGGAGTTAGGGTTCAAGGTGAAGGGAAATTGAAGAAATTATGTAGAAAGAATGGGGTTTAAAAGGTGGATTTGGGAATTAAAATGGAGTGGGGTTCGGGTTTTACCAAATTAGTCGGGTAAAACTTGACTTTTTAATAAAAAAGTTCAACTTTACTTACCAGGTCCGTGACGCGGAGCTGTCACAGACACGATTTGTAACTTTTGCTGTGTCACGTGGGAGTTCGTGTGCTTGGTAGAATCAAGTCCGCAACACGCTCAGGTCGCGGACTCCACTGTTAATCCCTCACTATTGTAGTAATTCCCAGCAACAGGTCTGCGATGTAGAGTAGTCGCGAACTACTCTTGTATTTTTCAATTCTTTTCCTAGGGTGACCATTACCATGCAGAAATAAGTCCGTGACGTGGGCAAGTCGCGGACTCCACTGTTTTTCACCCAAAATTTTCCTTTTTTTTTTAGAAATACAACTTACAAACAGTAAAATAAATAAACCAACCTATAACTAAAAATAACAAGAACTAACCTATCAAAATAAAATAATAAATTTAAAAAAATTTAAATAAATAAAAAGGAAATCTCCTCTAGAGTACAAAGTCACGGGTTGCCTCCTGAGTAGCGCTTGATTTAACGTCGCGGCATGACTTAGCTCCCCGATCATTCATTGCTTAAATCAAAAACCTCTTCTTCTTAATCCACCTCTTATCCGAAGAAATGCTTCACCCTCTGCCTATTCACTATGAACGTGGACTATTTTCCTTCATTCTATAACTCTACAGCTCCATGGTTGGTCATGGGCACCACCTCGAATAGTCCACTCTATTTTAACTTCAGCTTACCTAGGAACAACCTCAGTCTAGAGTTAAACAATAATACCTTTTGACCAAGCTCAAAGAGTGGAGACACGATATGTTTATCATGCCAACGCTTAGTCTTATCCTTATAGAGCTTTGCATTTTCATAGGCATGGAGTTTGGATTCCTCCAATTCATGTAGCTGACCCATCCTTTTTCTTTTGGCTAATTCCGGATCCAAGTTCAACTTATTTACTACCTAGTAAGCCTGATGTTCTAATTCAACTGGAAGGTGACACGCTTTACCAAACACCAAGTGATAGGAAGAAGTCCTTATTGGTGTCTTATAGACTGTCCTAATTTTTGCGGACTCCACTGTTTTTCGCCCAAAATTTTCGTCCACTGTCATTACCCAATCTTTTCTTTGGCATCACTATTTTCTGCAGAATCTGGTTAACCTAATGGTTTGACACTTCTACCCAGTTGTTGGTTTGAGGGTGATATGTTGTAGCTACCTTGTGTCGGACTCCATATTTAGCTAAGATATTCTTCACTAATTGATTTATAAAGTGTGTCCCTCCATAATTGTTTATTGCTCTAGCTAGGAGTTCCAAACCGATTGTAGGCATGTTTCTTCAAAGACTTGAGCACCACTTTAGCATTGTTAGTATGCAGAGCTACTGCCTCAACCCACTTTGACACATAGTCCACAGCCACAGGTTGAGGTTGCTCAGGATCAGGTTCCTCTCGTGTTTGGAGCTCCTTTGTTTTAGGAGACTTTGTTAAGGATACTGGTATGTTAGAGAACTTTTCTAATGGTAGTGTGACATGTACACCACAGGGTGCTCA
Source organism: Solanum pinnatisectum (assembly GCA_035578085.1). Taxonomy (NCBI): domain Eukaryota; kingdom Viridiplantae; phylum Streptophyta; class Magnoliopsida; order Solanales; family Solanaceae; genus Solanum; species Solanum pinnatisectum. The sequence goes on along the minus strand of CM069084.1, from coordinate 36,128,693 downwards.
GACGAGGGTAAAGGGAAACCCCAGGTCAATAGCAGAGTCGGGGTATTCATGTTTAGGTAGGCCAGCCACCAGGGGTTTCTCCACCTGCTATTGGTGCACAGATTGCACCTGAGGTTATTATGATAATGACTGATTAGCAATGTTATGAGAGGTTTCAAAAGATGAAACCACCCAAGTTTCAGGGTGGTAAGAGCGAGGATACTCATAAGTTCTTGAATTTGTGCCATGAGATGCTTTAGGCATTGGGTATGGTGGGTGCTCGTGGTGTCTAGTTTGGTGCACTTCAGCTTCGTAGTCGCGCCAGAGAGTGGTGTAGGACTTTTGAGAGGTCTAGAATAGTTGGATCTCCTCTAGTAGATTAGATGTATTTTCTAGTGCTTTCCAGGACTGCTTCATTCATTGGAGCATGAGAGAGGAGAGTCGTCTGAATTTTGAGATCTTGACTCAGGGCGGTTTGTCTGTGATCGAGTAGGAGGCTCATTTCAGTAAGTTTTCTAGGTATGTTATGACTATTATTATAGATGAGGTAGAAAGAGTTCACTGGTTTGTGAGAGGGTTAACTTTCTTTGTTAGATCCTATGTGTTCATGGTAGCTAGAGAGGGGTCTTTCTTCCAATCCATTATAAGCACTACCAAGGAGGCAGAGTAGATGGTTTAAGAGAAGTTTGGGGAGCCCAAGAGGGCCCGTTCTTCTGGTAAGGTTTTTGGTTCTTCATCTGGAGGTAGAGGTTTTTCAGTGTCGTAGACTGGTTTATGCTTTTACACCAACAGCTAAGAGAGGGCCTTCAGCTCGAGGATCTCATAGTTCCAGCCAAGGTGACCATGGTAGTTCGTGTGGTTCACAGTAACAATTAGCTATGTCGAGATCTTGTTACACTCGTAAGGGTCCAAGTTATATGATGCGATAGTTTCCTTTACATACTTATTTAGGACCTTAACGTTCTTATTCAGTTGCTTCAGCCAGGGATTCAGCACCTCCGGCCAGGGGTCGAGGTAGTGTTCATTTCGGTAAAGGTGGCATGACTATTGGTAGGGAGTACTCCAGCTCCGTAGGGTGGAGGTAGAGGTTCTACTCAAACTACATGTAGTCGTGACGGCCAGTCTTATGTTTCTCTAGGGAGTCCTGATGCTGCTATTTTTGATTTTATGATCACAGGCACTGTCCCAATTTTTCTTCGACCTATGTATGTACTATTTGATCAGGGTTCTACTTTCTCGTACGTGTCTACCTATTTTGTTGTTGAGTTTGATATGTTTTTTGATTGCATGTCTGTGTCTATTCATGTTTCTGCACCAATGGGTGACTCCTTAGTGGTGGATTAAGTGTATCGATTCTATCTTGTTTCATTGGTCGGGTATGATACTTGGGTAGGCTTGATCATTTTGGGAATGGTAGACTTTGATATCATCTTTGGTATGGATTGACTTTCTCCGAATCATGTTATTCTTGATTGTTATGCTAAGTTAGTGACCTTAGCGATGTCGGGTGTCCTAAGAGTTGAGTTGATGGGTGCTAGTGGTTCTTACTGTAGAAAAGTTATCTCCTTCATTAGGGCTCAAAGATTCGTTGATAGAGGGTGTTTGTCCTACTTGGCGTTCATACGAGATAATAGTGTTGAGCCATCTCCCATGGATTATGTTCCCATGGTTTGAGAGTTTGTAAATGTGTTTCCTACTAATTTTCTAGGTGTTCCTCCAGATAGGGATATTGTGCTATTTGACTAGGAGTCGGGCACGAAACTCATCTTTATTCCTCCTTATCGTATGGCTATGTGAGGAAGAAGGATGGATCCATGAGGATGTGTATTGATTATCGATAGTTGAACAAAGTGAAAGAGAAGAACAAGTATCCTCTTCCTCATACTGATGATTTGTTTGATCAACTTCAAGGTGCATCTCTATTTTCTAAGATTGATTTGAGATTCAGTTATCATCAACTGAAGATTAGGGCATCAGATATCCCTAGATAGCATTCAGGATTCGTTATAGGCACTATGAGTTTTTTGTGATGTCTTTCGGTTTGACTAATTTCCATTCAACGTTCATAAAGTTGATGAACAGGGTGTTTCGACCTTATCTAGATTCCTTTGTGATAGTGTTCATTGGCGACATCTTGGTATACTCCAAGACTGGGCAAGATCATGATCAGCATTTGAGGATTGTACTCTAGAGATTGAGGAAAGAGAATTTTTATGCCAAGTTCTAGAAGTATGAGTTTTGGCTTGATTCCGTGGCATTTTTTGGGATACGTGGTGTCCAATGAGGGTATTCAAGTAGATCCAGCCAAGATTGAGAAAGTGAGGGGTTGGATCAGACCTACATCGGTTACTGAGATCTGGAGTTTTGTGGGACTTACCGGCTATTATTGACAATTTGTTCAAAGCTTCTTCAAAATTACATCCCCTTTGACTAGACTAACTCGTCAAAGTGTGAGTTTTAAGTGGTATGATAGCGTGAGGAGATTTTTCAAAAGCTCAAGACCTTGTTGATGTTGGGTCCTGTTTTGACCTAACCCGATAAGGGTATGGACTTCTCTATGTACTATGGTGCTTCTAGAGTTAGATTAGGTGGTGTTCTTATCCAGAAAGACAAGGTGATTGCCTATGCCTCAAGAAATTTGAAGACCCATAAGAGGAATTACCCCAACCATGATTTGGAGTTAACAGCCATAGTGCTTGTGCTTAAGCTATAAAGACATTATCTGTATGGAGTTCATTGTGAGGTCTTCGCGAACCATCAAAATATTTAGTACATTTTCAGTCAGAGAGATCTGAACTTAAGAAAATGTCGATGGCTTGAGATACTGAAGGACTATGATATCACCATCTTATATCATCATAGTAAAGGCTAATGTGGTGGTTGATGCTTTGAGTAGGAAGACTTCTAGCATGGAAAGTCTTGTCACTATTAGTGTGGAGGAGAGACCATTGGCTAGATATATTCAGAGGTTAGCTAACAGTCTCGTCCGGTTACAGATTTCTGAGAAGACAGGTGGTTTGATTGCTTTTATTGAGTCTAGTTCTTCCTTAGCTGAGCAGATTTGTGAGCATCAATTTGATGATGAGAAACTATGTCTCATTCGAGACAAGGTGATGAGAGGGGAAGCCAAGGAGGTTGTCATTGATTCTGATGATGTCTTCAAGATTGGGGGCAGGATTTGTGTGCCCAAGCTGAGAGAGTTGACTAGGATGATCCTTGAAGAGGCTAATTGCTCCCGATATACCATCCATTCAAGTGCGGCGAAGAAGTCTCATGACCTGAGCCAAAACTATTGGTGGTGTGGTATGATGAGGGATACAACAAATTTTGTTTTGAGGTGTATGACTTGTCAATAGGTCAAGTGTGAGCACTAGCAGCTTGGAGGTATATCTCAGAGGACGCCTATTCCTACTTGGAAGTGGGAACATATCACTATGGACTTTGTTGTGGGACTACCTACCACCGTGGGAGGTTATTACTCCATTTGGGTGATTGTTGACCAAGTCCGCCCATTTTATCCCAGTTTGGGTGAAGTATACGATGGAGAAGATAGTTGAGTGTTATATCAGTCAAATTGTGCGTTTGCATGGGGTCCTAATTTCTATTGTTCCTGATCGAGGTTCGTTGTTCACTTCCAATTTCTAGAAGGATTTGCAGCATGGTTTGAGTACTTAGTTAGATATGAGTACAGCCTTCCACCTGACAGATGGTCAATTCGAGCAAATGATTTATGTGTTAGAGGACATACTTTGAGCTTGTGTGATTGATTTTGGTGTTAGATGGGATCAATATTTTCCATTAGAATAGTTCGCCTATAATAACATTTATTATTCCAGTATTCAGATTGCCCCTTTTGAGGCATTGTACGACAGACAATGTAGATCTCAGGACGGATGATTTAATTCAGCTGAGATGGATTCATTAGATATAGACTTGCTAAGAGATGCTATGAAGCAGGTCTATATAATCTAGGGTAGACTTTTGACAGCCCAGATTCGACAAAAGATTTATCCATATTGGAGAGTTTGAGCCCTAGTAATCATGGAGGGTGATCATGTTTGGTTTTGAGTGTCACCCATGAAGGGTGTGATGAGGTTTGGAAAGAAGGGCAAGCTTAGCCCTAGATTCATTAGACCCTTTGAGATTTTTTTCATGTGGGAGATGTGGCCTATAAGTTGGCCTTGCCACCTAGTTTGTCTATTAAGGAGGAGCCTATAGCTATCTTGGATAGGCAGGTCCGAAAGCTTAGGAACAAATAGATTGCTTCAACGAAGGTACAATGGAAACATCGTTCAATCAATGAGGCAACTTGTGAGACAAGTTTGATATACGTGCTAGATATCCTCAGCTTTTTGAAACTATAAGTACTTTCTTTTGCTTTATATTTGAGGACGAACATGATTTTTAGTAGTGGATTATGTAATAACCGAGTCGCTCATTTTTGGTTTTTGCCTCAAATGATTGACCTCGAGTCTTTTGTGTTTGAGTTTTGAAAATTTGGTTTTTGAACATTGAGTTAAAGTTGAGAATTTGGTAAGCTTTGAGTTTGAAAGGCGAAGTTGTTAATAAAGTGATATTTGGTATCATTTAGAGTTCCAAGTGTCGGAATGGAATTCCGATGATTCTATCCGTATCAAAATGTGAAATCTGATACATGAGAGTTGTCCGTTTCAGTTTCTGAGTCTTTGAGGAGTTGAGGTCCTAAGTTATAAGTTGTGGAATTTTATCCTTTGGGTTGACTTTGGTCAATATTTGGGGTTCAGATGCATGGATCGGAATTTCGAGAGTTCTTTTGGATTCAGGGGGTAATTTTAGGCCTAGTTAAGGTCTTAGGTGATTTTTGAGAGGTCCTGAGCTTGTTTTAGTCTTTTTAGGCATGACTTAGTTTCTTGTAGTTTTCACATATGTCGAGTCAAGGAGACCTCAAATTTGTGTTTTGACGGTTCTATTAAGTCTAGAACGTCGAGTATAATTGATTTGCATATATGGGTTGTATGCATGGGGATCCAAACAAATCTCGAGGGTCCTTTTGATGTTTTGAGAGTTGGCTTATTTTTATGATATCTGAGTGCTGGTGGGCTCCACTTTTGCGAGAGATGGCTCGCAATTGCGAGGCTCGCTTTAGTGAGGCTTGGGTCTCTTTCCAAAGGTTCAACCCCGGTTGACCTTCGCATTTGCGAAGCAGTCATCAGTTAAGTAACCTTCGTTTAAGTGAAGGTCTGGTCGCAGAAGTGAGGCCCACGATTTTAGCGGGATTCACTTAAATGAACCCCTGATCGCTTGTACGATACCTGAGAGAGTTTTGGTGGCGAATTTGAAAGGATTTTCTGTGCTAAATCAATTGGGTATGTTTTCTTGATCCTAAACCTTGATTTTCCTTTGATTATGTATGAATTCTAACATCAAAATTAGGGATTTTGATGGGTAAATGGTAAGGTTTTTCAAGAACCTAAATTATTAGCTAAAATGGATTTTTTAAATTGATTTTAAAGTCCTTTTTCAAAATGGTTTTCCCTAATGAGTTCCTGATAAATGCTCAACTACACCTAGGAACCATCTATGAAGCCTCTACTATATAAAGATGAGTGTCGAGACAAGACCCACGACTCCTCAAAAACTATTACGAACAACTCACAAAACTGGAGTTCTCCAGAAGAAGGGAAGTCTCATTCAAAAGTTGACGAGCAGATGAAATGATCTCAACGGACTCTTGTTGAGGATCCTAAGAACCTATATCTGCATCATTAAAAGATGCAGGTCAAATGAAATCAGTATATTAAATGTACAAGTATATATTATAGCTGAATAACAAATAACTAAATGAAACAACTATAATAGATATAGGTGTATACGCAACTGGATGTAAAGAATTAAAGGAATGAAATCATTTAAAACTTTACCAAAAATACTTACTCATCTCTGAACCTCAACATAATAAGTGATATAATAAAAATACACTTTTAACTTTATTTAGTAGATTCTCTAACCGACAACCATCACTATAAGCTACGTTATGATACAACGTCTTAACCACACTGCCAGAACTATCTTATACCTAGCAGGGGTATAGAATACATCAACTAAGTTGATCCACTAAGCTCTGCTCGAAGGCACTTAACATTCATCTAAAAAGTATAATCTTGTATCCATGTTGGCATACATGGTTTATGAGGAATGTGAATTGTTTGAACTCATCCTCATATCGGTGCTCAATACTACTCCCAATAATATATACTCAGGCTCAATGTTTAAAAACATACTTAGAACTCAACAATACTTCTCATTTTAAGAGTACTGAATTCATAGGGTTCATGTTGAAATATAGACATGAACAAATCTACTCAAGAATCTTAATGCATAAAATATAACAATTCAATAATTAGGAATAGAATTTCAAAAAGAATCAGGAACTCAAGAACTCAAAATCAATCCATCTCAGATCTAGGGATAGAAACCTATATTACTCATTTACTAGTTTGAAAGTAGATGTAGGGCGTGAGAAAGAACTAGTCCAACACTATGATAGCCTTAAATATCTGAAAGAACAAGGTTCTTGAAGAATCTTGAAGAAGAACTTGATTAGAAGCCTTGAAACCCTAGCTTGAAGGAGAACAATCAAGAAAACCTTTCTTGACATTCTTGAATTAGTTTCTTGAAATCTCTATGACAAAGAATTATAATTTTCATTAGTGAATCATAATTGTAGTGAAGAATTTGAGTTGGAAATAATGAAATTCTTGGATAATGACTTACTTTGAAGAAGAATCTTGAAAAAGATGGAAAGAATCTTGAACGGAAGTCTAATAGCTTGATTTTTCCTTAGGGTTTTACCTTAGGGTTTGAGAGAGAAGAGAATAGAGGATTAAAAGATGAAAATATGATTAATTTGGGTCTTTAATTAGTCAAGAAATTCGTTTAGGGTTTTCTTAGAGGCAAAAAGACAAAAAAGACCCTTTTTAATGTTTTTCCGTTGGGTAATACGTCACTGCACTGTATTAGGTTAATAAAATGGTCATAATTTTTTACTTGTAACTCAGATTGTTGTGATATTGGTGGAATTGGAAAGAAGATTCAAGTACCTTTAATTTGATTGGTTATGGAAAACGTAAATCTTTATATTCTAAGAGATATGATTGTTTGAAGTTAACCCAAGTAGAATCTTACATCAAAACTTAATCGATATGGAAGCTTTCAACTCAACTTTGTGCTAGGGGGTTTTAGTATCCTTAATTCATATTCAAATCTACTCCACACTAAATAACTTACCTTTACACATGAAAAATTTAAGAATAACTCGATACGACCTTATATGCAAATAAAGCATAGTTTGGGCTTTAGGTTAAAAAAATTCGGGGTGTTACACTTAGCTTGTAACAAGAATTTTTGTTTCACAAAAGTTATCAACTATATCAATTATTTTGCAAAATATTATTTTTATCTATAACATTTTCATAGTCCAAAAGATCCCAAATAAATTTCATTATACTCAAAGCTAGGGATGTCAAATGTGTAGGTTGGGTGGATATTAGAGATATTGAAATATGTTGAAATAGAAATTGCATTGGTCATGACTTGCCCAAATATACACAGGGCTCAAATGAGTTAGTCTCTAATGGGCTAAAAAATCAGTTGGACCATGACCCGCCCAATTTGACCCGCTTAATATCGATAATGCTAACATATTGTTATTTAACTTTTATAGCCATAATTTGAATTTCAACTCAAGAAAATAAATAAAAAAAGTTAAAATAGATAGATAAATACTAGAAGATATAAAATAGATAGTACTTCATACCTACAATATGAGAATATACATTAGATCAATGCAAATAAAGAGTCTTAAAATGGGTTGAAATTGAAGATTAAATTGGCACAACTTAAGATTATTTTAAATGAGTTAAAGATTGAATGAGTTGAGATTGAACCAATTCAAATTATCTGGAGCGCAACCCATAAAATTTCTGGTGGGTTGGACGGATTACCAATAATTAGGCTCATTTTGACACCCGTACTCAAAGTCCATCTATATTTTAATTTTTTCTATATTTTTGAAATATCTCTTATAAAATATGTCATGATTATTAAAAAATTTAGTATTATCTCTAAAGGAAATGTCCAAAAATGGTTTCTAATATATATATATATATTAGGTAAACAATAGATTGTCTCTCATTTCCCCAATGACTAGTTAACGGCTAGTTTGACTCTATTAAATGTAACAAAACTTATTTACTTAATAATATGTGTACCAACTTTTAAGAGATAGATTGTGTTACCTTAATTTTATCAAACTTTTCCTGTATAAAAACCATTCTCCAATCCAAACCAAGGAAGTCTTATTCTTCTCCTCTATCTATTAACAATGAGTGATAATGGTTTTTCACATATGGGTTATCATCGTCCGAGTCCATGGGATGACGATGATGTAAAAAAAATTCGTGGAAAATCACACATCAATGACAACAAGAATAGCGGGGAAAAAGAGTACATGATTAATCTTTTAATAAAAAAAAGCTTCAAATGTTATTTCAGTACTGGAGGGCACTTTCCTAGATTTTTCCAAGGGAATTTATCGTGTGACCGTGAGTGATGAGAGTGGGAGAGAGTTCAGTACAAGGAGGATAGTTGGAAGGCTAGCGCCAACATGGAACGAGGTTATTCAGATACACTTTAGTAGCTACCCTATTGGTCAGAAACTGAAGTTAAAAGTGGTTCATGAAAATTGTTACAGTGATCCAGGAACTTCTACAGGTGAAGTTGTGGTTGGAAGAGCAATAATTCATGTGCATGAGAAACTAGAAAAGTGTTTTGGAAAAGTAGGAGTTGTTGAATTAGTGAAACTGGGTGGGCTTGAGAAGAGGGTGGAAGCACTTCTTAGCTTTGAAATCTTTCTCACTACTATCAAGATTGAATAAAAGGCCTAGACGGCCCGTGAGATGGCTCATGGAAAGTCTCCAGGAATTGTTGTTCAGGCGTCCCTCCCACGGAGGCCTAGACGGCCCGTGGAGAGGTTGAAGGGCCGTCAAGCATGTCGTCAAGTGGTCGTCAAGAGAAGACCTTCTCCCCTAACCTATAGTCAAGGACCACAGACCGTTAGACAGACCATGGTGCTTATGAAGGGCAGTTAAGGCCACCGTCAAGTCTGTTCGTCATCTTTTAATACGCTTTTGGGTTTTTTCCTAATTATTTTAATTCAATACTATGTCATATTACCTTTTACCCAAAATCCTATAGAATGATTTTTAACCCCCAAAATCACCAAATTCACGTCATTCTCTCAATTTTCCAAAAGAAGAACATGTTTATCCTCTTCAATATTTGTCTATCTAGAAGCTTGAAGAAGAAGACTAGGGTTTCAAGCCAAGTCTCCAATTTCACATTGATTGTAAGCTCTTGGCATCGAGGTATTATAGTCTTCATTTATGAAGCCCTTTCCTATATAGAGTTCCTAAATTCTCCAATTTTGAAGTTAGAAATCTCCAATTGAAGTTAGGGTTTTCTTCTATGTCATGAGTTCCTTTCAATATTGATATAATTGATTGTTTTATGAAGTATTATGATTGAATTGAGATAGTTCCATATATGTTTAACCCATGTTTTCTAGATTTTCATAATTGAAAGTGGATTTTGAACTATGAAAGGTGAATTGTGGAAATATGCATGTTCTTATGAAATTGATGAAATGTGATATAAGATGCTTTGAGAGTAAAGCATAAATAATGTTGTTGTTGATTGTTGCGAAAGGATTTCTCACATAATTAGTCAATACATGAATGTCAATGATTTTCTCACATAAAGGATTCTAAGGTTGAAAGGTCTTCTCACCTAAAATGATGATTTTCTCACATAAAGGATTCTAAGGTTGAAAGGTCTTCTCACCTAAAATGAACCGAAGTTAATGAGTTATTCTAATGATGAGGCAAGAGGCGATTACTCATGTCCTCTAATGGTAAGACAAGAGGTGATTACCCATGTATCTTAAAGATAAGATGAATATGATTGATAACTATTTCGTGGGAATTAAGCTTAGTATCGAGTTGACAAGTGATGATTACCCGTGTCTCATAAACTACGTGCCATCATAGGTTGTCTAGATAGACATTAGCTAGTGGATCCACTTAAGCTAGATGTTCATGGTTCTTACTTTGGAAAGTGAGAAAACCTCTTTTTGGTGTGGGGTAAACACCAAATTCCATGTAATAGCTCACATGGTCTCTATGTCGGTTAAGTCTAATTTCCCACAACAAGTATAATGATGAACTAAGGTTACTTCAAGAAGTATTTCACAAGTGTTCAAAGATGAGTTTTACTTGCATTTGACCATGATTATTATGATGTTTTCTAACCTTTTACTTATGGTTTTAACTTGGTCTTTGCATGACATAAAAGGTCCTTTTTAGTATGATTTTATATCTCTATGCATTGCTATCATACTTTGTACATCTTTGTACTAACGCATACTCTTGCCTACATTGTCTCCCAAATGTAGGGTCTTACGATCCAGTTTCTCATCCTCATGGTTAGAAGTCACTTCGGCTTGAATTAGTAGTGGTGAGTCCTCATGTTCCGATGATCGAACCTTTTATTGCTTTCAGTTTTTACCTTTCAGCTATTGTACGTGATGCCAGGGTTACGTCCCGGTCACTCTTGATGTAATAGATGGTTTTTGAGACTATGTAGAGTTCTGCTTCAATTTTTTTTTCAAAATATTTATGATGTGAATTGTGTTTTAAATATCTTGATTTTCTATAATCTTGTTTATGCATCCTAAGTGGCTTGTGTAGGGCTTGTCGGGGTCCTATACGCCATGTTACACCTAAAGTGTACGTTGGGTTGTGATGGATACCATATGTTGGCCCTCGCATCACTTGTCAAATAACTCATTTAGATTTTGTAAGTAAATTTTTATTCAATGATTGCAATTACATTACTTACTTCAATTATCATGAGTGACTAAACCCCACAATCATTTATTGTGCAATCACTGATGACTTGATCTAAATAAAGGGTGTTTGCGAAATAAAATTTGCATTATGATTGTATATCTTATTAGTTCTTTCATCTTCCCTAGGTTTGACTTGTTTGGGTAAAAGTGTGTAAAACCTAGGAAAAGAGCTAAATAATAAGGATTGGAGATTTAGAACTTGTCTAATGGTTGATGTTGTAGCAAGAATTAACTAACTCTGAGTAAATGTCATTTATTTGAGATTAACACTTTTAGTTCAAACGAATAAAAGTGGCATGCATTTAATTTGGTTGAGAAATGATTAAATATAGTACGAAATTGATAAACTGATAACTAGCATTATAAGGTAGAATTCTGTATTAAGCCAAAATAAGTAATACAGTCTCAGTGAACACAATCCTAACTTCTCTCTCTATAAACTCTCAGTTAAAATTAACATTCTTAGAAGTTACAAGTTATTAATTGATACAACAATCATTCAAATCCCTCCAAAAATTTCATTTTATTTGGAATTAAATACGTAATAGTAAATAATCGTATTTTGCTTAGTTCTCACCTTATTTGTTGTGAGATTCGACCGCAACCTTGTAAGGTTTGATATTTGATAAGCACCGAAGGTGTAATTAGAGCGTATCAATATCACACTTGATTTTATTTATGAATGATAAACATTTGATTTGTAAATTACTTGTATTTTTTAATCATATGTGAAAATTTTAGTTCTTATTTGTATACCTTAAAAAGTTATACAATTTTAGGTCTATTTGTATATATTCAGTGATTTTACGCAATTACTTGTTTGTATATATATGTAGCGCCCCTTCAATCAAACCTTGAAAATTTTTATTTGGACTAGTGTCACGGAAGAAATCTACAACTCGTAGAAGTATCTACAGACCATAGGTGGAATCATGGAATCATGCTCTAAAAAATTGTTCTCAGGTTCATGAACCAAACTATGGATCGCAGAACCTTCTACGATTCGTAAAAAGGCCTCGTGGAACCCAAGTCCTAAAAAAACCCAAATAAGCATTCTACGATTGAGCAGGATAGAGTTCCTATGTGCCGTAGAAAGGATCCATAGACCCCAACTTCGGAGATCCAGAACTGAAGTTGCCAGAGCACCCAAGTACAAAATTTATGTCAGAGTTGTTGCATTTCACCTTCCGACCTCTAACCTTCACTTCATCCACTGGCTTGAAGGTACTTGTCTTCTTCTTCCCTTTTGGCACAAATTCACCGTAGGCTGAATAGAACTCCTGGACCCAAGTAAGAATGTGTGGGCCGTGGGGTTAGGTGAAAACCTCGAACTTGTGGAATCTTATAGTGTTCCACACCTCTGGATGTCGGTCCACCACACCGTCGGTAGAAAATATCTTTTCTTCTAATATGGTCCTTAATCCTTCGGACTTTAATCGATTGAGTGATCGGGGAGGAGAACCCTAAGCAGGTGGTTCTTGCACCACTGTCTGTGCTGGAGGAGGAGCTGGAGCTGAAGCTGGAGGGGTAGGTATCTGAGGCTCCGGAATCCTAGATGGATCATGTAGTAATTTGGAGTGTAGCTCCGCTCTTCGGGCCTGTAACAACTGGTCATTCTCTGGCTCAGAGATGGAAGCCAGAGAATCATTCTGAGAGTCCCCCTCACTGTCGGATGTGGTGAGATGTGTTTCATAAACCCCCTCACTATCTGAGCTTGCCTCCGTAGGTATCACAACCACGGGCGTCTTGCCCTTGCCTATATCGCCCTTTAGAGGTAGTTTTGTAGCCTTAGCCCAAGAAGCAGCTGCTTTCTCATCGATTATAACTCCACGTGCCCACTTTCGGGGCGGCATATCTCTACCAACGACTTTGGGTCTAGCCATTCCTGCAAAACAATGTAGAAAACCTTAGAAAGAGTCAAGAAAAATTTCAAAAAATAAACTGCAAGAAGACTCACCGACCTGGTCGGTGAATCACCAAACCACTTTGGCGAGCCAAGTGAGGCTCGCCGAAAGTTACAGTACAAAAATTGCCAAAAATCAAAGGTAGTCGGCAATATTCAGGGCCATTCGGCAGAACGCCGACCCCAATCGGCGAACTAGAAGTATATCGCCGAAAGTTATAGTGCATTTATAGAAATTAAAGGCGTAGAAGGGCGATCAGAAGAGACTTTCTGCGAGCACAAGAATATCTCTGAAAATTACAACAGTTAAAGCCTAAAAAGGATAAACAAAAGGCGATCTAAGGGGACTTAGACGAACCGCCGAACCATTTGGCGAGCTCGACCCAGCTCGCCGAGTAGTCCAACGTGCAAGTTTTTCACCCCAAACTTCAGAATCAAGCCCACAACCCACGAAAACAAAATCAAATACCAAAAACATGCAATTGACACTAAACCCATATGACCCATGCCTTTGAGGTACTCAGACTTCCCCCGATTTAGCCAAAATTGGCCAATTGACATCTTTTGCCCTGAAGAATGACATCAGCCGCTCCATCATCGGGCAAAAAACAACAATTAGCACAATTTGGAGTTACTCAGACTTCACCCCGCTAGACCTACGATATATTCAACACAACCCAACAATTTAATTATTTATAGACGTAAAAAATAACTATTTAACAACTAATTAATTACGAATTCATTCAAAGACGGGCAAACCAATAATCATACGAGGATCAAAATGACATTACCCACAAATATCAACAACAAAGCATCAAAAGCATTTGATTTCAACCAACAATTAAGTTTGGCGTTCGAAAAACCAACCTTATATGCCAAAATTTGTAAAGCTAGGAGGCAAAGTAATTCCCAAATCCGCTTCGAGCAAAGATTCCAAGCAAAACGAGAGTAAAAATGCAAAAATATGAGAAGTCTAATATCAGTGTGAGAGTACGGAGTTGAAAAAGTGAGAAAGTGAAGGATTTTTTAATTTAAAATTGTTTGGCCCTTTTAAACTCTTTAGTTCGCACGCCAGTTGGCGAAGTAAGTCATGTTCGCCGATCCACTCGGCGATGCACGAAGTCGTAATTCAGATCATCGAGTTTTATAGAACCCCCATCAATTCAGGTTGTTCCAATGGCAATCCAAGTCGAGCTTGCTGACCTGTTCGGCGAGTCACCGATTGGACTTTTGGCTCACCTAGTTGTCATTCTCCAAAAATTTCAACTTTTCAACCTGTACATTCAACACCCATTATTCAAACAACATAAACAAAAGCATTAAACCTTGGGTTGCCTCCCAAGAAACACCTTATTTAACGTCGTGGCACGACGTGGATACGCTTTCAAGGTTCGTTTTTCGAATTAGCCAAGGTATCACTTGGTAGACCCCCTTTTGGCCTTGGGTTCAAATGAGATAAAATTTGACCCATTTGCGTGTCCAATTACTTGATGGACATTGAGTGTGAGGTAACCGACTGATTGAGTTTAGAGACGTCCTCTTTCATTTCTTTCAAAACATTGTCCGGCCCTTCTACCTTATTGAGAATACGTCCGAGTCAGCCCTTTGTTCTGTAGGCTTTTGACGTTCATGAGGTGGGATGTATATGTCCTTCTCACCATCCCTTTCCTTCCAAGCAGCGTTACAGTCACGCCATTCTCTATCACAATCTCTCCATCTGTCATCTCTATTACAACCCGAATTTCCACCCGGCTTTGGGAAGTTTGAATGAAAACCTCCTCCTTGATTTGCAAGGAAGTTCACTTCCTCATTGATAGCACCTTAAATTGTGCTTCATCGGAATTTGCTCCACCAAAACCAACAACATTCACACTCTTCGACCCACTACCCATCACATTTTTCACCAAGACATCCAGTTGGGTCATCATTTTGGCCATATTTTGGTCTCTCTCTTGATCCTTCTCGATCTATTCTTTTGTCATTCTAAAAGTGAGAGGAGACACTTGATCCTCACAAGTGTACCATGCTCTATTAATCTTGGTCATGCCATCGAAGAGTTGAGTTGCTACTTCATAAGGCTGTTGCATTATACCCCCTGAAACAAGTTGATCAGCAATACCTTTGTTCATCTAGTCAAGACTTCTATAAAAGTATTGTAACATCATGTTGTTTGGAAGTCCGAGGAGTCGGACATTAAAGTACCAATTTCTGAAATCTCAGCCACGTATTGTGGATTGGTTCACCTTTCAAGTGTTTGAACCCCTGATTACTATCTCTTAAAGTCATCATCCTTGACGGGGGAAAGAACCTTATGAAGAAAGCCATAGTTAGTTAATCCCAAGTAATAATGGAATTCCTCGGGAGATCAGATAACCACTTGGTAGCTTCTCCCATCAAAGAGAATGGAAATAACCAGAGACGAACTAATTCTTGTGAGATATTCTTGAATGAGAACGATCCACAAGCGTCAACGAAATTTCGAATGTGCTCATGGGGATCCTCATGAGCCAGCCCTCCATACAATCCTTTCATTTGTAAGACCTGAAGTATGGTGCTACTGACATGAAAGACATCATTCCCCTCAACAGGGGGTAGACGTATAGCACCAACACCACCCAATTGGATCGGGTCATTAACATCATTGAAGTTCTCGATATCGTCTTGGTGGCCAACTTGGCTACCATTACTCCCGTTCACGCTCATTTCTTCATCTGTTCAAATACAGCAAACATAAAACAAAGTAAGTAGATTCAACTACAACACAAGAAGATCATAATTCAAACTTCAATAATAGAATTCTAAACAACACCACTCCCCGACAACGGCGACATCTTTGATAAATGCTCAACTACACCTCATCCAATACTAGGTGTAGGTGATCGTAATCTAGTATAAAACCCAACGAGGAGTTGGGGTTGAACCCACAGGAAGTGATTCAAGTTCGAATTCAGTTATGAAGTTACAAACGTATTCTAATTGGTGGTAGGGATAGAAATTATCGTAAACATATAGATAAATCTAAGGGTTGACAACGAATGTCAGATAGGGGGTTTGGTTTGTCAATTAATCAGCTAAAACAAATACGAAAATAGGGAAACAATAATATAGAGAGGAATTCTCAGGATGTGATCGATTATAGGTTAATTTTGCTATATTGGTAATTAAAATTACTAATGAATTGCTACATTTCAGTGGGTAGGCTAGACTATAAGCTTAATAGCTTTCTCTCGAACAACTACTACGATTCAAGTGAGTTCTCTCAAACCTCAACAAGCATATCAATATAAACAGCCCAAAATCTTAATTCATCTACTCTCTCGAGCTAGATAGGTAAAATCGAGTTTAGGATTCACTCTCTCAAGCTGAACCGACATCAACCCAACAACTATAATCATTAATCGAAGACCTTGGTTCTAAAACCTCTTTCTCAAGCAAGCCCAAAACTCTAAGGTAGAATTGTATTTGCAACTACAATTCATAGATTAAAACACAACTAACGATTGATTAAACTCACTTCAATTAAGCATTTAAATTAGTAAATAACAATACCCATAAGCTAATTAAGCCAATAATCACATGATCACACCCCAAGAATTGAGGTTTTAGCTACACCTTATAAAAAGATAAAAACAATTACCAACTAGATTAGCCATCAGCTGCGTAAAAGTCTCCAAGTCTTTACAATGCTCCAAAATGATTCAGTTCAAAGACCCACTTGCAAATTCTCAAATTTAAGCTTCAAAATCTTCAAAGTCTACAATGGAAACTCAAAAACTAAGAGAAAAACTCTCAAACTTGGGGAATTAGAACTACTCGCTCCTCATTTTAAATTTTAATTTATAGTTGCTCAGTTTTTGACCTGAAAGGTGATTGGGTGAAGTAAGTCGGGTGTTGTCAACCCAGTCGGTGATCCGCCGTTCTCTCCAATACATCGCAGGTTTACATTTGCCATTTGTCCTCCAAGTGTGGTAACTTTAGGCGATCAAGGTTGCCATCACTGAGTTGTTCGGCGATCCGCCGACTACCCATTCCTGTCGCCAAATTGGTTCTTCCCTAGGGCTGGCACGCTGGAACTTTGGGCGAGCTAAAGAGCCACTCGACTGTTCGCCGAGTGGTCTTGGTGATCACTAGGATCGCTTCTCTTGACTTCTTCATCTTGTTAGTTCCTTTTTGCCCAGTAGTGTCCTTGCCTTGCTCCTTAGCCTTCATAGCTGCAAATCAACACTTTAACATCAGTTTAGAGCATGAATTAGGCATTTGAGGACACTTATACTATCAAAACAAAGCCCTAAAATGAGTCAAAATCTCGGACTCATCAGTTCCTAAAGCCTTGAGTAAAGTTTTAAAGTATAAAATTTCAATTTCAAACCTTTATTTTGGAATTGGGTATTGTGTTAATTGACCCACCTTCCAAGGAATTGTTATGGGTGTTGTTGTTTTCGGAAAGTGATTGTGACTACTTTCTTGTGCATAGATTATGGGGCTTTGGATATGGTTCGGAAGGGGAAGACTTAACTTTTGGAGTGATTGTTGATTCATTTAAGGCAAGTGATCTAAAAAATCTTGTATTCTAGTCGAATTCGTATGCTTCCTTCATTGTTTGTGTGTTGGGAGTAATGAAGATGAGGTGAAGGGTATAAGTGTGCACTTGATACATTTAAATGAATAAAAAGGGGTTTAAATGAAAAAGGCTATGTGATGAATATGATGATGTGAATTTCCTTATTGTGACCCTTGTTAATTGATTGATGAAATACTTGAAAGCATGAATGTGGACTTGATTTGTGTGAATTGTTGTCTCTTCCGTATGGTATGATATTGGTTGTATGCATTGATTGTGAATATTGTGATGAAACATGTGATGATTTATGATGCTGAGGCCTTTCCGACGAGTGATTTGATATCGAGGTCTTTGCCGGTGAGTGTTTATAAAGCCGATGATAAATGGTTCCGGCTAGTAATTTGACATAAAGACAAGGGAAATTGTCCGACTAGTGATTGATATAAATTTGATGGGAAATAGTTTCAGCTAGTGATGTGATATAAAGCGATAGGAAATGGCAAGTGATATTGTGTCAATGGGAAATAGTTTCGATAAGAGATTGATCATTGTGACTTGATGCATTTGATGCTTATGTGTGACTTACTTGATTGTGATTTTTGTACTAGTTACATGTAACTGAACTACTTGACATTGAGATTGACTTATTTGATTTGTTGAATGTTGAAATGTGTATATTGGGCCTTATGAGCCGTGTATTGTAGAATTGCTAGGTTGGGTTGATTTATGTGCAACTTGTAATTTGAGGAGGTTCTGTTGGAGTGTAAGGGGTATTCAATTTCTAGCTAGTTGTTTTGTTTAGTAGGTCGCTTGTTGGGTATCGTGTTGTTGGTACTCACCTCTTGCTTCTACATTTAAGTAGGTTTTGAGCCCGGACCCATGTGATCTTCTTCTTCTCCTAACAGTCGATGCACATTGAAGGATATGAGAGGTAGTTACTTGTCATCCTAGCGGGCCCTCTTTCCCTTTTTTTCTTTTAAGCTTTGCTACTTGAGAAACAAAGATTAAGACTTATATTTATCTTTCAAATTATGTAATTTCGTTATTGACTTGTACACGTGACAACCAGGTTTTGGAATATTGTTTAGAATGAATAAGTTTTCTGCCTTTTTCTTGTTCTTGCTTTACTATTTTCTGCATTTTCTTTCGTTATCATTGGGTTGAGACTGACTTGTCTTGGTGGGAACGACAAGTGTCATCAAGTGCATTTTTGGATCGTGATACAAATACATATAATCACCTATATCCTATTTCTCTTCTAGCTGGCGGATTCTCTCTTATATCGATTTATCATATAAATTAATTTCTAATGGTTGCAAATATTAGAACATGTCCTAGTTTTATTTTGTTCGAGTAAAAAGGTATAAATCAGGAAAAAGAATTAACGACAAGGATTCGGGGTTCCTAACCCCCATCTGATGGTTGATGTTGTAGAAAGGTTAACTAACTTAGAGCAATTGTCCATAGTCTTATTACCATCAATTTTAGTTCGAAATAATAAGAGTAGCATTCATTTAATTAGATTGAAAATGACTAAATGAAGTACTATAATCGATAAGCTTGCACA
The DNA here is from genome assembly GCA_035578085.1 of Solanum pinnatisectum. Lineage (NCBI taxonomy): Eukaryota > Viridiplantae > Streptophyta > Magnoliopsida > Solanales > Solanaceae > Solanum > Solanum pinnatisectum. The sequence goes on along the minus strand of CM069084.1, from coordinate 36,109,738 downwards.
TCTAGCACTAGAAAGATTTATTGCTGGAAGTCATTTGAATAGTCAAAAGGTCATGGTTACGCAGCCCTAGTTTCTATCTTAATTAACTTCTGTTTTTGTTGAAACATCATTAGTGTTAAGTAGTTGAAATTGATATCAAATGATAGGAAATTTCCACAAGTCTTTTTCTTTTTTATAGACATAAGTAACTAGTAAGAATAATTGCATACGACTTGGTCTTTGCCTTATTTCATCTGGAATTCAATATCAACCTAATTGAGTGTTATATTTGACAACGTCCGTGTTATAGTTCTTAACCAAAAGTGTAATTAGGACGTATTAGTTAGATCTCAGGATCAACGTTAGGTCTCACGGTCGGGGTTGGGTCTTTGGGTCATGTTAAAGTGAGGTCTTAGTATCGGGGTCAAGTCTCAATGTTGAGGTCGAGGTCGGGATCAGATCTCGAGGTCAAATCTTCAGGTCAGGGTTAAGGTCGGATCTCAAGATTGGGGTCGTATCTCAAGGATAAGGTTTAGGTAGAGAAGGGTGTCAGGGATCAGTTGGGGTTAAGGTCAGAGTTGGATCTCAAGGTCAAGATTAGTGTTTGATCTTGGGTTATGGGTCGGGGTCAAGTCTCAGGGTTAGGTTATAGGTTGAGGTCAAGTCATAGGTTTGATGTTATATTTTAGGGTCTGGTTTGAGGTTGAGGTTGGACCTCGAGGTCGAGTCTCGGGGTTATTCGAAGTCGAGGTTGGGTCTTAAGGTCGAGTCTTGGGGTTGGAGTTGGGGTTTGGGTCAAATTTGAGTCTCGAGGTTAGGGTCGGGTTGAGTTTGGATCTTGGGGTTGGGGTCGAGGTTAGGGTTAGATCTTAGGATCAGTTTTTGGGGTTAAGAGTCAGATTTTGGTGGCAATGTTGAGGTTGGATTTTTGGGTCGGGGCAAGGGTTGATTCTTGTGATCAGGCCTCAGAGTCAGTGTCAAGTTGAGAGTTGGTTCCTGTGTTGGGTCAGGACATAGGTCCGTAGTCATGTTATTTACCTATTTTATATCTAAATACCCTTGAAAAATATTTTGTCCTTACTAAACACCATAAAATAATTAAAAAACACTTATTTTCTAGAAAACATTTTTCTAGGAAAATATTTTCCTTTACACCAAACACACCCTCAATGTCTAAAAGAGTTATAAGGCAAGTACAAAAAAAAATACTACTCTCTCCAACACAATGTATGTGACGTTTCTGATTTTCTAGAGTCAATTTATTTAATTTTAAGATCAAACAGGGACTATATCAACTTGCAATTCCTTGCATGTCAATTTGATGAGTTAGTACATTTAAATTATTTGCCATAGTTAACATAATTTAAATCTCAAAAAATAAAAAAGTCACATAAATTAGGATAAAACTAATTAATACTAATGTATTATCCATATAAATCATCTAACTTTTATAACTGGGGTATAGTAAATTAATGATTGAAATGTGAATACTCCTTTCGTTTATATTTACTTGACCATGTTGAAGTGTGCTCATCCTTTAAAAAATAATGAATGAGATGAGTATTTTTTTTTCCATAATAGTCATATTAATTGATGTATAATAATAGATTTTGAAAAATAAGTAATTAATCATAATGATTAAACACACGGAAAAATAATTATTTTTTATACGTTAAAAAGTGATACGTAAAAAGAAACATGCAGGGAAAAAAACCAAATTCCTCCTCTGTTTAGAAACTACTCAATCTCTATTAGACCTGTATACTATATATTATTACAATAGGAAGATTTTATGAATTAAAGTAGGAGGAAGGCTCTATTTACATAAATTAAAAATATTTAGTGTTCTTTTGTTAATCTTTTTTTTTAAATTTCAACTCATAGAGGAAACCAAACTTTGGTTAAGGAAGTGGACGATACTTTTATTTTCAGATGTTAATTAAATACTATTTAAATAATCTAATACTTTTTTTACTTTTCAAGATTTAATTTTTTTATTTTAGTAATATACTTATACATATATATAATTTTTTGCTTTTTTAAAACAAAATTTATATATTTTAAAAATAAATTAAAACATTTATATATTTTAAAAATAAATAAAAATAATTTAAACTATAATATGCAATAATTCTAAAGATAAAAGAAATACTAAAAAATAATTTATTTGACTCTCAAAATTCATACCTAAATTAGTACGAAAAGAATAATTAGTTTTGTTTTAGCTTTGTTCTTGTTTTAGCTGTCCACTTTAAAGAAAGTTCATCGAATGCCAAGTTGGCACGTGCACCATTCACATGGCACGTGTGTGACGATTATAATTCACACGCGTGAGCGCTCCCGAATATAGGTAAAACATCACTTTAGGATGAAAATACTACCTTTATTTGTCCTTTCATTCATTCTGCATTCATCAGAATTAGGGGATGTTTGAATTGTTTTATTTAAGTGATTTATATGTTAAAAAAAGTTAAAAGCTAAAAGTCATAAGTCAAGAATATTTATTTTTTTTAGATTTTGAACTTTTTTTTGGTACTTTTCAACCTAAAAGATAGTGCTTACAAGTACTTTTTGTATTATCCAAACACTTTAAAAAAAATTAACGAAAAATACTTATTAAAGTCAAAAACTACTTAAAATAAGTCAATTCAAACACTCGCTTATTTATTAAGAAAAATAAATAAATAAATAAATAAAAGATATAGTTTATTAAATGATTTAGATATAGTTAGATATTTTTTGAAAATTGAGTAATATTTAAAAAGACTATTTTATTATTAAGGATATAACTGAAAATAATTGGAAGCTTTGATATTAAATTTCTAAAAAATGAATTAATTTGGGATGGAGACGGCTAAGAAGTTTGAGGAATGGAGATGGAGTACAATGGCTCCGTTATACAAGAACAAGGGTGATATACAAAATCGCAATAATTAGAGGGGGTATTAAGTTTTTAAGCCATACTATAAAATTTGGGAGAGAGTGGTGGAGATGAGAGTGGGGAGGGGTGTGTCTATTTTCGAAAATCAATTTGAATTCATGTCAGGACGATCAATCACAGAAGTCATCCATTTTGTAAGGAGACTGATAGAGAAATATCGCGAAAAGAAGAGACATTTTCCTGTGGTGTTTATTGATCTTGAGAAGGCCTACGATAAAGTCTCGAGAGAAGTCTTGTGGCGACGATTGGAGGCAAGAGGTGAATGGTTGACCTACATTAGGGAGATGAAAGACATATACGAAGAAGCAAAAATGCGGGTAAGAATGGTGGGAGGAGATTCAGATCACTTCCCCATGGAGACAGGGTTACATCAGGGTTTGACTTTTAATTCGTTTCTATTTGTCTTGGTGATGGATGTATTAATGCGAGACATTCAAAATGACGTATCGTGGTGTATATTATTTAATTTGTAGATGACATAATATTGATTTATAAGATGCGCAATGGAGTTAATTCTAAGTTAGAGGAGTGGAAACAAACTTTGGAGACTTAAAAATATAGTTGAGCCAAATTAATCGAGTCATACTATGTGGAGTCCAAATTCAATGATGTGATGCATGAGATAAGCGTGAAAGTGAAGCTTGACACATAAAATATTCATTGAAGAGATAGACTTCAAGTATATTGGGTCTATAATTCAAGGAAATTGGGACATCGACAATGATGTCACACACAATATTGGTGCGATGTGGATGAAGTGGATCAGAGGCTTGCCTATGGAGTCTTGTGTGATAAAAAAGTACCATAAAAACTCAAAGGTAAGTTCTATAGAGTGATGGTGTCATGACCCAAAAATGGACGTGATGCCACTTGTCTCTTCCCACCAAGACAAGTTAACCTCAGCTCAACGAAAACTAAAGAAACGTGGAAATATAAAGCAAGAGCAAGACAAAGGCAGAAAATTTATTCATTCTAAGCAATACCACAAAACCTGGTTGTCACGTGTACAAGCCACTAAATACATAAAGTGCGGAATTAAGAAATAATTACAAGTCTTAATCTTTGTTTCTCAAATAGAACAAAGTATAAAGAAAAGGGAAAAGAGGGTCCACCGAAGTGACAAACAATTACCTATTCAAATCCTTGACAACCCTCAAAATTAGAATAAGGAGAAAGAGATCACACGGGTTTGGGCTAGGAACCTGCACAAGTGTAGAAGCAAGGGCTGAGTATCAACAACACGGTACCCAACAAGCAACCTACTAACCAAAGCAACTAGAATTCAAATACCCCTTACACTCCAACCGAACCTCCTCAAAATACAACCTACACATAAATTAGTCAAACCTAGCAATTCTACAATAGACGGCTCACAATGCTCAATATTCACAGTTCAATCTTCACAATTCAACAATCAAACAATTCAAATAAGTCAATCTCAATTTTAAGTAGTTTAGTTACACGCACAAGTATATAAATCACAATTAACAAGTAAGTCACGCATAAGCATCAAAAGTATCAAGTCACAATGATCAATCTCTCGCCGGAACTATTTTTCATCGATACAATATCACTAGCCGGAACGATTTTTGATCGGCTTTATGCCAAATCACAAGTTGAAACCATTTCTCATCGGCTTTATATCACTAGCCAGAACCATTTTCCATCGATTTTATATCACTGGCTAGAACCATTTCTCATCGGTTTTATATCAAATCACTAGAATGAACTATTTCTCATCAGCTTTATATCACTAGTCGAAATCATTTCTCATTGGCTTTATATCACTAGCTAGAACTATTTCCCATCGGCTTTATATAAAATCATCACATGCCTCATAACGGTTTTCACAATCAATGCATACAAGAAATATCACACCACACAGAAGAGACAACAATTTACACAATAAGTCCACATTCATGCTTTCAAGCATTTCATCAATCAATCAACAAGGGTCACAATAAGGCAACTCACATCATCATGTTCATCACATAAGCTTTTTCATTTCAGCCCTTTTTATTTATTTAGATGTAACAAATGAAAAATTAAACCATCCACCTCATCCCCATCACTCCCATCACATAAGAAATGAAGGAAGTACATGGAGTCTACTAGAAAACAAGGTTTAGAAAGTCACTTGCCTTAAATCAATCAACAATCACTCCAAGAGTTGGGTCTTCCCCTTTCGAATCACTTCCAAAGCCACACAATCTATAATAATCAAGTATTTATAATCAGTGTTAAGAAACAACATTCTCATATCAATTATATAGAAAAATGGGTCAAACAACTCAAAACTCAATTTCAAATGGAGGTTTGAATCCGGAAAATAATACTTGAAAATGATGTTTAAGGGTTTAGGAACTCGTTAGTGAAAATCATTTCGAAAAATGGATCAAAAATTTTAAAATCACCATTTTATTAATATCTTGGGTTCTTGAAGATAACCCAAAATTACTCATTTCAAAATCTTGATTCAAACACATAAAACCATAAATAATAATAGGTAATTGAAGATTTAGAGTTAAGAATCGTTACCCAAAAGGTTTTCATAGAAAATCTAGTCCAAATCGCCACCCTAGGGCTCCCAAAACTCAAAAATGATAAAATGAGGCTTCCCCAAAATGGTAGCAAAAATCCTCTATGATGTCGCAAAAGCGACCAGGGGTTCGCTTATGGTTTTTAATCTCATTATGACTTGGTCATTTGAAAGAACAATTTATTCAATCAGAATAGTGGAATGGAAGGCACTAAAAGAATGAAATAATTCTTTCTTTTTCAATCGTCCCCAAAGACAAACACTCGGAAAGGTTCTCGAGATTCTCAATGGATCTTTTTAGTTGGGAGGAATAGTGCAGGAAGGGGATGAGACCAAGCCGACCCACTAGTAGAGTAAGCCCTTCCCACGTAACCCCGCTTAAAATGCAGGCATTGCAAAAGCGAATGGCCTTCGCTAAAGAGAAGGTCGCTTAAACGAAGGTTTCTTCGCAAAAGCAAAACCAATCTCGCTAAAGTGATCCTCACAAAAGTGGAGATCACCAGAACACAGGCATCGGAAAATCAGCCAACAATCCTCGAGATTCGTTCAGATTCCCATACACACAAACCACATCTGCATATCAATTATAATTGATGTTCTGGACTCGATGGAACCATCAAAACATGAATTTGAGGTCTCCTTAACCCAACATTCGTGAAACCACAAGAAACTAACTCAACGCCTAAAAAGGCTAAAACAAGCTTGGGACCTCTCAACAATTAATCATGACCTTATCGAGGCCAAAAATCATCCCCTGAATCCAAAAAATCTCTCAAAATTTCGATCCGAGCCTGAATGTTGACCAAAGTCAACCCAAATGCTAAAGTTCCACAATTTCACAACTTAGGTCCTCAAATCCTCAAAACGACTATGAATCAGAAACTGACAACTCTCATTGATCATATTTCACATTTTAGAACTGATGGAATCAGTGGAATTCCATTCCGACACTTAAAATTCCAAAAGACACCTAAAATCACTTTATTTACAACTCAGTCTTTCAAACTCAAAACTTATCAAATTCTCTACTTTTAACTCCAAGTTCAAAAATCAACTTTTCAACTCAATCACAGAAGACTTGGGGTCAATATTGAGATGAAAAAAATGGTAAATTCATAAAAAATTCCAAAAAGACCAACCGGGTCATTACAGATGGTTCGATCGACATTGTTGTATGGGACTGAGTATTGACTAGTCAAGAACTCTCATGTCCACAAGATGCATGTTGTGGAGATGTGGATGTTGAGGTGGATGTGTAGTTATACTAGGAGCGATAAAAATAGAAATGAGAATATCCAAGATAAGGTGGAGTAGCTCTGTGGTGGACAAGATGAGAAAAACAAGATTGATATGGTGCGAGAGGTTGGTTATAGAGGTATGAGGAGAGACAGAGGTAGGTTGAAGAAGTATCGGAGAAAGGTGATAAAACAGAATATGACGCAGTTTCAGGTTACCGAGGAAATGACCTTAGATAAGAGGGTGTAGAGGACACATATTAGGATAAAATGTTAGTAGCTACAGTAGTGGAGTCTTTCTTAGGATTGTTGGTGTTTGCGATGGTACTAATTGTATTATGGTAGTTCTTATTTTTTAAAAAAAAAATATATTCATTGTTTAATATTATTTTAATAATTCAACCTAGTTTGTTGTTTGTGGTGTCTCAATTATCACATGATTTTATTGTTGTTTTGACTCTTCTCTAGTAGATTTTTGCACCGTTTTTCTTGTATTTGCTATATTCTGTTCATTATCTCCTTATTTTTTTATATATCGAGAATTGTTGCACTTGAACCAAGGATCTTTCAGAAACAACCTCTCTACCTTCACGAGGTAGTGCTAAGGTTTGCGTACATTCTACCATCTCCAACCACAGTTGTGGAATTTCACTAAATATATTGTTGTTGGAGTTTGTGCCTCACCGTGGAGCCATGAAAGAGTTGAAATTTATTTATCCATAACTTATACCTATTTTTAAATCATTTCACTTGAAAAGTTGTATTTAAGTACATTCAAGCATAAACATTATTTCAAATTTTTTTTAATAAAAAATATAACCAATCACAACTCGATCTTTATAGATATGCTATTTCTTGAAATCCCTCTTCTGATGCAAAATCATAATGTAATGTGTTTCAATTTCATAAATTTTAAATAAAGTAAAATAATATTTAAACTTCATGGTTAAACACCTACCAAACATTTCGAGCTTGAGATCAGAGTATAAAAACAAAAATCAGTACACATGTTTTATTCTCCTAAATTAATATTTTAAATATAAATTCAAATTAATCGAACTAATAATGACAAATGAAAAGAAGAAGAAGTGATTCCTTATTATTTGTTCCTTGTTGGTTTCATAGCCCTAACTTAGCCCATACAAACAATAGTACTAATATTATACTTACCTATCCTTATAGGGATGTATTTCTTTTGCTAAGACAAACGTATCCAACGGATATGCTATTTTCGATATATCTTTAATTACTTAATATAATAAAAGTGATCTTTTATGACCAAAAAGAAAAAAAAAGCCTTTCAATTAAAATACATTTATATCACCTTTTATTTTTGAATTTCTACTAAGAAGGTATGTCTATTTTAATACTCCATTTAGTATCTATCTTCCCTGGTGCTAGATTGAAAACTTTGCAAGTCTATTCTTTAATAGGGATGCATCTTACCCAATTTCCTCTTGTTAGGGATTCAAAAATCAGTCTCTCAAAAAGGCAATAGATGTGTTCAAAAGTACTCAAGTAATACACTTTTTTTAAAAAAATAAAATAAAATAATATATATATATATATATATATATATATATAGGGATTCAAAAATCAGTCTCTCAAAAAGGCAATAGATGTGTTCAAAAGTACTCAAGTAATACACTTTTGTTTTAAAAAAAATAATATATATATATATTATAAGTTCAACAAATCTAGACGAATAAGTGCAAATTTTTTTTTTAGGAGAAATAACGATTTTAATCTCTGTATTATTACATAATTTCAGTTTTAGTTGATGTGTTATTTGATTAAGCATATTTAACCTTTAATTATTCGAAGTGTGCGGTTTTGGTCCTTGAAATTAACAAAATGATTATTTAAAAATACATAAAATAAAGGCTTGGTGATTCTTAATGCTTGAAGAATTATGCATATAAGATTAAAATTATACTTTCAAAAAATATACAATTAGAATGATTATTTTAAATATATAAATTGATCTCATTTGCTTTTCTATTTGCTCTGTGTTTTATTCATTAGCAACTCACTCTTCCTCTCCTTTTAAATGGTTACTAATCAAGGTCAAATATGCTACATTGAAAGAGTTTAATAGGTGATCAAGCTCCCTAAGGCTATCAATAGTGTCCTAACAACTTTCAATTTTTAAAAAAATTTAACATTTATTTTTATAAAATTCAAATTTTCTTATATACATAATTCTCCAAGCATTTAGAATCACCAACCCTTCAATTTATATATATATATATATATATATATATAATATATATATATATATATATATATATATATATATATATATATATATATAATAATCATTCTTTTAAATAATTAACTTTTGTTAACTTCAAAGACCAAAATGGCATACTTTAAATAATTAAAGGTTAATGTACACAACCAAATAGCATATGAGCTAAAACTGAAATTATGCAATACTACAGAATTAAAATCACTGTTTCCCCTAAAAATTAATTCCCAGATGAAAAATGGTAATTTTTTATGATGATAAAAAGTTGCACTTGAAATATTATTATTTATTAAGAAGTATTAATTTTTTTAAAGGTAAAAATCATATTCCATCCCAATTATGAATAATATACACTATTCTCCTCTTATCCTATACAATATCCATTTTACCTTTGACATTTCCATCCATCCATCTATATCATACCTTATAATATCTCGGATATTTATTAATTTTTATTAATATAATTAACGTTATAAATAAAATAATTCTTTATGAATTTATCACAAATTTAGTATTATTTTATTACATGCATGTGTGCATATTTAAGTTTCATTTCTCTCTTAAATGAGTTTTGATTGTCATCAATGAATTTTTTTAAAAAATTTGTTATAAAACATACCTTTATTTTTATTAATTATTTTTGTATTACTTGTTATTCATAATTCACTTGTTTTAACTAGATATCAGAGTTTGATTATTATTAAATAAATATAATTTTCTTATTTTGCTTATTTATTTCATTTAGAACATCATTAATTAATCTATATATTTAATTAGTACTTTTCATTCTTTGTTTTTTGTTTAAGAAATAATACTAATTTTTTCTATGAAAACTTTATTATATAAATTAAAAAAATAAAAATAAATCATGGTTTTAAGAAGTATAGAAAAAGAAAGAATAAAGGACGAAGATTAATTATATAAGGATAAATAGACATTTCAAAAAGATATGATTACAATAAAGGAGAGACAATTTTACAATTTTATTATTCAAAATTAAAGAAATATTAAACTTTTAAAATAAAATTAAACGGCATAAATGATTTTCACCTCTTTTCTTAAAAAACATTTTGTCAACTATATTGAGAGCTTGGGATTTGGAGATTTTTTTTTTATAGTAGCTACTAAAAACATAGCGCTCCTCTATTTATTTATTTATTTATTTTTTTTCTTGGTACTCTTTCCTTATCAAAAGTCAATTTGACCAAGTAGCAAAGATTGACTAAATCAATTTAGTTAGCAGAAAATTCTATAATACAAGGTGCAACTTCATTATATTAAATTAATATAAATTAAATAACAAGAATATATTTTAAATATTAGTTAAATAAAGCATGTATTAATCGTAATAAAAAGAAAAATTTCAAAATATTCTCAATGAATTCATATGTTATTCAACCATATAGTAGAAGTGTATTTGGCCAACAGCAAAGCCAATTCTTTTTTTTTTTTTTTAAAAAAAAAAACAAACACATAATTTTTTAAAATTTTAATTAATGAAACATTTTGAAAGTATTATTTTCAAGAGGCCCCCGGAAATATCCAATACACAAATATTGCATTGAGAAAAATGATTCTTTTTAGGATCTTTTTTCCAAAAATAAGAGGCTGTAGATAAATCAAGGGTATTTTTGTCATGAAAAATATGAATATACTAAGACTTTTCCATGAACCAGAGGGGCAAAATGGTGATTAAATAATAGATATATTATAAGTAATTATATAAGAAGTTTCAACTAATTTTCTAATATCTCTCTCTATATTAACTCTTTGTTTGTATCTCTTTCTACCCCACTACCCCGCAAACGTAGTAGAGTGGGGGGTTTACCAGCATCACCAACAAGGTAGCCAGCCAGCCAGCCAGTGTTAGAAAAGAAAGACATAATGAGAGTAGAAATAAAAACAAAAGGTGGTAGATGCATGAGTAACAACAACAACTACTTCTACAAACACAATCTCCACCTCTTTCTCTCTCTTTTTCTACCACACCCTCTTTACAATCTCCTTTCTCAACCCTTTTCAACTTGAAAAAATCCCATTCTTTTTTTCACCTAAATCCCCATTTCAAGATTCTTGATTTTTTCCTCTTCTGCTTGTAGCTGTAAGGTACTATTTTCTTGGTTTTTGGTTTTGTTTCTTTTGAGTTACTTTTGACTTATGGTTTAACATGTGGGATAATTTGTTTGTTACTATTACTGACCTTGGTCATTGTGCTTTGGCTGATGACAAGTAATGGTACTTTCTTTTTCATGTGGGTGGTTTTTTACCCCTTGTTCTCTGATTGTTTTGATGTCTCTACTCTCTAGTCTTGGACAGTTTGCATCTTTGTTCTTCTTTTCTCTTCTCCACAAAAGGTGGTAGGTTGGTGAGGGTTGACTTGGTCTACATAACCTTATCTTCCAACAGGGTCTATTTTTTGCTCTATTTTATGCAAAAGTTATCTTTAATGCCTGCTGCCAACTTGGGGGTTCATGTTTTTTAGTCCTTGGTATTGTCACTTGAATGTTTAAGATTCTTTGTATGGAATGTGAAATCTCCCAACCCCAGGGTGACAGTATTGACCACTAACTAGTCTAAATGTTACCATTCTTTCTATGCAAGGCTAAAACTTCCACTACTTGTTTTTGGGGGCTTAATTTTATTAGCAGGTAAATTGAGTAGTGTGGAATGACAAAATCTTGATTTTAGCTGTGTTGTCATAGTTTTAGCAATGTCTCCCCAGCATCAGGCTTCTGACTTTGTTCTGGAAGTGATCATATATGTAATGCTGATAATGTATTATGAATTATAGTTCAGATTTCACTTACACTGTGTTTTATGAGTGAATATATCTTGCTTCATACATGATATCAATTCCCAGCAATCTAAGGGCGAGAATAGGCATTTCTTCTACTTTGTCTAACAAGTTGGCAGTATTCTGCTATCTACAAATGGAAATGTGTCTCCAACTTTCTAATTTTCGTGCTGTTGGAATTCTGCTAGGCATAATTTGGTGAGCTATGGTGAGCATCCGAAGGCGCAAGCTGTTAGGACTTTGCTCTGGTATGGAAAGTTAGTGCATCTTGGTTTATTATAATCATTAAAGTCCGGTAGATGCATAGTTTCTATACTTTGTAAAATACAGTTGTCAAGTTTTCTATCTATTGTAAACTAGAATGCCCTGTTTTCACTTTTATCTGTTTATATTTTTCACTTACTTAACAAGTTTAGCAATACTTTTGGATAACTTTTCTTGATACACAAATGATTATGAAGGACGAAGCGCCTTCTTGGTTCCACTGCCAAAGTTCTCTGGGAATGGGCACTTTGCTGAACATGGTTTCTTCAACAACAGACCCACTAGTGTACATCCAATGCCATCAACTGATATTGATGAGTCAAAAGAGGTATGAATAGCTTATTGATGTTTGGTATTTCTACTCTATATTAGTTTAAAGTCGTTCTCATTATTCTTGCTGCATCCATTCAGTTACTAATTTTAATGTATCTGAAGGAGAAGTGATAGCATTATCTATATGCTTCACTATCGTGCTAGTATGTTGCATGACCATGAATGTCTAAATTTTCCTGATTTTGTTTTCAAAAGTCTCCGAATAATCTTTGAAGACTAGATTCTACTTCTGAACTGACAAGCAAGTAAGAAGGATGTAATAGTTTGAACACTAACAGCATTTAGCTTAAAATGAGATAGAAGCAATGTGGAGTCACCTTTAACAATTTTAGGACAGGCTCTATAGTACCGGGGTGGCTTCTTCTATGGGTTTTTTCACCTGCAGTCAACTGTGTCTTGAATCAGCAAATAAAGTAGTTTGCAGCCAAATGGTTCTTATGGATGATCTAATTGAAGAAGCAGTACGTGATGCGACCTTCCTAAGCTATGATCCTAAGGGATATTGTCTCTGATCCATTTCCTTCTATTTTGGGTTATCATGAAAAGATTGATTGGTTTCAATAGCACTAAGTTAATCTGCTAGAATTAAACCTATTTGCGAGTTTATATAATATGTTTCCTACTAAACATAAGTAGCTATTCCATACCCTCGTGCTTAAGCAAACTAGTTTGCATAATAAGGAAGCTCAGAAATTCTATGCTAAATGTGTTGATTCTTATCTTCAGAACTATGTAAAACATTTTCCAGAATACTGATCAAATTAGTGGACATGGCTTCCTCAACATAGGTAGTTATTTGGTTTCTTGTAGAGGGAAGTCTAAGTGAAAATTTTACTGCATTTGGTAAGACATGACAACTGTTGTTATGCTGTTATGTCCTGTGCTGTATTGTGTGTGTTTCAGCTTGTTCCTCAGATCATTTCATGCAGAAAAGAAAGGGGTTCTCTAGGTTCTCCCGGAAGTGCTTACATTGAAAAACACTTTTGTGTCTGATGGATGCAAATTCAATTCACTTGTTTTTCTGGGTAAATAATACTGGCTATGACACAGAAAAGGGAAAAAGAAAATGTGTTCACTGGAGGAGGTTTATCACTAATGTCTCCAAGCAATGAGATTTTAGTGAATAGCCGACGACTATGTTTGTTGCCCCTTTTACAGTTTATGGCCTTTCCTGCATTGTTTTGTCTGCTTGAACTGATAGCATTCTGACTAGTAAAAATAAAGTCAAGTGATATGATGAAGCCAAATCTTTAAATATCTTAGGTTCTGTCCAGCTTTAATTGAATTTTGAATAATAGTATTCTCTCCAAATATCTGCTTCAGTTACAGCAAGGAAAGAATAATTGATTACTAATATGTTATGGCACAACTATCACTATTATAGTGAGCATATTAACGTGTATATTTTCTTCCCAGTCAATAGGATTTTAATTCACAAAGGATCATGTGGGATCGTCTGCCTGACCCATTGAATTTCATGTTTTCTTTATGAACTCTTTAGTTCTGCTGGCATTCTTTATATTCTAATCTATTGTTTCAATGCTCTCCAGAAAATTGCTATAAAGGTTGTTCCTGGATCATCGAATAGTCATGCCTCTGGCTCCTTGATGGAGCAGACCGCTCAACAATTTCCAGGTTTTTGCTTATATACTAATGATGGTTTGATCACCTAGTTGCCTGTATTTCTATTTCATTATATTAGGGTAGATCCTGCCGATCTTTATGGTACATACAACAAAATTCAAATATGTCTGTTTCGGTATCTTCTACATGACTGCACATAATTGTTCAGCCCCGCTGCTTGTTTAGCTGACTTTAAAATTTTGTTGCTTCGGAAACAAAGTTGTAATCTCATATCAACTGATGGGAACTATTGTGCTTTACAAGTCTAGTGCTGCTAGTTCAATAAAAACAGGTCTAAAGGAGTAAGGAAAAAGCTGAGGTAAATAAGAAAATAGAAAAGGCAGAAGATTAGAAAAGGGGTGGAGGGGTTGGGGAAGCTCGAGTTATTCAGCTATGGTGGATGAAAGGATAGAAGATGAAGAATAGAATTCAATAGGAAAGTTTACTTGAACATTCAATTAATGATTCAATCTGTAATGATACAATGCCTTATATATACATGAGAAAGAATCTTATCTTGCTAACTTCTTCTAACTAATTCAACAGCATAACTAATTACTGATAAGGCAAAACTAACTAACTTGACCAGCTGATTCATTTATTGGGTAATAGACTGATGAGGACAGAGAGTGGAATCCTATAAATGTGTTTATGAATAATTCTCTTCAAGTAGATTTAAATGAAAACATGATAATTAATTGAGCAGTGCCTTGAAGCAACTGTCTATTGCAGACAAAAACTCAAGAAACCTCAATAGCATGAAGCACTGATATGGCGACGTCTTTAACTGCTTATGTGTGTGATTACTCTGCTTTTCTATGCTCTCACCTTGAAATATTAATTAGCTTCCTCTGTTCCTCATTAGTCATGGTATATAACTTCTTTCATCTAGGTTTTGAGAAGCCATATGTTGCTACTATATCTAGTTCACATTGTATAGCAATTCTTCTGGCCTCAGAATATCAATATTTTATGTTTGTGGGATATGTCACTTGAAACTTAGCTGCTTATTGCTGTCATCAGCATATCTATCATCAAAAAGTTCCATCAAATGATGAATTGCTCCATTTTGTTCTTTACCTGAATCAACATTTGAATTGGCTGGGAGCTATTTGAATACTCCTACTTAAACCACCAGCTCTTGGCTTGACCGAAAGACACTCTAGTTCCATAAATCTTAGTGCAGGAATACTCACATCGAGTGCTAAGGAATCTCTTGTGTCTTTAGAAGTGCTGCTTGCATCCCATGAAATAACATTTGCGCATTTGCTGTTCCAGAAGTTAAACGCAGAAAGCGACACAGGAGAAAGCACTTTGAAAACCAAGAACCATGTCTCATGAGAGGTGTCTACTTTAAAAATATGAAATGGCAAGCTGCAATAAAAGTTGATAAAAAACAAATCCACTTGGGTACAGTTGGCACTCAAGAAGAAGCTGCTAGACTGTATGACAGGTATCATACTGCCTGCAAATTTATTTCTCTTCACCTTGTTAAATTCTGTTCCCCCTTCAGTGTGATGCTAAAATTTTCAAATGTTCGACAGGCTCGTACCTTACTGGTATCTGATAAGATGGGGTTTCCTAGGGTTCATCTACCAATTTTCAGAAATTTACAGCAACAAGATCTTGTGCAGTTCTATTGCTATTAGATGATTCTTCTATGCAAGCTTTAATATGGATGGATTTTTTCTTTTTCCCTTGAATTTGTAGGGCTGCTTTTATGTGTGGGAGGGAACCAAATTTTGAGCTTTCCGAGGAAGAGAAGCAGGAACTAAGACAATTCAAATGGGATGATTTTTTGGCATTTACACGCTCCGCGATTACTAATAAGAGTAAGTCCCAATACTGTTGACCACTTCTAGTCATTGTAGCATTTCTTGGTGGCTAGAGTGCTAATCAGATGAAATATTTTTGCAGAAACTCGAAGAAGAAGTGGGGCTGGTGCACGAAGGAAATCTGAGCCTTTAACTTCAGCACTGAACAGTGAGGAGGATGAGGAAGAGGAGGAGGGAGGGGAGCCGGAAAGCAACAGTTTTTCAGCCTCTGAAGATATAGAGCACGACATATTGTTTTCTTGATCCCCTCTTCTCCCCTCCATTTTGTGCATGCCGAAAAAAATAGTTCTACTGATTCTGTTAAGCTGTTCAGCCACGTACTTACAACTCGATGATTCTGGTATTCGTATAGATTTACACAAATATAGATGCCCCTATTAGGGTGGATGATATATTATCTTTCTATTGGCAAAGTTAATTGAATTTGATAACAATTATGTTATTGTGTATGCCTCAAGACCTATTGTCATATGCTTGATGAACTTTGACATATGAAAGTGACTTTGATCAGCATCCCTTACCTATATGATTAAATGGAATATGAGAAGGAGATAAAGGAATTTTTGGTCATATAAGTGTATATGATTAGAGGATTTAGTAGGTTGTGAATTAGTAAAATGATCAAAACTAAAATAAGGTTTTGTTTATACATATATTACTTGTGATATCATGAAAAATGATGAGGTACAATCATACAACTATAACAACGAAACAAGTTAGGTTCGATTATATGAATTTTAGATTATGTTATTATATTAAAGTTGCTATTACATGTAATATGACTATTACAATCATGATATCACATTAAATGGAGATGACAACTGTATTTTCATATGCTCTTGAATGAGAAGGGTGACATGAATACTGTGTCGGGGGAATTAGAGCATTTCGAGAGTTGTAGAAATTTTGTATATTGTAGATGTATAAAGTTTGTGGAGGTTAAGGGGAAAATTCAGTGGATGAGAAGGAGAAGAACGATTGGATCGATCTTGGTGGAATTTTGTAAGAACACAAGCGATATAGGTGTGGAGTGACTAACTAGGTTGTTTAATGTCATTTTAGAATGACTAGAATGTCAGATGATGTGTGTGCAGACTAAGAGGTATAAGACCAAGAACAAAGTTATGCAGGATAAGGTGGTAGTTGCCTTCGTGGCGAACAAGATGGGGAAACGAGATTAAGATGGTTCAGGCATGTCAAGAGGAGGTAAGTAGATGCACCAGTGAGGAGGTGTGAGAGGTTGGCTATAACGGATTTTAGGAGAGGTAGAGATAAATATGAAAAAGAACTATGAAAGGTGATTAGACAGGACATAGTTCATCTTTAGCTTACTGAGGACATGACATTAGATAGAAAAATATAGAGGTTGAGAATTTGGGTAGAAGGGTAGTAAGTGCAAAGGGTTTTCGTACATTATGTGGGAGAGGTCGGGGTCAGTCTCCTTTACACTCTTCTCCTTATTTGGTAGTATTTATTTAATATTAGTGTGATATCTTATTCTTCATTTCTTAGTATTATTGTTGCTTCATTTGCTTTATGTATCTTGTATTTTTTTGTTGTTATTTTTATTGAATATTCTGCTTTGATAACTTCCTTTGATCCAAGGATCTATTTAAAAAAGTCTCTCTATCCAAAAAATAAGGGTAAAGTCTACATATATTCTATTTTTCTCATGCTCTACTTGTAAAATTACACTAGATATGTTATTGACTTATTGCTAATTTGCTATTATAATTTACATTTCGTAGACTAAAATTGTATAAAAATAAAAATAATACAAGTGCTTTTTTATTGTGTGCAAAGGGACAGGGAAGATAAAAGTTTTAAAATATGTGTGGAGGGAAGGCGGTTCAATTTTGCCTAGATGGCAACGTAACAGGATATACATATGGATATGGGCCAGTTTGTGTTAGAAAAAGAAGTTTAGACAAGTAAGAATTTTCCACGTTTGATTCTCTTGCCAAAATCTTGGAATGATCGCCCTCATGAGTCTATCTATTATTTATCATTGATAGATCAAGCTACTTTTCACTTCCAAACATTATTTTTTAAGTCTTTATGATTGGACATGCATTTCCAGCTACCTAACTACTCAACTTGCTTCCCAAAGATAAGGGATGTGTCATAACTCATACTTTTATGAATTACTCCTTTTATTTTAAATTAATAGAATTATTAAGATATTTCACGTCTTTTAAGAAAAGAAGATTAGCACATAAATTAAATATAATTTTTTATTTTTTATCTTATTAATTATTATCAAATTTATGATTAAAATAATTAAATATTAATTAATAACCAATTTCAAGAGTATTAACTAATGAAGGGTAAAATTGAAAGAACATAATAAAAGTAGTCTTGAAAATTGAACAATTAAGTTAATTTAAAAAATGAAAAATGTTTCAACAATTCAATTAATTTGAAATGAAGGGAGTACTCCATTAGTTCATTTTTATTTGGGGAAAAGACATAGATTTCCTCTGAACTTGTACCGAAAAGTCAGTTACACGCTTAAACTATCATGATGACCTATTACACACCTCTAATATTTAAAAGTGGATTTATTTACTCCCTAAAGCTGACATGGCAAAATAATTATAATTAAAAAAAATCATGCGCGTCGGATAATTATTAAAGTAAAAAAAAATTAAAAATCAAAATATTTCTTAAACCCCACCCCCACATCTCTTCTTCTTCTTCACACCCCACCCTCCTCATCTTCACACCTCATTAAGCTTAAAATAAACCAATAACAAGAAACAACCAAGAAATAAATTACTTCAAAAAGGAGTAAAATTTTGGGAGGTTTCAATCAGTGGGGCTTCATCGGACGTTTTTGAGTATTGAGTGATTGATTGAAAATGGGAAGAAAATTATTTTTCTATTATCTCTATTTTTTAAGAAATCTCTAGGAAGAACATTGATAAATAACAAAGAATATATGCCAAAATCTGAAAATAGTTACAACTACAAGCCGCAAAAAATAATAATGAAAGCTTAGTTTCCATGGCCAATCAATGGAAGAAATTGAAGCAACCTTCTTGTGGGTACATTTTGGAATGGAAGAATTCTTTCACCCCAGAATCAACTCCAGATTGCGGGCAATTTCCTTGGTGATCATTGCTAAAAGTTTCTTCTTTACCATTTTGCAATGAAGAAGATAGAATTATTAGAGAATTTTAATAATTGATTAGGAATTAATTAGTGTAAAGTATAATTAATAAAATAAAAGTTAAGTAATAATAATAAAAAAAATAAAAATATACAATTTCTGACATGGCGCTGACATAGCGCTGATGTGGCAACAAGTGTAATACACCATATACTATGTGAGTGGTGTTGCACATAGCAGCATTGTATTAAATTCACTTTTAAGTAGTAAATGTGTCTAATAGGTCGTCATGATAGTTGAAGCATGTAACTAACTTTTCGGGACAAGTTTAAGGGGGAATCTATGCCTTTTTCCTTTTTATTTGACATTATTTGACTTGACATATTTATTAAAAAAATAATTAATAGTATGGTATTTTATCACACTATTTCTATTAGTGCTATTTCGCATGATACTAATTTGACATGAATGGCACGACAAAGTGTAAAATACCCACAATATCCTATTGGCTCCAAAACCATATAAATTTTCCTTTAAAAAAACCACTTTTGACTTTTCTTTTTGATTTTCTTCAAATATCTTTACTTTCTTCTTTACTTTACTCATTTTATATCTCATTCTAGAATATGTTTCTCAATTTTCTTATTTTAGTTGGCTTAAATGTTTTGGAAAATATTTTTCAAATCAACTTATTTTCCTCAAATTATAATTTTTTTCTTACCTCACTTTGTAGTTCGTACACTCCGACTCTCCCCATTAAAAATAAATTAAATTTTAAAATTTTCCATTTTTAAAAAAATCAATTTATTTTGTCCCTACGCCTCACCCTCCCCCCCAAAATCCAAACTAGCCCCTCCACCCAACAAAAAAGAAAATAAATAAAATTAACAACTTAAAATAGTTCAAATTTAGATTTTATCGATTTTCTTACCCGACTCAACCCCTGACTATCCCTACCCCCATTTCCTACAAATAACAATTTTATTTTTTTTTGAAAAAGGTAATAATTAAATTTTCATTTTGTTTAGCCCACACCTACCCCAACCACTTACCATCCCCCCTCCCAAAAAATACTTCCTCTGTCCCTAATTAGTTGTCCACTTTTGAATTGACACATCTATTAAGAAAACAATGATTGACCTAGTGAGTTTACCATTTTACCTCTATTAAGTATGAAGTGAATTTCAAACTAATTAATTGATGGTATAATAGGTAAAAAAAAATTGTCCTTTCTTGATTTGTCAAAATGGACAAGTAATTAGGGACAACTACAAAAAGAAAAGTGGACAAGTAATTAGAGACAGAGGGAGTATTAATTAATTATTTTTCCTTTCAAAAATATAAATTAAAATTTTATGTTTTTTTTTGAAAAAATTATTTTTATATATATAGTTGATCATACAGAAGCAGTTAGACGAATCAAGACTAAGGTTAAAAACCTTCCATGCCTCACTTTGGCAAACCCAAATTGGGAAAAGACGGTTGAGACAGATGCCTCAGAAATAGGGTTTGGAGGTGTTCAATTACTTCAATTAGACCTTAATTTCAGCTGTTTAAACCATCTTTTATAGTTACCACTCCATTTAATTATAATAATCTAGTATGATATATTAGGAATAGTCCATTTATTAAGTAGATCCAAATGTTGAGGTATATCATATTCTTCTTTTCTACTATTTTTAACAGTAGACTTCTTCTTTATGATATTCATGGTAAAACAGTGTTGAACTACATCACCTATAATTACTATAATTCCATAGCTCTGATACCATACAAAACGGATCGCCTAACTTACTATAAGGGTATTTTACAAATTCAAGTAAGTTTCAACATAATAGTAAAGACTTTCACTGTATCCGGGTCCGCCCTTAGGGTAATTCAACGGTCTCTACCAGATCCGCCCACAACACAGGGTAATCCAACAGATACATCCGGGTCCGTCCTTTACAGGATAATCCAACGGATCAATCGTAATAGTCTTTTACTATCATGCCTAAATTACTTCAATTAGACCTTAATTTCAGCTGTTTAAACCATCTTTTATAGTTACCACTCCATTTAATTATAATAATCTAATATGATATAGCCCAACACAAACAATTTAGCCTATTATTTAGGCTACTACTAATAAGAAATAATTAAAAGGAAATAGTACCTGAAGACGAACTTCAAAATTCTTCAAACCAAATTGCAAACTTTTATTCAAACTTTGAATATATTACAAGAGAGAAAATATTACAAGAGTACTTTAGAGAGAGAGAGAGAGAGGGGGGGGGGGGTTTGAAACCTCCCTCTAAACTAAAACTTACACCTCTTTATATAGAGGTCTAAAAGGGTAAAAATGTAAAATTACAATGGCCCACACTCTTTACATTGGCCAATAATAAAAGGATAAGACCAACAAGCTAATGTGGTCTTCACATTTATTTACCATGGCCGACATATCTTTAGGTGGCCACTATCTCATCTTTTATAAAGATGTTATCTTTATAAAAGTAGATTCCTTCTTGATAAAAGTCATTTGTCCATTACCCCTTTGTCATTGTGGTGGGGTTGATTCCTATACTTTAGCTTTTCCTTTGCATGTGCTCTTGTCGGAAGATTCCTCCACTTGCTCTTGGAATTTCATGAAAAGAGCATCAATATCAATTTCTTCATCTATACTGTGATCACTTTGGCCTTCTCCTGCCAAACATGCTTCATCTTCCTGATTTGTATGACTGACTGAAGTCATTGAAATATCATCGCCAATTTCTATATCCAGATTTTTCATTAAATCTTTCTTTGCTTCTTCCATATATAAAGCAATAATTTCTGATTTAGATATTACACCCTTCTTCATCTGAAGTTTCCTAGCAATTTGTTTGAAAGGACTAATAATATTATCTTGTGGTTGTGTTATCACCTGATTATGATATTTATCAATTGTTTTATTTATTAAATCTAATATCTCTTGACCATGAATTTTTCCATCAAGATCTTTAGTTATTAACTTACTCCAAAACTTTGTATAAAAAGTTCGTTGTAAGTAGGGAAATCCTTCAAAAGTAGTATTAACTTCCACATTCCACTTCATAATCTATGGAATCGAGAACTCTATAAAAAAGTACATAAGTGACATCCCCTCAAAAGAAATATTATCTTGTTCTAAGCTTATGAGCTTTGGGGATATATCTAACCATTCCAAATATAATTGCTTATATTGGTCAGGTAAGATTTTAATGGAAGGACCGTATGACATCCACCATTTGAAAAATCAATTTGGAATTTCATACGTAAAAACATTAGAACAAATTTTTATGAACCATGAATGCTTTCTATTAGCATTCTCGTTTAACAAAGCTTTATTAAAGCCATCAACATAATCCTAGTAATTATAGTTTACTGCAATTTTCTACTCTGGGTGGATATAATCCCTTTCTTTCAATGGGCTCATTCCCCATTCTTCTGGGGAAATAATTCTCTTTATAATAATTTTTGAAAAGTTATAAACTTTCTTTGTATTAGCAGGGTAGAAATGTTGAAATTTTGCTGACCATGTTGATGAGAGTATCATCTCATAATGCATCATGTATTTAACGCAGTCATAGTATAATAGATTGTATCCAAATACCTTGTCATGAGCTGCCAAGGATCATTCTTCCATTTCAAATCGTTATTTTCTAAAAGAAGTATGACTTCTTTTTTGTCATTCATATCATAAACTTCTGTGCTTTCTTCATCCCCTAATATGGTGGAATAAGTAGGAGAATTATTATCCTTACTTTGCTTGGATTTCATAAAATTCATAAACTCTTTATACATGGGATGATTTGTATTTAAACCTTCTCTATTTGTTGACGAGCTGGAAGTAGCAATCAATTGTTTATTTCCCAACTGAGCTAGGATATGACCTCCTTTTCCCCTATTATTTCCTCGTCATCTTCCCCTTGAAGGGGGCCATGACGGTCTCATGCCTGAAAACAAAAATATTTATGATCAGTCTAAATATTCTCTAGTGAGAAAATCAGGAAGACTATTATCTTCACCTTTTTTATAAACTATATCAAAATCAAATGGTGCCAATAAAGCTTGCCATCTAGCAAACATTTGCTTAGACACATCATGTTTGCAATCTTTATTAAACATGAACTTAGCTGCTTGACAATCAGTTTTTATGATAAACTTTTGATTATAAAGATCTCCTTGAAACTTTAGAACACTCTTCACAATAGCCAAAATTTCTTTAGCTACTGTGGCATAATTTTTCTGCGCCGGGTTCAATTTTCCTAAATAGAATTGGACAATATAATGGCGTTTATTATCAGGACAATACTGGGTAAGAACACCTCCAAACCCTATTTCTAAGGCATCTGTCTCAACCGTCTTTTCCCAATTTGGGTTTGCCAAAGTGAGGCATGGAAGGTTTTTAACCTTAGTCTTGATCCGTCTAACTGCTTCAGTATGATCAACTGACCATGCCTTTGGATTATTTTTAAGTCTGTCATATAATATCACTGAATCCAAAGCTAAATCCTTTATAAAAGGAGCTATATAATTAAGACTCCCAAGAAATCTCTGTAACTGAGTCTTGTTAGTAATTTCATCAGGAAATTTAGAAGCAAATTCTATACTTCTATTAATAGGACTGATACATCCCTTTTCAATATTATGTCCCAAAAATCTGACTTTAGTTTGAAATAAAGCCATTTTTGGAGCGGATATAACCAAACCATTTTGAATAATAATTTTCTTGAATAAATCAAGATGTTTAAAATGGGTTTCTATGTTTTTTGAAAATACTAAAATATCATCTATGTAAAATTTTATAAAATTACAATAAGGTATAAAAATATCATTCATAATTTTTTGAAATTCAGATGGAGCGTTCTTTAATCCAAAAGGCATAACGTTCCATTCAAATTGACCCATAGGGACATTGAAAGTTGTTTTATACCTGTCATATTCATTTATTTGAATCTGCCAATATCCTATTTTAAATCAAATTTAGAGAATATAATAGCGTCATAAACTCTATCTAATAAATCTTTTTTATTAGGAATAGGATACCTTATCCATTTTAAAGCTTTATTGAGTGGTTTATAATTTATAACCAACCTGGGGACATCTCGTTCTTGTTTAGCATGTTTATTAACATAGAATGTTGTACAAGACCATGGAGACTTGGAATGCCTTATAAGGCCTTTCTGAAGTAGAGATTCAATCTCTTTTTTTACACAATTCCAAATATTCGGAATTCATTTGGCATGGCCTAGCTTTAGTAGGAATATTATCCTTAGTAAAACCATCTTCATATGGAAGACTAACAACATGCTTTTTCCTGTTCTAAAAAGCATTCAGATGATCTCCACAAATATCAAGAGAGAACTTATTTTTTAAAATAACAATTTTTTCTTGTAATTTAGGATTTTGCAAAATATTATCAATTTCTATGCTATTAATTTCTCCTTTTAAGAAATTCATTTGATTATTTTTTAAAATCATTTTTAAAGTTAATTCATTTAACATTCTTGTAAAAGGTTTAGTGATAAACTCTAATATAAAAGGTTTATTATTCCAGGTTCCTATAATTTTTTCATTATCCCAATAAGTAAGAGGGAAAATATCATTTATAAAATGAACTCCCAAAATAATTTGGTTAGTGATATCTTTTACTAAAACAAAGCTTTGAGGAACACAATTTTTCCCTTTACAAATAAAAGCTTTTGGTAATTTAAACTCAATATTCATTTTACTACCATTTGCAAATTTTTAACTATGAGTAGTTTTATGAAAATATCTTGAAGGGATAAGTCCTTCCTGTATACAATTTAAATTTGCTGCACTATCAATAAGAGCAATAAATTCTTTTTTATAGTTACAATCAATAAGGAGAGTAATTTTTGTATAAAAAATTTGAGAAGTAAAAGCTTTTAAGCTTTGTAAAAAATCTCCTTTAGTATTACCAAAATTTAAATTTTTAAGAAAATCAATATTATTAGCTTCCCCTTCATCTGAAGAAGATGATGAGTTATTACTCAAATTCTGTCTAATTTCAAAGCTGTCAAGACGAGCTTCTATGATGACATTCTTTTCTTTAAGATGTCTAATATCATCTCTGAGACTATTAATCTTTTCCTTTAAATCATTAATAGTAGTAGGAGAACTTATAAGTTTCCTTCTTTCCAACAGAAGATTTTTAACTTCTGCCATGGTATATGCACTTTCTTTAGTTGGTATTTCTTATGGAATATAATCCTTTGAGGTAGATGCTTTATTACTAATTTTATCAATGATTTGAGCTCTTATATCTGGATCTTTAATTGTTTGTAAAAGCTCTAAAACTTTGTCATTATTAAGGACATTAATACTCAGTTCTTTAAACTGATAATAGATCTTATAAATATCATCTTCATCATTTTCCTTGTCACATTCCAAACCCTGCTGGCAAGGTAAACATTCTTCTTCTGAAGACATATAATCTTCTTGATGAAGAGCCTTTAAGTCTTCACTAGTGGACGATTCTCCCTGACTGCTATACTCTGAATCTGATCTTTCTGAATCAGAGTTGAGCATAATCTTATATAAGGATTCTTTGATATTATCATCTAGATCAAGGTTTTTAATTTTTTCCTTGACTCGGCAATCCTTAGCATAATGACCAAATTTGCCACATCTGTGACAAGTATCTGATTTATCATATCGTCATCTAGATTTATAAAATCTTTTATCACTTCTTCCTTCCTTATGCCTCCTTTCCTTTCTTTTCATTCTTCTTCTCTTCCATTCTTTATTATCTTTCTTGGAAGATCTATTTTTAGAAGAATGTTTCTCTTTCTGCTTCTCTTTTTTATCCTTAGAAGGAGGCTTGGGAATATCAAGAGCAAATTGCTCACAAAATTTCCCTAACTGTTGTCTCTCATTAAGACGATGCCTTTTAATCTGTTGATTCAACTTTATTTTATTGCGTAAAGTCAAACCTTCCTACACACAAGCACTTATTAATTTACCATAAGTATAATTCTCATAATTGATGCTATGACCATCTCCTCTGAGAACCTTCTTAACTCTTTCTGTAAAAAGAGTTGGTAATCCATCAATAAATTTAGATTTCCAATGAGTGCTATTACACTCTGGTAACTCCATCACTCTACAAAGAAAAACATCCTTATAGAATCTAAAAGATGTAAGAGATTTACATCTTAAGTTCTGGAGTAACGTTCTGATAGTCTCACTATTATCCGACCATCTTCCTGAAAAATGTTCTATAATAATCAGAATTAATGTATAAACTGCATTCTGAGCTGCTCCTTCATCCTCTTGTTTCACAGCTTGGAGGATTTAATCTCTTTGTTCTTGATTGAGATAATTATCCTATCATCCTTTGAGCTAGCCTGTAAATCCTACAGTTATTATTTCTGCAATAGTCTTATCACTATTTTTATTGGTCTTACAAATAGTACTATACATAAGCATTCTATGCATAGTCGTATAAATCTGCCTATCCGTATACCCATCTATGTTCCATTCATAGATCTCTTTTCTATTATAACTATTAGTTATACTATGTTCATGTTCCTCCATAAGTACATCTTGGAGAGTAGGCCTGGGATAGTAATACATCCTTTGAACAGGTTTTCTGGCATATTTCTCAGAGATCCTATTTATTTCATTCGAGAATTCCATGTTCTTACTACTTTCCCCTTCCTCCAGTTTATTAAACTTTAAGGGTTTAAGGCTATTACCTTTAAAAGTTTTCTCTAAGAAATTTTCTAAATAAGAGAAATCCTTTAACTTGATGTCCTCAATCTCTGGGGGAGGCTAAAGACTAGGTTGAGCAACCTTATCCTTACCTTTCTTATCAAAATCATTTGAGATACAAGTTTATCAACTTTATCATGCAAAGAAACTATATGATCACCTAACATGCTCATATAAATATTTGTATAATTATGCTGCTTTATCATGATATTAATATGTTGAGTGGTGACTAAAGCAGTATTATCTTCAAATAGTTTAGAGAAAGCATTAAAATGCACAATCTTATCATCTTTATTAATTTGAAAAGATTGTAATGGTGGAGTAATCTCTCCATTACTTAGAGTAAAATCTTTATCTAGCATAGAAATATAGTTATAAACGTATTTACTCATAAACCAAGGTACAAAAGTAATCAAAACATTTTTCCTT
This sequence comes from Solanum pinnatisectum, assembly GCA_035578085.1. Classification (NCBI taxonomy): domain Eukaryota; kingdom Viridiplantae; phylum Streptophyta; class Magnoliopsida; order Solanales; family Solanaceae; genus Solanum; species Solanum pinnatisectum. The sequence goes on along the minus strand of CM069084.1, from coordinate 36,082,663 downwards.
GATTCAATAAGATCTTTATAAAATTCTTCTTGAAATTGCAACTGTTCTTCTTTATTAAAGTTCTTAAAAAACCATTTTCTAAAAGGTTTCCATCTGGATTTTTGAAATTCTTTAGCAATCTTTGCTCTTGCTTGGGAACCAGGACTAAAATCAATAGGTTTGTCAGTCATCATAAAACAAGTCTATGTAGTCAACCCATCCGGGAAATTTATTTCAGATAAATCTGAGCTAGGTCTAGCAATATTATCTTTATCAATTTTTATATTATCACATCTATAGCTTTCTCTAATTTGAGAAGTAGATGCTCTGGATGGTACATGCACAATATAATCTAATGGAGATATATACGAAGAATTAGATCTAGTTATCCTAGAAGACATGCTACTATTTTCAATTCTATTATTATAGCATAAAATTTAATTTTAACAGTTCCATCATTTAACTGTTCAATTTTTGAAATTTCTTCATTAATATTATTCTTTGGAAGAGTTGCACCCTCTATAACCTTCTTGTGGAAAATCAATTTCTTCCCACTTAATAGGTCTTCGAGTAACAACTTTAGACTTGCCAAGATTAGTTTCTATTAAAATAGTTTCATTTTGAAATCAATAACTTCGCACATAGAATTTAAAGTATGCAACATTTTATAATAAATTCTATAACAAATACAAACAACTTCAGTGCCAGACATATAATCATAACCATGAAGTTTAACATTTAGCATAAGAGAACTTAATGAATCCTCATCCTGCAAGGAGATTTGCAAATTAGGATATGCATTAAAATAAACTGGTCCATAAGCTAGACTAGTTTGAATAGCCCCTATAAGAGATTTCTTCCAATTCTGATTTTTACCATCTCTTAAAGCTGCTATAAAACTTTTAGGTAATCCTCTTAAAGTAAGGGGCTTAAATGCCACCTGAACCAAACCAATATGCATAAATCTATAAACATCCCTATAAGGGGCCAGATCAGTTTCGGATATAAGTCTAAAAGTCTGATGATCATTATCAATAGTAATAGTTTCTTCAGTGGTTTTGATCACTTGTTTGAGACCGAGTTTCTCAAAATTTCCCATTTGATATATAATTCTGGGGGAAATTTTAGGAATAGTCCATTTATTAAGTAGATCCAAATGTTGAGGTATATCATATTCTTCTTTTCTACTGTTTTTAATAGTAGACTTCTTCTTTATGATATTCATGGTAAAACAGTGTTGAACTACATCACCTATATATATATATATATCACTACAGAGATCCTTAATGGTACGGTGTAGTTCTAATTTTATGTTGGTAAAATATATCTTAAACTTAACATAGATTTAAGGCTACTTAAATTGTTCAATACCTAAAACCTATTAAAAAAATAATGCAAGTATTAAATAATACCGTATATATAAGTAAGATAACACACAAAGTGATTAAATAACATAGTTTGGACACCATTGATAAAAAAAAAAAGGTGTCCTAGCCTAGTGGTTTTAGATGTCTTGAAAGAGGCCTAAGTGCTCATATGTTTGAATCTCACTAGCAACACCTTTTTTTGTCAAGGGGTTGATGTGTAGATTATGTTGGACACATATTGATGAGAGGAAAATAAATTAATGTCCAAGATTTGAGAAAAAAATAAAAACTATTGAAGTATAATGATTTTTGGATCTACATTTAAGATCATGTGAAGTTTTAATAATTGACAAATTATGTATATGAATAGCCTCGAAGAAGTTGTTTCCACAATAAATAACTTATTCCTATCAAGTATTTTCATATAATTCTATAATTTGTAATAGTTAGTAGGCGTTTAGCCATGCGATATCATATCACAATATGGAATCGTGAGATGGAATCAGCGTTTGGACATGCGATTTTACACTGATTCCATCTCATGATTCCATATCATGAGATGTGATTTCATATTCTCCAAAAATCATGATATGGGAATTTCATATCATGATTTGAGATATTTTTAATACAAAAATTGATCCACAAGTTTATGTTATGTTAAAATAACTCCACAATTATATCTACTAACCATTTTTTTTATATGTAAATAAGATTTATCATGACATCATTACTTTTTAAAATTTATTATTCTCACCGACATAATATTTATTATTCTCACCAACATATAGTCACTTTAACTCACACCAACTGATTGTTGAGTAATACTAAAGACTAGTACACTATAATTTATGTTTAATTTTATATTGAATTAAAATTTGATGATTAAAGTTAGATGAAACAGTTACATAAGTGGAGAAAAAATAGCAATGTAATAATTTTCTATGTGATTTTAAAATTTTTTGTTTATTTGGTAAGATTGAATAAACAATTTGGGCTATTTTAATAGTTTTATAACTTATGAGATTCTAATGTTTATGAGAAAATATACAACACCAAAATTCCATATTGCATGTCCAAACAGAACTTCAATTTCATCTCATAATTCCATATTATGATATCATATCATAATTCCATATTATGATAACATATCGCATGGTCAAATGGGCCCTTAGTTTACTTTGAGTGGTTCCAAGATATGATCTTGATTATATTCATAGATTATAATAGGTGTTGTCTTGTTTATTATAAGAGATTTTATTGACTGGGGCAAGTCATTGAAGATTAAGAGGGTATAAACATAATTATTAGGAACAGTTTCTTTGGTGTTACAAGGGCGACCTATTTGGAGTTTGGACTTTAGCATAGTGTAACAGTTTACAAAAATAGTCAAATGTCTCCCTAACCTATTATCGGATTCTCAATTACATACTTATAATTTACGGGGGTCACCCCCTGAATTTCTTAAAAACATAATATATACCACCCTAAAAATAGACAACGACATTCTCAACATGTAGTGATGCACACTCGCTACTAGCTGTCATTTTTTATTATTTATATTTATTTTTCTCTCTTCATCCCCTTTTTCATTAGTTACTAAAAGATCTTTATTCTTTTTATTCTTTCTTCTTCTTCTTTTCTCTTTTGTTTTTCATTCCTTTCTTTCAAATCAATTACCCACGAAAAAAAATCGAAGCCATCATTATCATTAGTTTTTCATCACTTTATTATAGCATCCTTCAAGCACCTTGACGAGCTTGATTACTCATATCTTTTCTTTTTTTAAGTTTTTTATTATGTTATTTCTTTGTCTCCGTGACATCAAATTTGTAGTACTTTATTTAGGGGTTACAGCATGTTAAATTCTTGGGTCTTCACCAAACTACAATGGCGATTGAAGATAAGATCTGAGGGTTGATGTATGTTACAGGCCCTAGATTTTTATAAAGTAGATTAAAAGAAAAGAGAAAAAAATTGTGTTGAAATTTCTTTGTCGGTGAGAAGGTAGATTCATGGTGTTGATATGTTGAACTAATTTGAAATCGATAAAAAAAAAAAAGAGGATGGATGACGACCCAGATCATATACCCATAACTCATGTTTAGCTACTTTATGAAATTCGTGATAGAAAAAACTTATTTTACGGTCATAATTGTTTTAATTGATTTGATTTCTCTAATATTTAAAAAACTTCAGTAATAGAATGAATTTTTATGATGGAAGGTGTTCAATAATTCTACTCTCTTTTTTTTTGGTATTGTTTCCAATCTTTATTCTTATGTTTTTTTTTTGTCTTTACTCTGTGAATTTTTTTTGGAGTGGTGAGATTAAGGACAATTTGATTTTTCCGGCAATATGAGTAATAATTTTATTGATTATTTGATGATGTTAATGGTGATTTGCAACATTAGTTGTAAAAAATAGTGAAGCAAATCGTAACGAAAATACTAGAAGATGGATAAAAAGATGGGGTTATTATAGTGATGGTGGTTCAAAGCGGAGGAAAAGGTGGTGGGGGTGAATGTTGTGTAAAGAGAAAGAGAGGGGAAAAAAGAAAGAAAAAGAAACAAAAAACGTAGAGAAAAAAGTAATTAATAAAATATATTTAACAAAAAGTTAAATTTAAAATATTATTTATCCATTCTTTTGACTACCACATGACTCCAACAGAGTGAGGATACTCCTTCTGCTATGTCAGTATCTAAGGGTGTAATTATTCCGTTTTAAATTGTCCAAGGGATTAATAGGACTCCCGTAAAGCATAAGTGTGTAGTTGGAGATTCGATAATAGGTTGAGAGGGCATTTGACTATTTTCTTTAAATTCCTAAGAAGATAGGTAATAGTTTTGAATCCTTTAAGCAAGGAGTTTTCTATGTAAAATACTTGTGTTGATTTCTATTTACAATTTACCTTCTTTCATATTACTCAAAGAGTCAAATTCTTTGAGTACATATATCACTGTGAAACTAACCATTAACATTACAGAACAAACCATGGAGGAGACAAGATATAATGGGGGAGATGAGAAGGGAAAGATAAATGAAAAAATATGAGCTTGTATCTAATATTTTTTATCTAACACCTCCTGAATCAATTGATGTGTTGTGTAGCCTTACATGACCTTTTGAGCTTAAAGATTAAGTCATTTGGCCTTTGGAATGATTAAAACTTTTTCTAGAAGTGTTCTGATACTTTGATGGGAGTTTTTGATGTAAGAAGTGGCCCCATGCTTTGCCTTTAAGGGTCTCTCGCAATAAGGTCTGCACCATAACTATCACTAAACTTCAACGGACTTGAAAATCACTAGCACCGTCCAATGGGGGCGCGACGCAAATCCCCTTCCCAAGCATGAAATCATTCTCCTACGTCATTAAATAAGGGTACTTGGAAAACTGTTTATTTTCCTCCTATACGTAAGTGATACTTTCCATACATAATCTACTAAGGGCATCAACTACAACATTAGCCTTACATGAATGGTAGAGAATACTCATGTTATAATTTTTAAGAAGTTCTAGCCATCTTATTTATCTAAGGTTCAACTTATTTTGTTTGAAAATGTATTGAAGACTTTTCTGATCAATGAACACATCCACATACACACCATAAAGATAAAGACACCATATCCTCAAAGGAAATATTACAGTTGCCAACTTGAGATGGTGAATCAGATAGTTCTTCTCATGAGTCTTAAGTTGTCGTGAATCATAAGCTATAATTTTACCATTCTACATCAAAACACAACAAAGTCCCACTCTGGATGTTTATTAATGAACAACATATCGGTTGTACATTTTGGTAGGGTCAACACTGGAGCAGTATTCAAATGAGTTTTCAATTTCTAAAAACTTTTCTCACAAGCCTCAGGCTAGTTAAGTTTAGCCTTTTTCTGGGTTAACTTAGTCAACGGAGCAAATAATAGATGATAACCCTTATACAAGCCTTCTATAAATATTAGTTGGGGTTGTGAGTTTGGGCCAATACTTTACTGCTTTTGTTTTCTGAGATTAAACTTGGATACCTTCGCTGGATACTTTATGGCTTAGGAGCGCTACATACTTTAGCCAAAATTCACACTTAGAAAACTTGGTGAATAGATCACTGTCTTTTAAAGTCCGGAGAACTACTCTGAGGTGACTGTAATCCTTCTCACTTCTGAAGTATATTAAGATGGCATCGATGAACACAATAACAAATATATCTAAATACTTCTTAAAAACTTTATTCATGAAATCTATAAATATTGCAGGAGTGTTAAGAACATAATAAGGAAATTGAAGTGACCATAATAAGTCTTGAAAGTTGTCTTAAGGATGTCACTCTCACGATCTTATAACTCATAATAGTTGGATCTAAGGTCTATCTTAGAAACAAGTGTCATTGTTGCTCCCCAATATACACACAAGTGTACGTGGTCGCTCAAGTGATATAGATTCTTAAAGAAACGAGTTATTGTTCCCAAGGGACTTATGATCAACTTATATTTGACACATTACTCTACAAATAAAATAAAAGTAACCGTCTTAAGAAACTGACACCCTTGACAAAAAAACGTGTTCTAGCCTAGTGGATTTAGATGTCTTGAAAGAGCCCTAAGTGCTCATATGTTTGAATCTCACTAGCAACACCTTTTTTTTGTCAAGGGGTTGATGTGTAGATTATGTTGGACACAGGTTGATGTGAGGAAACTAAATTAATGTCCAAAATTTGAGAAAACAATCAAAATTATTGAAGTATAATGATTTCTGGATCTATATTTAAGATCATGTGAAGTTTTAATAATTGACAAATTATGTACACGAATAGCCTCGAAGAAGTTGTTGCCACAATAAAGAACTTATTCCTATCAAGTATTTTTCATATAATTCTATAATTTGTACTAGTTAGTAGGCATTTAGCCATGAGATATCATATCACAATATGGAATCGTGAGATGGAATCAGCGTTTGGACATGCGATTTTACGCTGATTCCAACATATAGTCACTTTAACTCACACCAACCGATTGTTGAGTAATATTAAAGACTAGTACACTATAATTTATGTTTAATTTTATGTTGAATTAAAGTTTGATGAATTAAAGTTAGATGAAACAGTTACTTACGTGGAGAAAAAATAGCAATGCAATAATTTTTTTATGCGATTTTATAAATTTTTGTTTATTTGGTAAGATCAAATAAACAATTTGGGCTATTTTAATAGTTTTATAACTTATGAGATTCTTATGTTTATGAGAAAATATACAACACCAAAATTTCATATTGCATGTCCAAACAAAACGTCAATTTCATCTCATAATTCCATATTATGATATCTTATCATGATTCCATATCATGATACCATATCGCATGGTCAAATGGGCCCTTAATTTACTTGGAGTGGTTCCAAGATATGATCTTGATTATATTTATAGTTTATAATAGGTGTTGTCTTGTTTATTATAAGGGATTTTATTGACTGGGGGAAGTCATTGAAGATTAAGAGGGTATAAACATAATTATTGGGAACAATTTCTTTGGTGTTACAAGGGCGACCTATTTGGAGTTTGGAGTTTAGCGTAGTGTAAGAGTTTACAAAAATAGTCAAATGTCTCCCTAACCTATTATCGAATTCTCAATTACACACTTATAATTTACAGGGGTCACCGCCTGAATTTCTTAAAAACGTAATATATACCACCCTAAAACTAGACAACCACATTCTCAACATGTAGTGATGTACACTCGCTAGCAACTGTCATTTTTTATTAATTATATTTATTTTTCTCTCTTTATCCCCTTTTTCATTAATTACTAAAAGATCTTTATTCTTTTTATTCTTTCTTCTTCTTCTTTTCTCTTTCGTTTTTCATTCCTTTCTTCCAAATCAGTTACCCACGAAAAAAAATCGAAGCCATCTTTATCATCATTTTTTCATCACTTTATTATAGCATCCTTCAGGCATCTTGACGAGCTTGATTACTGATTTCTTTTCTTTTTTTAAATTTTTTATTATGTTATTTCTTCGTCTCCGTGCATCAAATTTGTAGTACTTTATTTAGGGGTTACCGAATGTTAAATTCTTGGGTCTTCACCAAACAACAATGGAGGTTGAAGATAAGATCTGAGGGTTGATGTATGTTACCGGCCCTAGATTTTTATAAAATAAATTAAAAGAAAAGAGAAAAAAATTGTGTTGAAATTTCTTTGTCGGTGAGAAGGTAGATTCATGGTGTTGATATTTTGAACTAATTTGAGATTGATAAAAATGAAAAAATAAGATGGATGACGACCAGATCATATACCCATAACTCATGTTTTGTTTACTTTATGAAATTCATGATATAAAAAACTTATTTTACAGTCATAATTGTTGTAATTGATTTGATTTCTCTGATAATTAAAAAACTTCAGTAATAGAATGCATTTTTATGATGGAAGGTGTTCAATAATTCTACTCTTTTTTTGGGTTTTGTTTCCAATATTTCTTCTTATGTTTTTTTTTTTGTCTTTACTCTGTGAATTTTTTTGGAGTTGTGAGATTAAGGACAATTTGATTTTTTCGGCAATATGAGTAATAATTTTATTGATTATTTGATGATGTTAATGGTGATTTGCAATGTTAGTTGTAAAAAATAGTGAAGCAAATCATAACGAAAATACTAGAAGATAGATAAAAAGATGGGGTTATTATAGTGATGGTGGTTCAAAGTGGAGGAAATGGTGGTGGGGGTGAATGTTGTGTAAAGAGAAAGAGAGGGGAAAAAAGAAAGAAAAAGAAACAAAAAAACGTAGAGAAAAAAGTAAAAAATAAAATATATTTAACAAAAAGTTAAATTAAAAATATTATTTATCAATTCTTTTGACTACCACATAACTCCAATAGAGTGAGGATACTCCTTCTACTAGGTCAGTATCTAAGGGTGTAATTATTCTGTTTTAAAATAGTCCAAAGGATTAATAGGACTTCCGTAAAGCATAAGTGTGTAGTTGGAAATTCGATAATAGGTTGAGAGGGCATTTGTCTATGTTCTTTAAATTCCTAAGAAGCTAGGTAATCGTTTTGAATCCTTTAAGCAAGGAGTTTTCTATGTAAAATACTTGTGTTGATTTAAATTTACAATTTACCTTCTTGCATATTACTCAAAGAGTCTGATTCTTTGAATACATAGATCACAGTCAAACTAACCATTAACATTACAGAATAGACCATGGAGGAGACAAGATATAATGGGGGAGATGAGAAGGGAAAGATAAATGAAAAAATACGAGCTTGTATCTAATGTTTTTTATATAACACCTCCCGAATCAATTCATGTTTTGTGTAGGCTTACATGTCCTTTTGAGCTTAAAGATTAAGTCATTTGGCCTTTAGAATGATTAAAACTTTTTCTAGAAGTGATCTGATACTTTGATGGGAGTTTTCGATGTAAGAAGTGGCCCCATGCTTTGCCTTTAAGGGTCTCTCGCAATAAGGTTTGCACCATAACTATCACCAAACTTTAACGGACCTGAAAATCACTAACCCCGTGCAATGGGGGCGTGACGCAGATCCCCTTCCCAAGCATGAAATCATTCTCCTACGTCATTAAATAAGGTACTTGGACAACTCTTTATTTTCCTCTTATACATAATTGATACTTTCCATACATAATCTACTAAGGGCATCAACTACAACATTAGCCTTACATGGGTGGTAGAGAATACTCATATTATAATTTTTAAGAAGTTCTAGCCATCTTATTTGTCTAAGGTTCAACTTATTTTGTTTGAAAACGTACTGAAGACTCTTGTGATCAATGAAAACATCCACATACACACCATAGAGATAATGAAACCATATCTTCAAAGGAAATATTACAGTTGCCAACTTGAGATTGTTAGTCGGATAGTTCTTCTCATGAGTCTTAAGTTGTCGTGAAGCATAAGCTATAAGTTTACCATTCTACATCAAAACACAACAAAGTCCCACTCTGGACGTTTGTTAATACATAACAAAATCCGTTGTACATTTTGGTAGGGTCAAAATTGGAGGAGTATTCAATTGAGTTTTCAATTCCTAAAAACTTTTCTCACAAGTCTCAGGCTAGTGAAATTTAGCCTTCTTCTGGGTCAACTTAGTCAACGGAGGAAACAATAGATGATAACCCTTTATACAAGCCTTCTATAAATATTAGTTAGGGTAATGAGTTTGGGCCAATAGTTTACTGCTTTTGTTTTCTGAGATTCAACCTGGATACCATCGTTGGATACTATATGGCTTAGGAGCGCTACATATTTTGGCCAAAATTCACACTTAGAAAACTTGGTGAATAGCTCACGGTCTTTTAAAGTCCGGAGAACTACTCTGAGGTGACTGTGATCCTTCTCACTTCTGAAGTATATTAAGATGGCATCGATGAACACAATAACAAATATATCTAAATATTGTTTAAAACCTTTATTCATAAAATCTATAAATATTGCAAGAGTGTTAGTCAAACCTAAGGACATTATAAGGAAATTGAAGTGACTATAATAAGTCTTGGAAGTTATCTTAAGGATGTCACTCTCACTATCATTTAACTCATAATAGTTGGATCTAAGGTCTATCTTAGAGAAAAAAGTGCTATTGTTTCTCCCCAATATATACGCAAGTGTACGTGGTCACTCAAGTAATATAGATTCTTAAAGAAATGAGTTATCGTTCCCAAGGGACTTATGATCAACTTATATTTGACACTTAACTCTTTAAATAAAATAAAAGTAACCGTTTTCAGAAATTGTGATGATTGTTAACTACTTCTAATTATGCAATAGATAAAAGTAACCAAGATTGAACGACTTTAAGATGATGTTTCAAGCAAGTAAAAGGTGATTCCAGGGCTGCAACATGTAACAAATGTCATGTATCATATTCTTGGCTTAGAACTAATTTTAGCTGTCAAGTTACTGGTTTATAGGGTTAATTGTATGAGTCAGGTTCACACCTCTAGTCACCTATTCCAGTTAGCTATCTAACTACATCATTGAGCGGGGATAAATAGATTAACTGGCGAGTATTTATATTTCATCCTGTTTCATAACCAAACAAGTTATTCATCCGGGCGTCACTCCTAAACACAAATCACCTCAATCAATTGGGTTGTCGAGCTCTCTATATTCTTTGGTCTATCTAACCCCTCCTCTCTCAATTTTAATATTAGACAATAGATTTATCTCTAGATGGCCAGTCAAGAAATACTAAAACAAGAATATAGAAGTAACTTATAATGACAACCAAGAAGTAATTCAAAAAGCCTCAAATAATCAACAATCAATTCGTAGCTACTGCCCCAGAACTAGGGCGTTTAGCCACTCATGCTATTAGAAAACCACAAAATACAATTTTTCGTGTGATTTATGAAAAATAGAAGAGTTGGAAGATCAAAACCTATTACAAATGTTGATACTTGCTATTACACACCAATAAAAAGTTGAACCCTAACAATGGAGCCCTAAGGGTCTATTTATAATAGTTAGGAACAATAGCGTCGAATTTTACTTCAACTAGGAGTCCTTTTTAAATCAACTTTCGCTCAAACATCCACACAGAACTGGGGCATCGTGCCCTTGTTGCACCAGGTAGGCTGGCACGCCGCGCTGCCAGTGCGCCCAAATGCAGCCCCAGTATACTTGGGCTTGGCGCGTCACGTCCTTGCTGCGCCCGTGATGCTGGGGCGCTGCTCCAGATTTTGCTCCGGTCGTCACTTGTCACCTTCAAATCCTTTCCCTTCCTTGAATCCATCACTTCCCTTAATAACCTGCAAAATCACTAATCATGTATCTTAGTATGCAATCATCGCAATCCTTAGCCAAAACATGCTAGTTAGAGTAGTGAATGTCCTAAAACTTATGCTAAAGATGGGTAATTTGTAGTAATTGGGCATATAAATATGCCTAAGATCACCACCCCACACTTAAACATTTGTTAGTCCTCGAACAAGCTCTATCTTATCAAATCACACTCTTAAACCTTGGACTCTTCACCTCGCTTTACAATTGAGCAAACATATTTAATCATTATCTTGTGGCACACAATATATGCAATAATTTCCACTCTTCCTTATAGTTTACCAATCAACAATTCACAACCTCGATTAATGACTCTTTTCAAATAATTTCGGGCTAATGCAATATCATAAAGACACCCCAAACAAGATTAAGCACCAAACATGTTTCATGAATGCCCTTACCAATTTAAGTATAGCCTTTCTTTCACACCACAATATTGCATTTCAATTGTAAGGCTCTTTTTTATAAAATTCACTCTCACACTCACAAATGAAGTTTTCACATATCCTAACATGCCATAAGCTTGCCCTTGGTGTACTTTAATTTTCACAAAGTGTTACTCATAGAATCAAGAGGACTTTCATTCAGTTGTAATGTCGGCTTTAGGTAAGGGAGGATACATTTGAGTAAAATTAGTAACTCCTCCTTCCTAATGCACATGTTTTCCTTTTCTTGCTAACATTCACAACTTTTTTCTTTCCCTTTGATTCCCCCATTATATGTTTTGTAATTGAATTTAACACCTTGCCTTCACTTTTTCTTAAGCCCTTCTTTTTGTACACACCCCTTTTTCTCTCCTCTTTATTTTTTTCACACTTAACAATAGCCACCCTTAACTTATCGATTTCACTCAAATTAAGGTGCACGCTGTCCTTGTAAGGACCAGGGCCATTATTAAGGTATTTCATTTTTTTTGGATTAGCGACCTTTGACTTAGGGCTTTAGCCTTAGTCAAAGTGCACAATGCCCCAAGGGACCAGGGCCAATCACATATTTTAGGAGTTATGGGGTATCTTTCATTTACCTCTTCTCTTTCTTCTCCACAAAACCAAGCATTTCCACCCTATCCATTTTAACCGAAGTTATCATTTTCTTCAACTCAACATAGTGCATTAAGGATTACTTTGGGATCAAACTAATGGTATCAATAAAAGGGATTCAGCTCAATTAAGTGGGTCGGAACAAAATGAAGGCTACAAGGCTCAATGGGGCTAAGCTAGGGATATTTTATTTGGAGGCACACAAAGAAGATTCAAACTTGGCTATTCAAAGAAACGCTTCAATCATATTCCATAATTCACATAAGTTACTCCTTAAGAGCACTTGGGGTAAGTTCTAGATGTTATTCAACACAAAAACTAAACAATTGTCCTCCACACATGGCATCACAATACACATAAGGACCCAATACTTGTAGCATGCTCACATAAAATGCATTACGGTGTTTCCACACAATTAAGCCCACATTCTTTATTTTCCATTTAGAGTCAAGACAAAGATATTATGTTTGTTTTCAAGGTCACCATTTTAATATTGCCAACAAAGTGTTACCACCCATGACGTCTGGCCAACTATCAAGAAAAGGTTTCAAAGTGCCAAAGAGGTCGGTTTCAGCCTTTCTACTCCTAGTGACTAATTTTCCGTTAAGACGATTGTCATCCATCCATCATCGAGAACTGTCACTCCTACAACGACTCTAATAAGCAACAAAACTAAACAAACTATTCCTAGTTGGTTCAATGGGACTATCTTTGGGAAAAGAACCGAAAACAAAATGTGAGAAACCCTTCTAAAAATTAAAAAGACTCGATAAAGCAGTAAACTATGTATAATGAAGTTCAACTTCCACCCCATACTTAAACAAAACATTGTCCCATTGTGCAAAATAAAACAAAGTGCAAAGATAAAAGAGAACTCCCTGTTGGCCTCTAGGCCATGTGCTTCAAATCAGCGGGTTGCCATTGTAGTGGCAAAATCCATAGCCATCGAGGCTGCATTACCATCTCCATCACCCGCATCAGTATCATCTGACTCATCCTCCTCCGAGCCATCCTCCTTATCAGTAGTGGCATCCTCATCATCAATGGGTTCTTAGAAAGCCGAGCCCATCCGACACATGTACATCGCGCTGTCCGTTAAAGGGTAACGCTCAGCTAGTGTCGCCATTTCATCCTCAGTCACCGGATGACCGCCTATCTATAGTTGTAGCTCAGCCATTCCAAACATATGCCCCATCTAACTATCATCATGAGCTTGCCTATTAATAGTAGTTAACATAGGCCCTTGCGATGGATCATGCGCTTTAGTTCTTGTGACATTAACTAAGCGGCACACTAAGTGGGGGGCACGGGGGTGGGGGGCGGGGCGCACATCATGAACTTCTTCCTTAATTTGTAAAGCCTGGTGGTACCTAGTAATGATGCTCCCATAACAGAAACACCATCTCTTATTTGTCATAAACTTAAGCATGTTTTGCTTCAAAATAGCCCCAACATTCACCGGCAAACCCTTATCAAACGGTATACTAGCACCACTCTCTCCCTAGTGACATCAGTCGTATGTTTACACGGTAGTAAAGTGCTACACACAATTTTCAACCAAATGCGAGCCTCCAAATTGAAGTGACCGTAGTGAAGAGTCAAATGACGTCCCGTGTCTCTAATCTTATCCCACCATGCAACATAATTCACCCCACACAAAGTATGCCTAATATCACGATAAGGGGGTCTTTCAATCATTGCTAGAAAATCAGCATTGTCACAATTTGGAGTACCCAAAAAATCATTCAGTGCTTCCACAGAAAATCTAACCCAACTATCCCTAATGAACCCTTTGTTTATCTCAACATGATGTGTATTCCAATTCGTATAAAATTCATGAACTAAGCTTAAATTGCACTTACCTTGATCCATGAAGACATATTGGAGTCCCAAAGCATTGATTTGGGAATGAATGTTGGGAAATTCCTATCGCAATCGCCCCTCATCTACATACTCATCACCTAGGTACTTGGATTCATGTTGACATTCATACCATCTTTTCCATAGTGCATTACAACTTGCCCGCTGAATTTTTGGGGCGGCAAATTGATAGGTTCTCAACTAGAACTTTCAACAGCCACTCCTTTCCTACTCCTCTTAGTACCTGAACCACTAGCAACATTCTTACCCTTAGGAGCCATCTTTAACAACCTATCAATGGAAGAAACTAAGAAAAGAAGAAGAAAAATTTTTTGGGGAAAAAGGAGGGGGGTTGGGTTAGCAATGGGGGTGGTGGGTGTTTGTGGGTTTTGAAAGTTTGATGGATTAGAGTGGATTTTAAGGGTTTTGAGTTGAGGAAAAGGTAGGGGATGAAGGTCTTGGGGAGGATTAATTGTCACACCCCAAACTCAAGGGGTTCAACTGGCTCCTCATACCAAAACTGAGGCCCGAGCCGACCTTACTGAACCATTTGCTACTAGCGCATAGCAGTCACAAGTAATCAAGAAAAAAAAACAAGTATATCTCAGCTTAAAACTAAGCCCTTGGTCGGCAAGGCCCCTGTCAACTGATCTATAAAAGAAACAGCTACTTTTAGGAGATCATATAAGTAAATAGCCAACTAGCACATAAGTCCTAATTGGGTCGTCGAGGCCACCATGATATCTACACCAAAACTGAAAGCATGTATATGTCAAAACAATACATCAAACAACTCACAAGTTTCAGCAAAGCAACAACCTAGGACAGTATGGCAAAAACGTAGCTATACACCCCACACACTAGTCTGCAAGCCTCTAAGAGTAGTAAAGATTGGCGGGATAGGGCCCTAGACTACCCATAAAGATATATACAACAAAAGGTAACAAACCTCCCAACTCTGGCAGCTCCGGAGGAAAGGGGCTAGCCAATCGAATATAATCAATCCTGCTCCTGAGAAGGTCTACTGGGTTGTCTGTCGGGACCTGCATGCATAAATGCAGCGCCCCCAAGGCAATGGGGTATCAGTATAAAATAATGTAGAGAGTATGAAAGGCTATAGACTTAGTGAGCAAGTATCATAATATACCAAAAGCAATCACGCAAGGAAATCAAAATTTTAGATAAGTATGCTAACCCGCTACTGAATCTAAAAATACAAAAATGATCAAATATCTACCTAACCAAGCCCCCATAAGCTCGGCAGGTACAAACAACATACCACCTACCTAGGCCCCCAGAAGCCCAGAAGGTGCCAAATCACTCTACATACCCCTATCGGTAGCCTCTTGTCTTTGTAAGAAGTCACATAGCCCTTTTTGGCAATGATATAGCCCCGTAGGCAGCACATAGCCCTCTTAGGCAACATCATAGCTCTATGGGCTACACATAGCCCTCTTTTGCATCAACATAGTCCTGTAGGAAACACATCGCCCTCTTTGGCGTCAAAATAGCCCCGTAGGCAATACATAACGCTCTTTGGCATCAATACAGCCCCGTGGGCAACACATATCCCTCTTTGGAAATAACATAGTCCTATTAGACATCATAGCCCCCATAGGCAGTTCACAGCTCAACAACTAACCACAATAGCCCCAAGGGCGATAACAAACAATTGAATAGGCTAAAGGCGAGCAATTTAGCTATAAATAATCTATATGAATAATCTCCAAGTCATTCCTAACTTAGGGTCGTTCTTAACAGATTATGAGTCCCTAAAATGAGGGTTTATAACCACTCAATCAGCCAACCACTCACAATTACATCTACAAGATCACCAACTTAAACTACCTTTTATGAAACATGTCGATGAAGGGAATAACCTCAACATACCTTTCCAACAAATGCTCGAAAGACCGTAGTTCCTTCATGAAAGCTATTCCTTGTCTCCTAAGCTTCACAAACACTATATATACACAACTGGTACGCACCTATAAACAGCTCATAATTAATCTTAAATCGGCAGATTTGCCATATTTCCCTAACTTGTCAAAACGTTGTAGAAATTCATAGAAATAATCATAAAAGAGTCCTGAGATGATTACCTTAGTTCACCAAGTTTAAACCTTGAAGAAACACCCATAACTACAAATTTATATCCTAAAAATTTAGCTCTAAACGCAGCTAATATAAGGGAAAAACGATTGCCACGTGTAGGGATTATGTTTCTAGGCACGGGGGAAATGTTTAATTGTAAAAATCGTCAAAAACTAAACTTCATCATGCTAGAACTCCATAGGAACCCTCTCTTAAGCTTTCTCTATGGTTTGGAACTGAAATGAAATGTTTTCATGACTTAAAACGTTAAATAAGCCGACTTACCAAATTTTTGACCCGACCCGGATTCGACCTGGATTTTGCCCCGGTAGTCCCTAGTAAAATCCTCATAACTTTTTACTCTGATGTCGATTTGATACGGGGTTTTGTGCATTGAAAACTAGACTTGTAAGCCTTTGATTTAATGGTAATAGGACTTCTAACTCTTTATATATTGGGAGAAAACATCCAATACATTTGACCTAAATTTAAAAGAAATCTTTAAGAAGGAACTTACGATAACTTTTGCCAACTTTTATTTTGCCACTTACTTAACTTCAAAACTTGAGATACAACCCTCAAACACTTAAAATATGACATACCACATCATTCTTAATTTATTACCCACCCTTCTTGTCTTTCCACGAAGATACGAGTTAATTTAGACATTTTAAAAAGTCGGGGTGTTACATTAATGGAGGAATTTGAGATTTTGGGGGAAGAGAGGAGATGGAGAAGATGAACAAAAGGTTGACAATTTAGAGAGAATTTAGAAGAGGGGTCAGTTTAGAGAGAGAAAAGATTCAGAAAAGTGTATTTGGGTAGGTGGAGGAGTTAAAAGGTTGGAATTAAGATGGGTCCCATAAAATTCCAAAAAAAATTCAGAAAATTTGAACTCTCTAGAGACGAGGGCGGCGCGCCCGATATGCACCTGATGGCTTGGCGCGACGAGCTGCCAGTACGCCCAAAGTGGGATACAGTTCCATGAGTCTTGGCGTGGCGCGCCTGTCTTGCGCCCGACCAAGTGGCGCGATGCACCTGGTGTGAGCCTGCCATCAACGTTCATTAGGGGTCCTGGCGTGATGGTGATACGTTGCGCTGCCAGTGTACCAAAAAGAGGTCCCAGTAAATTAGCTTTGGCGTGGCACGCCCAAATTGTGCCCAAACTACATAGTTTAATATATTTCTTCTATTTTCGAGTAGTTTCTCCTCCTATGACTTGCGGATCAACCAAACAATGTGACATAATAATGGTGGGTTGCTTCCCTCCCAACGCCTTAGTTTTGGTCGTGGCATGACTCATTTTTTTCTTTTTTCTTTATAACTTCTAAAGTCCTATCTAAATAACAAACTAAGAAAATAAAAACTCTACACCTAGGAATTTGAAACTAAGCTAAAATTTTAAAATTAAGCAAAACTACTACCTATTACATATCATTCACGGGTTGCCTCCCGTGTAGCGCTTGATTAACGTTCCGACACGACGCAACTTGGATCATTCATCATTTAGCTCAAGAGCCTCGCGATCACGATCTGAATCCTCACCAAAGTAGTGTTTCACTCTTTGCCCATTTACGAAGAACGTATGGCCAACCTCATCTTTAATTTCAACCGCCCCATGTTGTGTCATTCTTACCACTTCGAAAAGACCACTCCATTCCGACTTTAGTTTTTTGAGGAATAACCACAATCTAGAGTTAAAGAGTAGTACCTTTTCTCTCGGAGTAAAAGTACGAGTAACTATGTGTTTGTCATGCCACCATTTCATCTTTTCTTTGTAAAGTTTGGCATTCTCATACGCGTGGATCCTAAAATTCTCAAGTTTATGCAACTGATTCACTCTCTTTCTATCAGCTAGCTCGGGGTCCAAGTTCAACCTCTTAATCACCTAATAAGCTTGGTGTTCTAATTCCGTCGGAAGATGACATACTTTACCAAACAATATGTGATAGGGAGAAGTCCCTATGGGTGTCTTATAAGCAGTCCTATATGCCCACAATGCATTATCTAACTTATCAGAACAATATTTCCTCTATGCATTCACCATTTTTTGCAAAATTTGCTTCACCTCTCTATTCGAAACTTCCACTTGGTCACTCGTTTGAGGATGGTAAGCTATAGCAACCTTATACAGAATACCATACTTTGCAAGAAGATTTTTAACTAGATGGTTAATGAAATGCTTACCTCCATCACTTATGATTGCTCTTGGTGTGCCAAAGCGAGTGAAGATGTGCTTCTTGATGAACTTTATCACCACCCTTGAATCATTTGAAGGAAGAGCGACAACCTCAACCCATTTACTGACATAATCCACAGCCACAAGAATGTATTGGTTTCCACTAGATGGTGAGAAGAGACCCATGAAGTCAATACTCCACACATTAAAGATTTCCACCTCCAACATGTTACTTAGCGGCATCGCATGTCTTCTTGAAATAGTACCCAACCTTTTGCATTTATCATAACCCTTCATAAAAGCAATATAATCTTTAAATAATGAGGGCCAAAAGAAACCATATTGAAGTCCCTTATGCACCGTGCACTCTCCTCTATGGTGACCTCCATATAGGCTAGCATGACAACTTTCGAGCACTTTTTGAACCTCATACTCCGAAATGCATCTTCTCACTACATGGTCCACACCTTGCTTGAATAAAAATGGTTCATCCCAAATATAGAACTTAGCATCATGATTGAGCTTTTTCTTTTGTTGGGTGGTTGCACCCGGAGGGTAATCTCCACTTACTATCAGATTCACAATGTACACATACCATGGCACTTGAGAGATATCTAATGCCATTAATTGTTCATCCGAAAACTCTTCCCAAATTTGCTCACCCTCATTCACATGGAAAAATCCTCCAACCTAGACAAGTGATCAACTATTTGATTTTTCGTACCTTTTTTATCCTTAATCGCAAGGTCGAATTCTTTGAGAAGCAATATCCACCGAATCAACCTTGGTTTAGCATCTTTCTTGTTGAATAGGTACCTAATAGCTGCATGGTCAGTAAAAACAATCACTTTAGTACCTACCAAATATGATCTGAACTTGTCCAAGGCGAACACTAGAGCTAGCATCTCCTTCTCAGTCACTGTGTAATTAGCTTGCGTAGAATCCAGGGTCTTGCTTGCATAATAGATCGAGTGGAACACTTTATTCTTTTGTTGTCCCAACACATCACCTACTGCTACGTCGCTTGCATCACACATGAGTTCAAATGGTAGTCCCCAATCAGGAGCAATTAAGATGGAGCCTCCATTAAGTTCCTCTTCAACATCTCAAAAGCTCTCAAGGACATCTCTTTTTTTTTTGGTAAATAAAAGTATTTTATTACCAAGTAATAATTACAGCTCAAATTCAACAAAGACATACAGTCCTGGATATGCCCAACTCCTGACTATCTTAGCATCTATCTTCTCTATCAACTAGACTATGGATAACATCTAAAAATTTGGATATATAGCCTATTTTTAGTTTTCAGATGGGCCCTGAAGTAAACCTCCTGGGCAATTTTTTTTAGAATGTCTTCAAAGCCTCGCCTCTTCTGCTGGAATACTCGTTGGTTTCTCTCCTTCCAGATAAAATAAATTGTTGCAGATAGTGTTATCTTGTATACCTCAGCCCTACTACTTATCCCTTTACACCACTTCTCTGCCCCATTTGAGTTCCCTCTCCCCCTCCATACATGGTCTTTGGATGTGCATCCATTTGAGTAACCTAGCCCATAATTATCCAGTGTAGTTGCATCCAAAAAAGGGATGATGTATAGACTCAAGTTGAGTATTGCACAGTTGGCATTGTAAGTTTATGTCTATTCCCCATTTGGCCAATCTATCACCAGTGTATAGTCTTCCCAATGCGACTAATCTCAGCATAAATATCCATTTAGGTGCACATTGATTACCACATATCACTCCCTTCTAG
Source organism: Solanum pinnatisectum (assembly GCA_035578085.1). NCBI lineage: Eukaryota > Viridiplantae > Streptophyta > Magnoliopsida > Solanales > Solanaceae > Solanum > Solanum pinnatisectum. The sequence goes on along the minus strand of CM069084.1, from coordinate 36,062,600 downwards.
CTTACCTTTTCAAATTGTCCTTGTAGCTTTTGATATATGCTCTTAATAGTCAAGCTGGACATTGTATGAATTGTATCCAAAGGTATGCCAGCATCTATGAAATATTTTTTTTCCTTGAAAATCTTCTGAACTACACATGATGCCTACTTTGGTTCTATTTCCCAAATACATCTTCCCTTCACATAATATGCATGAATCCACCTGATCCATAGGTTATCCTTCTTTGTACACATATTTCATAACAGCTTGTTGATTGTAGTTTTGTTCCATATTTCCATATCAATCATATTCATCCCTCCTGCTGATTGTGGTTGACATAATCTACTCCAAGCTATTAGTGTTTTCCTTATTGCTTCTGCCTTACCAGTCCACAAGAATCTTTTACACATCTGTTCAATCAATTATGATATCTTCTTTGGTAAGATGAAAAGTTGTGACCAATATGTTTGCATTGATGTCAGTACACTCCTTGTCAGTTGAGCTCTTCCAACACAGGATAGGAATTTTTCTGTCCATGAAGAAATTCGACCTAGCATGGTTCACATTAAGAAATGGATAGTCTTTTAGTACTAAGAGGTACCCCAAGATATCTAAAAGGCATGTCCCATCTAGTAAAACCTGTGTATGCCATTATTTGATCCTGCTCAGTGCTGCTTACTCCTCCAAAGTATATGGAACTTTTCCTGGTATTTGCTATCAACCCTGATGCCTTTGAGAATTCCTGGATGGTATCAAACAATAATTGGACTAATCTAGCATCAACTCTACTAAACAGCAGGAGATCATCAGCAAAACCCAACTGGACTATGTTCACCTTCGAGCATTTGGGATGATATTTGAAATCCTTGGTCCACTTCAAGTTCTTCAGTAGTCTACTAGATACTCCATACTCAGCACATCTCATCAAAGTCAAACTTCACCTCCTTCTCCAAAAGACTGCACATAGGTCTTGCAATCTTAGAAAAATCCTCAATGAATCGCTGGTAAAAACCTGCATGACCAAGAAAACTACGTACCTCTTTTACAGAAATGAGAGGGGGCAATTTCTCAATAACTTCTACCTGGCCTTATCAACCTCTAAACTCGATTTTGATACCTTGTGACCCAACACTATTCCCTCTCTAACCAAAAAATGACACTTTCCCCAATTTAGAACTAAGTTAGTGTCCTCACATCTAGCAAGTACTTTATCAAGATTCTGGACACATACCTCAAAAGACTTCCCAAAGATGGATAAATCATCCATGAATACCTCTACAAAGTCTTCCACCATATCATGAAAAATGGCCATCATACACCTTTGAAAAGTCGCTAGTGCATTGCAAAGTCCGAATGGCATGTGTTTAAAGCATGGGTACCAGAAGAATAAGTGAACGTGGTCTTTTCCTGATCCTCAGGGGCAATCAAGATCTGGTTGTAATCGGAATACCCATCTAAGAAATTATAGTACTCCTACCCTGCTAGTCGCTCAAGCATCTAATCAATGAAGGAAATGGGGTAGTGATCTATCCGGGTGGCATCATTTAGTTTCTGGTAATCCATACAAATTCTCCAACCAGTGACTTTTCTAGTAGAAATTAACTCATTCTTTTTTGTTCCTTACTACTGTCATACCTCACTTCTTGGAAACACACTGTACGGGACTTACCCACTTACTATTAGAAATTGGGTACACAATTCCAGTATCTAGCCACTTTATTACCTCATTTCTCACCACTTCTTTCATCAAAGGATTTAGCTGACATTGATGTTGTGCACTTGGTTTGTGATCATGTTCCATGTAGGTTCTATGCATACATAATGCCAGACTAATCCCATGAATATCAACCATCTACCATCCAATTGTTTTCTTCCTCCGCTTTAAAATCCTCAATGTTGCCTCAACCTGTATTTCAAACAACTCTGCAAAAAGTATAACAGGAAAAGTTTCGTTAGTACCCAAATAAGCATACCTTAGGTGAGCAGGCAATGTTTTCAGTTCCATCTTGGGAGCTTCTTCGATGGAGGGTTTGGGTGGTGGTCCTAACTCATGATCAAATGGCTTCTCTCTATACATGTGAGCCTCCATGAGTGCCAGATTCAAACATGTCTCTATCTCTTGGGCCTCAATATTTCCATCTACCTCATGACCCACTAACACTCTTTTTAAGGGGTCTTCGGGCACAACTAACTATGATTCTACTATTTGATGTACCACTGTAATAGCAGATAACTCTTAATAGATAGAAGGAAATTTTAAAGTGTGGTAAATATCAAATACCTCAACCTTATCATATGCCCTCATAGTCAATTGCCCAGATGCTGCATCAATTAATTCCCTACCCGTGGCCAAGAACGGACATCCCAAAATAAATGGAACTTCAGAATCAGGTTCAAAATGTAAGACCACAATATCCATCGGAAAAATCAAGGAACCTACTTGAACTGACACATCTTCTACCATCCCCTCTAGCCTAGCAATGGATCTATCAGCGAGTTAGAGAATGACAGTGGTTCATTTTGGACTACCTAACCCAAGATTTTGATAAAATGACAAGGGCATCAGATTTATACTTGTCCCAAATCACACAACCCCCGGGCATGAACACTTTGCCCAATTATAATTTGCACAGTAAAACTACCTGGATCTTTTAACTTATTGGGCAGTCTATTTTGGATTCTAGAGCTGCACTCCTCAGTAAGTGCTACAGTTTCATACTCCGTGAGCTTCCTCTTGTTAGCCACTATATCCTTCATGTATTTAGCATACTTCGGGATACCCTATAAAATGTTAACCAAAGGAAGATTAATGTGAACCTGTTTAAGGAGAGAAAGAAACTTACCGAAGCATTCAGCCTCATTTTGCTTTATTGAGCCTTTGTGGAAATGGAGGTGGTAGTTTCTTGTGAGGAACGGGTACCTCAACATTGGAGCTTTTTACTACCTCTTCCACTTTCTTTTCTTTGGAACCTGCCTCAATGTCTCTCTTCTTTGGAGCTAGTTCCTCAAATTGTAACCCACTTCTAGTACTTACTGCATGCAATTGCTTTAGGTTGGGTTCAGTATCACTGGGCATCCCACCTTGGGAACACAAGGTCAGAGAATTGGCTACTTACGCAACTTGTTTCTCTAAACTCATTTGAGACATTTGGATGTTTCTGATGTTTTTATCCTGCTTATCTATTTTGGCATTTATTTTGGTCCTTATTTCAGTCATGATCTTTTGGAGTAGCTCTTCATTGGTCAGCCCCCCTTTTGGTGCACTAGGATTTGTGCCTTGGTTAGGATTTTGGTATTGTTGCTCAACCCCTTGAGAACAATATTGGTTAGCCCCTTGCGCCTGATTTTGGTTTTGGTTCCCACCCCATGAGAAGTTAGGATGGTTCCTCCAACTAGGGTTATAAGTGTTACCATAGTTTTGCTGACCTCCACCCCTTTGCGCATTACCCAAATAGTTTACGAAATTCGAGTTTACCTCACATTGCTTGGTTTCATGAGCTCCACTACCACATACCCCAAACCAATTGGATGCATGTTGTACCATGTTAACCAGTGCTTGATTTAAGGACATCTGTTTTAAATGCATGGCTATATTATGTTGCATTGCATCCAATTTGGCATTTGTGGCGGTTGCTTGATTTACATCTAAAATTCCTGCAGCCCTTTGGGGTGTGGTTCTAGGCATTTCTCCCTCATACCCTGGGTTCCTTCGGAGAGTCTATCGAGTAAATTGAACAACTCCTCATAGGTTTTTGCTAGAGCTTGTCCACTTGCTGCATTATTTAAAAGCACACGTGCATTATAATCTAAACCCTCAAAGAAAGTGTGAGCAAATACCTCATTAGTTTACATGTGGCGCAAGAAAACATTCAACATTTGTTTAAAACGAGCCCATGATTGGAACACGTCCTCTCCTGGTTTTGATTAAAGCTTAATATCTCACTCCTCAGCTTTGCGGTTTTCTTAGATGGGAAGAATCGACTCAAGAACTTCTTTGCTAGACAATTCTAGGTAGTGATAGATCTTGGTGGCTTAGAATCTAACCAACGCCTTGCGGCTCCTAACAATGAGTATGGGAACAATGTCAGCGTCACATAGTCTGATGAGACTCTAGTTGGGATGTATGTATCAGTAATCTCTATAAAGTTCCTAAAGTGGATTTGTGGATCCTCGTGGAGGAGACCCGTGAATTGCCCATTAGAATGGAGGAGTTGTACCATGCCCTATTTTAGTTCAAATCTACCCCCCAGTGGAGGTTTCCTAATACTAGATGCCATATTGGCTATGAGTGGGACTACAATATCACAGACTGGTCTTGCAGGTATGATAGGGGATACCCCTTGGTTATTCACATTCTCTGGGTTATTCACGTTGTCTTGGTTATAGTTCTCATTGTTTTCCTAAATACCTAACCCCAATTCTCTATGACGTCCTTGATTAGCCATTTTTCTATGTCGGTGTAAAGCTCTTTTGGGTTCGCTGTCAAGTTTGACAAGTTCTCCTTTCCGAGCCAGACCTGAAGGTCAAGTGCCTGAAATAAACAAGCTAAGATTAAGTAATTAATACCTGAATATTCTAATTGTAGACTTAAGAAGATTGAATATAAATCAATTTCTAAGTCCCCATCAACGGCGCCAAAAACTTGTTGCTCCCCAATATACACGCAAGTGTACGTGGTCGCTCAAGTAATATAGATTCTTAAAGAAACAAGTTATCATTCCCAAGGGACTTATGATCAACTTATATTTGACACTTAACTCTACAAATAAAATAAAAGTAACCATTTTCAGAAATTGTGATGATTGTTAACTACTACTAATTATGCAATAGATAAAAGTAACCGAGATTGAACAACTTTAAGATGATGTTTCAGGCAAGTAAAAGACGATTCCAGGGCTGCAGCATGTAACAAATCTCATGTATCATATTCTTGGCTTAGAACTAATTTTAGTTGTCAACTTACTAGTTTACAGGGTTAATTGTATGAGTCGGGTTCACACCTCTAGTCTCCTACTCTAGTTAGCTGTCTAACTACATCGTTAAGCGGGGATAAATAGACTAACGGGCGAGCATTTATATTCATCCTGTTTCATAGCCAAACAAGTTATTCGTCTGTGCGTCACTCCTAAACATGAATCACCTCAATCAAATGGGTAGATCGAGCTCTTAATATTCTTTGGTCTATCTAACCCCTCCTCTCTTGATTTTAAGATTAGACAATAGATTTATCAGTCAATAAATACTAAAAAAAGAATATAGTAACAATAGAGCCCTAAGGGTCTATTTATAATAGTTAGGAACAATAACGTCGAATTCTACTTCAACTAGGAGTCCTTTCTAGATTAAATTTTGCTCAAACATCCGCACAGAGCTGGGGCATCACGCCCTTATTGCACCTAGCAGGCTGGCACGCAGCACTGCCAGTGCACTGCGCTAATGATGCTGGGGCACCGCACCAGATTTTGCTCCTGTTGTTACTTGTCGCCTTCAACTCCTTTTCCTTCCTTGAATCGAGCACTTCCCTAGTAATCTGCAAAGTCACTAATCATGTATCTTAGTATGCAATCATCGCAATACTTAGCCAAAACATACTAGTTAGAGTAGTGAATGTCCTAAAACTTATGCTAAAGATGGGTAATTTTTAGTAATTGGGCATATAAATATGCCCAAGATCAGTCATCCTAAAGCTGGTCGAACAAGTCAACTATTCTAAGAAGGGGATACTTATTCTTTATGGTGACATTTTCAACTAGCGATAATCGATACATATCCTAAGGAACCTATCTTTTCGTCGCATGAAAAGGATTGGAGAACCCCAAGGTGAGATACTTGGTCTGATGAAACATTTATCAAAAAGATCTTTTAACTCAGGTGGAGCCATTTTATATGGCAGAATAGAGATGGATTAGGTATTAGGAAGAACATCTATTCTAAAGTCTATTTCTTTATCGAGAGGGAATTTGGAAGATCATCAGGAAAGACTTCTAGGAATTCATTCACAACTGGAACTAATTGTAGGGGTGGTGTCTCAACACTATAGTTTCTAACTCTAACTAAGTCATAGATACACCCTTTGGAAACTAACTTCCTAGCCTTAAGGTATGAAATGAAACGACCTTTAGGGACCACTGGTCTACCTTTCCATACTAAGACTAACTTATATGGAAACTGAAACTTTAATCGAGTTCTAGAGTCGATAGAAGTATAACAAGAATATAACTAGTCCATGTCTAGAATAATATCAAAATCCATCCAATCTAACTCAACTAAGTCAGTTGTGATGTCTTTATGATGGATTAAAATGGTGCGATTTCTATAAACTCTCTTATACAACACAAACTCACCAATAAGAGTAGAAACACTAAAAGACTCAAGAAGTTGTTAGGGAAAAATCCCAAACTTTATAGTTATATAAGGAGTCACAAAAGACAAGTTAACACCCGGGTTAAGTAAATCATAAGCATCTATAGAGAAGACTTTTAGTATACTAATAAAAACGTTGGGAGAGTACTTTTCCTCCTCCTAACGGCTAGACATAGCATACATATGATTTTGACCTCTGCATGTTCTTGATGTAGTGCCCTTTTGAGAAACACTGCCTATTAGAGCTACTGAAGTAGACTAGTCCCAGATCCCCCATTACCTTGCCTTATAGATGGGAAGTTTCTCAAAAAGTGACCCAACTTCCCACACTTATAACATCCACTTGTGCCATCACAACACTTCCATTAATAGGACCTACCACACTTGCCACAAGGTGGGTTTAGAGTATTTCCTTATGAAATCTTTGATCATTCTTATTTATCGGGGCAAGTGTGCTAAGTAGGGATCCTACATGTCTAAATAACCTCATCTAAAAAAAGGATCTGCTGATTGGTTCATGTCTTGTTGACTTTGACCTTTCACTCTAGTGTTCCTCTCTATCTTTTTGTTTATCCTCCTCAACTTTCTGAGCATACACCATGAGTCTAGAGATATCTATATTAATGATCAACAATTTTACTTTACACTCCCACTTCACATGTTTTCCTAATTGATTAACGTTTCAAGGAAACTTCATCCAATTTTAAGTGTCAACGATCGCTAGTCAGTATAAAACCCAACTAAATGAGTTGGGGTCAAATCCCACATGGAGCAATACGTATTTAAGAGTCAATTGGGAAGTATAAAAATAATCAAATCAGTCATAGGAATAAAAATTATTGAATAAAGACATCATTTAAATCAGGGGATGAAATGAATGTCAAATGGGGTTTCGGTTTGCAATTATCAACTACAAACAGTGACAAACAATTTGAAATAACAATAATGAGAAGGGTTCTTGGGATGTGATTCGATTATAGGCTAATATAGACAAATGGGTAATTGTAACTATTAGAAAATAGCTAGATATTAGTGAGTAAGCTAGGCTATAGAGGAGATAAACTTTATCTCGAACGATTTACCCCGAATCAAGTTGATTTCTCTCGAACATCAACAAGAATGCAAGATAAGAACAACCCACACCTTAGTCGATTCACTCTCTCGAGCTGAATATGTAAGATTGGATTTAGGATTCGCTCTGTCAAGCTGAACCCATGTCAACCCAATACCCACAGACCATCAATCAATAAGTTTAGTTTTAAAACCTCTCTCTCTCGCAAGCCAAAAACACAAGGGTAGAACTGCATTTGCAACTACAATTCTTAAATTAAACCATAATTAATGATTGAACTCACTACTAAATACCATTTAAACTAACAATTAGCAATACCCATAAAATAAATCAGCCTATAATCACATAATCACACCCCAAGAATTGGGGTTTTAGCTAGACATCATAAAAAGGTCAAAACAATTACCAAATTGATTATCCATCAACTGGGTAAGTATAGATTCATCCTTACAATGCTCCAATTCGAAGAATCTCAAAGACCCACTTCTAATTTCTCAAAAGTGAAAAACTTCAATTCTTCAAAACTTAGGAAAAACTAGAGAAAACTGTCTCACCAGCTCAAAACTCAAAAATAAACTTCAAAAATATCTCCTAAGATTAGAATTGATACTAAACTAAATGTTCAAAAATATATTTATAGTAGCCAAAAATATGCTGTGAAGAGCCACTCGATGAAGTAATTTGGGCTCGCCGAACCACTCGGTGATCCGCCTTTTGGTCACTTCCATTGCCCTTCTGCCTTGGCATTCAACATCCTCAAGGTCTGTAACTTTAGGCGATCTAACACTGCATCGCGGAACCACTCGGCGATCCGCCGATTGCTCCTTTCTCTTGTCAACTTGGTTCTTTCCTTGAGGGCTTGGCACACTGCAACTTTAGGCACTCAAGTAGCCATTCGGCGACTTGCCAAGTGGGCTTGGCGATCACCAGGCTTGCCTTTCTTCATTCTTTCAGCATGTTTTGTTCTGTTTTGAAAATTAGTTGCTTTGTTCCTCAATCCATATAACTAGAAATCAAGGGTTTTACATTAGTTATTGCCATAAAATAAGCATTTGATGACACTAAACCTATATAAATAAAGTCCTAAATGAGTCCAAATCTCGGACTCATCAACACCCCCAACTTAAACTTTTGCTTCTCCTCAAGTAAAATTCAAATTCAGCAGTTCAAAAAAAAAGTCTCAAACTGTTACAACCTGAGAGTAATCCCTAGACGTAATACGGCGTACAAAACTCCGAAGAGCCTTATACAAGCCTCTTAGCATATCATAACATAAGAACACATGAAATTTTACGAAAATTTAAAACTTTTCTTTTACAATCGAAATCTTTCATAAAAATATATGAAAGTCTATGACACTATGTCTCAAACCATCTACAATACTTGAATAACACCTTGGGACATAGCCCATACAAAAGTTCTAAAAGTAAAACAAATGACATAAAGGTAATAATGGGTTTGTCCTCAAAGCTATGAGGACTCACCAAATCTTTAAATCCATGCTCCTTAGAAACCTATCTTCCAAGAATAGTACTCGAGTCTCCAAACCCTACACTTTGTAAAAATGTAGAAGAAATATGGGTTAGCATAAAAATGTACTAAGTATGATAGCCATGCATGAAAACCTTTAAAAACATGCTAAAAAGGACATTTATAGTTGAATGCATGCACTTTGCTAGTTTAAAACCATCATTTGGCAAGTAGTGTGAAAACACAATCATAAGCATACAAGACATCATGAAGTAACCTAGACCATAGCATGGTAGACAACAATCACAACTAGTGCACCTAAGAGATTCCATTAGGAACATATACATAGTCAATGCAATCTAGTAATAATATGACATGTGAGAAACACTTCATGAGCCACCTTAAGGCAAGCTTGTACAATGCATAGGTAAGACCCCATAATCCCACCTATACTAAGCAAGTCACTTTAGATCGTCAGTCATGTTTACCCTCTTTTAATCTCATCATTATTCTATCTCTCAAAGACTAGGAACATTCACTTTTAGTCAACCACATCAGGGAAGCAACTCATAGCAACAATCCAAGTTAACACGCAACATTACAAGTACGCTTGAAATAAAATGTAATTACCATTTAGACACAAACACATTCATTACATGAGTCATCTTGATAGACAGGAACCTACCATAACTATTCTCAAAGCCTACTTGTGCAATGCATGGATGAAGTCCCATACCCCCACCCATACTAAATAGAACTCCTCGAATAGCCATAGTACATCCTAGACTTGACCTTGTGGGAATTAGCCTTAACTGACATAGACCATGTGAGCTTGCATGCAATCCGATGTCATGCCCCACATCGAAAAGAGCTGTCCTACTTGCCTAAGGTAGAACTAAAATGTATTATCTTGGAAATAAATCCAATGGCCAAATAACCTACGGGGGCACGTACTTATACGATAAGGAGATTACATCTACAAACCCGGCCTTTCTAGCGGGGGAGCTTCCATTTCATGAGATACATTATAGAAGTCCATCCTTTCTAGCGGGGGAGCTTCCATCTCATATTTAATATCCACTCGGTGCTAGGCATAACTTCCCACTAATACATCTTTAATCTTAAATTGGATTTACAAGCATGAAGGAGTATCTTACCCTCCACCCAACACAATTCATAAGGATAACTCATAGATTCATTAGGTGAGAATGGACTTTCAACCTAAAATCTTCATGATATACTCAATTAGGTGAGAACTAACTTTCAACCTAGAATCTTCAATATGTGATGAAAAACTTTCACATTATACTCATCATGTGTTTATGAGAATGAACTTTCAATTAACACAACAATATCATCATAATCATGGAATCATCATGTCTAAGTGTGTGTAAGTTATAGTAGACTTTCAAATCTACCACAATTATATCAAAGTCATGATCACTTTACTTTCTCAAAATATGGTCTTACATTATGAACACCCTTTCATTATGCATGTACAATATCATATCTTGCACCTTTTAAGGACCAAAGACCATATTCACTCAACACATCTAGCATTCAATTTATTAGACATGGATATAGTCTTAGTTCAAGCAATCTAGTCATTAAGTGCATGATCTCAAACACACATAATATAGGTCATGTTGGTGGAGTCATTCCACAATAAATCACATACAATTCAAAACACAACTGTTGAGGTTACAATCATGCTCATCAAGTATACACAGAAATCCACAACTTGGCATAAATCTCATATTTTACCCCTCTTGGATCAAGGATCATATTCTCCCAATAAATCTAGGTTTACCACATCCAACATGGATAATAATATGACCAAGAAACCACATTACAATAAGAACAATTCAATACAATTGACCTTGTTACAATTCACCCACATTGGAGTCAAAAATTTAGGGTTAGGGGGACTTCCTAGATTCATGGTAAATTTATCATAAAAACATCTTTAAAACTGTAATGAAACCATAATATAAGACAATTAAACAATTGAAAATGATTTGGGGAAGAATCCATGTTTTGAAGAAAACTCTAGGTCTTTGGAGACTTTTCCTACTTTGAAATTGGAGAGTTTAAGTGCTCCATGGAAGAAAGCATTCCATGGATCTAGATTACCATACCTGAATTGATCATTTCCTCACGAAATTGGAGAGAAAAGGCTGCACCTTGAACCCTAAGCTTGACTTTGTTCTTGCTCTTGAATGGAGGCTTAGAGAGAGAAATAATTTGGGAGGGAAATTGTTTGTTTTGGGGTCTTGAATGAATGAACTAATTTTGTTAGTTTAGGGGTCTTTTAAATTGTTCATTTTTAATTAGTATTAACGACCCTACTTAATTAATTAATTAACCCTAAGCCCCTCCCTTAACTCTAACTTAAACTAAAAGTCCAACTCACATGTGTCACCTACGAAACCCCACCCACGGAGCGTGGGTGGGTCCACGAGCCGTGCTGGAAAAATGTGGTTTACATCAGAGAGTTGGAGAAAAATGGGGAGGCTCAGTCTCAACCCACGACCCCCACCTATGGGGTGTGGGTCCACCCACGGCTCGTGGGTGCTCATCCGTAAATGAAGCTGCTTTTGACAGCTTTTTAGGCAGCCCCTTTGGTCCTCCCCAAGGACCCTTGGGGTGGTCCTTGGGGGTCATGCCTTGACGTTCATACCTAGAAACACTTGTACTAGTTAACGTAGGTGCTTTTACAACACTAGTTTTTACGTTAAACCCTATTTAGGCAACTAGTTTATGTTTTAGGTTCTAGTTTAGTCTACTAGTTTTAGGGGGCATAACAATATCTCCCCCTTGGGGACATTCATCCTCGAATGACAATATAGACACCTTAAGGAATTAAAAGCTCAAGACTAGCAGCCCATCATGCATGAAACATCAAAATATGCAAAGTTTACAAATGCACCATTTACAACATTCACTACTCAAAGGAGGCAACTTCAATTCCATCTCAAACATGATCAATGCATAAAAAGGGAGTAGGAACTACATCTAACAACCCAATATGCACAAAGTTCAACATTTCTCATTTTCATAGGAGGAGCTCACTTCTCCACTATAAATAATGCTCAACACAACATCATGGAGTCAATATGCAATTTCTCTCAAGAGCATACTAAAGCATGTCCATCAACATATCTCATGAAGTCAAATAGGCAACTCATACTAAATGCACAACAATATGAGGAACATGAATCATGAAAACCCATTTTCACATTAAACATGAATCTCATAAGGAACATGCATCATTTAAGGAAACCATGTAAAACATATAATTCACACATGACTTCCAACACAAAGAATTTATGGAACACATACCACATACAAGACTTTACACTTATGAAACAAGTCAAGGTAAACTTATCCTCTCAAGCTAAAAGAGGAATAGAAAGAAAGATAAGGATATCGGGACATCTCATTGGCCCCTTTGTCTCCTAAGTAGCACCCTCACCTACAACCTTCACACAAAAACCACTCATTTACACCTTCATGAGAACAACTTCCTCACTCTTCTATTTCTTAAGTTGCCGGTCTAAGACCTCTAACGAAACTTCTAAATTAAAGAGATTCTCATTTAGGCACTCTAGCTCACAAGCACCCTTACCAACACTACTCAAAACCTCATATGAGCCTACAAAATCGGGACTAAACTTCTCAAGCTCACTACACCTCTCAAGGTGGGAAATTCAAGCCAATCCTAATCATAAACATATAAGACACCTAACCCCTTTGCCATCTAAGCACATTCTCCCCCCCTTGGAAGTAAGCCTATACGGTTTCTTCTAAGCCTCATCTCTTTCAATTCTAAGGTTGGGTCAAGCTATCACTCAACTTCCACATACCTCACACAAGGGGATTCTAAACCATGGAGAATTACACTCCTACCCTCTCTTTCAAAGAATCTACTCATTCAACATCTCTAGGCATCACTTAAACTCCACTATTCATCAAATTTTCCGACACACCCTAAAACTCATCATGAGTAAGTCGGGTTCAACCAACAAACAACATAACCTAATGCAACCTATTCATACCAAAAAATTCCATCTAAATCTATCATCTCAACCCTGATCTAGTCATATAGCCATAATTGGCATCACTACTAACCTTTTCTCCCTCGATCCTTGTAGCATGAGCCCTTCAAGTTGTCAAATCCTAAAGACCATCGGATAAGGAATTGGAGAGAGACCTTATAGAGCTAAGCTCTATGGCACGACTTTGAGAATGAAGAAGTGGCATTTTCCTAACATCCAATAGCCTCATATTCATAAATGTGGCATGTTTCACACTATGAACAAGACTCTACTAGATATGGTTTGAGGCATCCTAAAACCATCCCAAAAATCTTGTGCTCTGATACTAAGTTTGTTACGACCAAAGAGTACCCCCTAGATGTAACACAACGTACAGAACTCCAAAGATCCTTATACAAGCCTCTTAGCATACCATAACATAAGAACATAGGAAATTTTATGGAAATTTAAAACTTTTCTTTTACAATTGAAATCTTTCATAAAAATAACCGAGAGTCTATGACACTATGTCTCAAACCATCTACAACATTTGAATAACACTTTGGGACATAGCCCATACAAAAGCTCTAAAAGTAAAACAGATGACATAAAGGTAATAATGGGTTTGTCCTCAAAGCTATGAGGACTCACCAAATCTTCAACTCCATGGTCCTTAGAAACCTATCTTCCAAGAATAGTACTTGAGTTTCCAAACCCTACTCTTTGTAAAAATATAGAAGAAATATGGGTTAGCACAAAAATGTACTAAGTATGATAGCCATGCATGAAAACCTTTGAAAACATGCTAAAAGGACATTTTTAGTTGAATGCATGCACTTTGCTAGTTTAAAACAATAATTTGGCAAGTAGTGTGAAAACACAATCATAAGCATACAAGACATCATGAAGTAAAATAGACCATAGCATGGTAGACAACAATCACAACTAGTGCACCTAAGAGATTCCATTAGGAACATATACATAGTCAATGCAATCTAGTGTTAATATGACATGTGAGCAACACTTCATGAGCCACCTTAAGGCAAGCTTATACAATGCATAGGTAAGACCCCATAATCCCACATATACTAAGCAATTCACTTTAGATCCTCATTCATGTTTACCCTCTTTTAATCTCATCCTTAGACTATATCTCATAGACTAGGAACATTCACTTTTAGTCAACCACATCAAGGAAGCAACTCATAGCAACAATCCAAGTTAACATGCAACATTACAAGTAGCCTTGACATCAAATGCAATTACCATTTAGACACAAGCACATTCATTACATGAGTCAGCTTGACAGATAGGAACCTACCATAACTACTCTAAAAGCCTACTTGTGCAATGCATGGATGAAGTCACATATCCCCACCCATACTAAATAGAACTCCTTGAATAGCCATAGTACATCCTAGACTTGACCTTGTGGGAATTAGCCTTAACCGACATAGACCATGTGAGCTTGCATGGAATCCGGTGTCATGCCCCACACCGAAAGAGGTGTCCTACTTGCCTAACGTAGAACTAAAATGTATTAGCTTGGAATGAATCCAATGGCTAAATAACCTACGGGGGCATGTAGTTATGGTATAAGGAGATTGCTTCTAGAAACCCACCCTTTCTAGTAAGGGCTCTTCCATCTCATGAGATACATTATAGAAGTCCGTCCTTTCTAGCGGGGAGCTTCAATCTCATATTCAATATCCACTCGGTGCTAGGCATAACTTCCTACGAATACATCTTTATTCTTAAATTGGATTTACAAGCATGAAGGAGTATCTTACCCTCCACCCAACACAATTCATAAGGATAGCTCTTTGATTCATTTGGTGAGAATGGACTTTCAACCTAGAATCTTCATGATAGACTCAATTAGGTGAGAACTAACTTTCAACCTAGAATATTCAATATGTGATTAAAAGCTTTCACATTATACTCATTATGTGTTTATGAGAATGAACTTTTAATCAACATTATAATATCATCATAATCATGGAATCATCATGTCTAAGTGTGTGTGAGTGAGAGACTTTCAACTACACCACAATTACATCAAAGTCATGATCACTTTACTTTCTCAAAAGATGGTCTTACATCGTGAACACCCTTTCACTATGCATGTACCATATCATTTCTTTCCCTTTTTAAGGACCAAAGACCATATTCACTCAACACATCTAACATTCGATATATTAGACATGGATATAGTCTTAGTTCAAGTAATCTAGTCATTAAGTGCATAATATCAAACACTAATAATATACGTCATGTTGGTGGAGTCTTTCAACAATAAATCACATACAATTTAACACACAACTATTTAGGTTAAAATCATGCTCATCAAGTATACACATAAAGCCACAACTTGGCATAAATCTCATATTTACCCCTCTTGGATGAAGGATCACATTGTCCCAATCAATCTAGGTTTACCACATTCAGCATGGCTAATAATATGACCAAGAATAAGAACAATTCATCCACATTGGAATCATAAATTTAAGGTTAGGGGGACTTCATGGATTCATGGTGAATTTATCATAAAAACATCTTAAAAACTGTAATTAAACCATAATATAAGACAATTAAACAATTGAAAATGATTTGGGGAAGAATCCATGTTTTGAAGAAAACCCTAGGTCTTTGGAGACTTTTCCTACTTTGAAATTGGAGACTTTAAGGGCTCCATGAATGAAAGCATTCCATGGATCTAGATTACCATACCTTAATTGATGATTTCCTTACGAAATTGGAGAGAAAAGGCTCCACCTTGAACCCTAAGCTTGACCTTGTTCTTGCTCTTGAATGGAGGCTTAGAGAGAGAAATAATTTGGGAGGGCAATAGTTTGTTTTGGGGTCTTGAATGAATGAACTAATTGAGTTAGTTTAGGGGTCTATTATATAGTTAGCTTTTAATTACTATTAACGACCCTACTTAATTAATTAATTACCTCTACACCCCTCCCTTAACTCTAACTTAAACTAAAAGTTCAACTCACAAGTGTCACCTACGAAACCCCACCCACAGAGCGTGGGTGAGTCCATGAGCCGTGTTGGAAAAATGTGATTTACATCAAAGAGTTGGAGAAAAATGGGGAGGCTCAGCCTCGACCCACGAACCCCACTTACGGGGTGTGGGTCCACCCACGGCTCATGGGTGCCCATCCATAGATGAAGCTGCTTTTGACAGCTTTTTAGGCAGCCCTCTTGGTCCTCCTCAAGGACAATTGGGGTGGTCCTTGGGGGGTCATGCCTTGACGTTCATACCCAAAAATACTTGTACTAGTTAACGTAGGTGATTTTACGACTCTA
Source organism: Solanum pinnatisectum (assembly GCA_035578085.1). Classification (NCBI taxonomy): domain Eukaryota; kingdom Viridiplantae; phylum Streptophyta; class Magnoliopsida; order Solanales; family Solanaceae; genus Solanum; species Solanum pinnatisectum. Next base: position 36,046,361 of record CM069084.1, on the reverse strand, counting down.
CTTTTTACGTTAAACCCTATTTAGGCCACTAGTTTATGTTTTAGGCTCTAGTTTAGTCTTCTAGTTTTAGGGGGCGTAACATAAACAGTGCTACAAAAGACTTAATCATGAATGCACACAACAAGACTCAACTTACTCATGCAAGGATCAATTGTGCACTCAAAGATTCATGTTGTGAATCACCATTATCAAATATTCTCAAGTTCACAATACTTGCTTCAAATGCAAGATCATGCTCAACAAAGGTACTCAAATGCCCTCACAACAAAGATGATTCCATATTCATACACAATTGTTCAACACTTTATAGCTCTGGAATCACATACAACTCTCGCACTCACAAAGATGAACACATGCATGACTTCACCCAGAGGCTTGCCCTTATTTTCCAATCAACATTCGCTTCAGCTCACTCAAGAACAAAAAGGTCTTTTCAAGGCTTGCAACGGTGCTGAGTGTAAAGGTATGGTCATTTAGGCTCAGTTGTTGCTATCCTTATGAAATGTGGTATGAACATCAATTTCTTCCCTTTTCTTCAACATTTTCACTCATGCTCAAAATTCACCCTACTGTTCACTTCTCCTGGAATATCAGATACCCCATTTCTTTTGCAACTTTCACAACTTTATTTCACAACTTTTTCATTCTTTTTCTTTTTACTTCTTCATTTCTTTCTCTCTTTTTTTTTTATTTTATGGAGGGGTTCCATCTTTTTCAAGTCCATGGATCAAGGGGGACTTCTTCACACTTTTTGATTTTCCTCCTCTTTTCACCACATCCCTAACTTAGGCTTTTAGCCTAAGTTAGCTATTCAAACGCACCACACTTCATGAGGATTATGGGTGAATGGATAAAGAGGGGTCACAATTGGATCAAGTTTCTTCCAAGAAAAGGACAAGGCTCAAAGGGGTTCAACAAAGTTCACACACTCACAAGGTTGGCCACAAAAGAGGTACACTGTCAAATTGTTTCACTCTTCAAAATTGTTGCCTAAGATCATTTCAAGAGCTTGCATCACTTAGTCAACGGGACCAACGGGGAAAATTCTAGGTGTCATCACACAAGGTTCACGGTAAGCTCATCACACAAGGCATTGGCACAAATATCAAACAAGACTCCACACTTTCGGTAGTGTGCAATGTTCATCACAAAAGACTCATTCGATAATCGGCTAGTTACAATAAGATGCACAAAGTTCACACATTATCTATGCAACTTCATTTGGCCTCATCGTAGCCGCGCATTCATTTTTGTTCAATTAAGAGCACTATTCAAGTCATTGGTATTTATGATGATTGATACTCAAATTTGAAAAAGAACAGCCACAATCACATAACCATTTGTATTCACAACAAGGAGCCATAAGCTCAAACATCAGCAAAACACAATATCAAAACACAAAAACCAAATAATATATACACAGAATAGTCACAAGAGGTACGTATGGAAATACCTCACCCCACCACAAATAAAAAAGGCAGTTGTCCTCAAATGCAAAAAATAATCAAAGTCAATAAAAATGACAGAGAGAGAGGTAAAAAAGGGTCTTGTCTACACAGTCGCTCCATCTGTCGTAGCAACAGTGCCCAGGGTAGCAACAACACTAGATCTAGCCATGGTGGTGTCCGCCAATGAAATCTGCACGGCTGAATCTACCATGGCCTTCTCAATCTCTGTAAGGCCCTCATAAGAAGCCTCTTCATCGACATTATGGTGCTCCTCATCCGTCTCAGCCTCATCTCCAATGGTAGCCGAAGGCACATCGGTCTCAGCTGGCTTTTGGGGATCTCCACAATCCCAAAAACCATGGACATATCTGTGGACTTCAGCTGGTTTGCATCCTTCCTCAGCTCAGCAATTGCGGCCTTTAGAGTCATCACCTCATCAGTAGTCCCTTGGCCTCGCTCACACATCGTTATCTATGCCGCAAGGGCATCAATAAATGCACTAAGGGGTGTCACAGCAACAGTAAGGGCCCTCTCAATCATCCCAGGAATGGTGGCCTCAAGCTTGGAGGCATGCCTATCAGTAGAGTGGGCTAGATGCCCTATCTGTAGTACTGCAGCCTAGGTGAGTAGAGGTCGAGAAATAGCAGCAGCAGTAGACCTAGGAGGAAGGGGAGCTATAGAGGATTTGGGAATCACAGAAGGAACAACACTAGATATACCTGAAGGCCCAAGGGCTGGAGTAGGCAATGTTGCCTCTACAGGTAGTATCTCAGCATCAACAACCGAGGAAGAATCTACCGGGGCTACCTTCTTTTTCTCAGTCTCATCTTTCAGGTACTCAGCCTCAATTCACCAAAAGTTGGTACAGGATGTGGGAATCACTTCAATATCCCTCTTCTCATATCGAGGCACTCGGGCTTGTCTGCATATCTCAGTGATCAGCACCGAAAAGGAAAGAGAAGTCTGACGCTGCTTGGCCCTCAGGGCCATTTCTTGGCCATTGATCATACCCAAGTTTAGCCTTGTTCCATCAATGATGCAACCAAGGCAGGCTGCTTTCGCGTAGCGAAGGATAGACTCATTTTGGGATGGCATGATAGAACTATTGATAAAGCCAAACCAATAATTTGCTGCTACATTAAGGTCTTTCTTTTCTATGGGTGCTCCAACCTTGATCCACCTAGGAGTACTGTCAGATAACAGAGGGAACAACCGCTTTTTCATATTCTCCAATGTTGTTGTCCTAATCATGTGTTGACAGTCATCCTCAATATATTTTGTACATTCCAGAACTCATTGATAGCATCACTATCACACTTCACTTTGTTTCCCCTGACAACCACATAAGCAACCAGCTTGAATTTAACTGCATGTTTCTTTCCTTGTGGCATTAGGGCTCCGTAGGCAGTGTAGAACTCCCGGGCCCAATTTGGAATGTAAGGGCCACAGGGTCTAGTGAATATCTGGAACTTGTGGGACTTTAAGCAGCTCCAGATCTCTGGGTACCTGTCTATTAATCCATCAGTAGACAATATTTTCTCCTCGATGATGGTCCTTAATTCCTCATTCTTCAGTCTGGTTATAGGCTGGGGAGGAGTACGCTATGCAGGTAGTGCTGGGACCACAGCCTGATCTGGAACGGGAGGAAAAGTATGAGTCTCAGGCACCTTAATCCTAGATGGATCATGCATCCTCTTGGAGCGCAGTTCAGCACTCTAGGCCATCAGTAGCTCATCATCCTTAGGCTCAGAAGTGGTAGCCTGAGGATCCTAGTGCTCACCCTCACTCTTAGAAGTGGTGAGGTGAGTGGCATATATCCCCTCACTATCGGAGTTGACCTCCGGTGATGCATAAACAGGTGCCTTTCCTTTCCTATTGATGGTAGGCAATTTTATCGCCCTTGCCCGGGATGTAGCTACATCCTCATTTATGGTGAGTTCCTTTACCTTTTGCGGGGCGGCATGTCTCGACCTGCTACTTTTGGTCTAGCCATATCTGCAACACACATTAGAGAATGTTAGAAATAGTTCAAGGAAAGTTCAGAAAATAAGTTGCAGACAGACTCGCCAAATCACTTTGAAGAGCCAGATCGGGTTCGCCGAAAGGATTGGCTCAAAATTTCCCCAGAAAAATGGCATATCAACGATGAGAAAGGCCTTTCGGTGAATCGTCACCCTCATTCTGTGAGCACAGACTACCTTGCCGAAAGTTACAGTGTATTTTAGGGGTTAGGGGTGCAGAAAAGGCAATCAAAGAAGACTTTCAACGAGTCGCCAACTACACTCGGCAAGCTCAGGCTTCTAGCCAAAAAGTTACAGAACCAAAACCAATCAAAGCATGAAATTAAGGGCGATCAAAGGGGATTTCGGCGAACCGCCAAGTGGTTCGACGAGCTCGACCTAGCTCGCTAAACTACCCAACGTGCTATTTTCAACCCCAATTTCCAAAATCAACCCCACAGCCCCCAAAATCAAAATCAAACCACATACATTTTCAATTAAGCCCAGACCCATTAGACCCATGCCACCGTGGTACTTAAACTTCCTCCGGTTTGGCCAAAATTGGTCATTTGACGACTTTAGCCCTTAAGAATGACGTCAAATACTCTATCATTGGGCAAATCACGTCATTTAGCACAATTTGGGTTACTCAGACTTTACCCGACTAGACCCAAAAACATAATAGCACAACCCAATAATTTATGATCAATTTTAAAGCATGAATTTCAGAAAATCAACAATAGAGGCAATTTAGGCATGATATCAAAACTAAAATAGGCACACAAGCACATATTTATGATTTCAGAGAGGCCCAACACACATCAACATAATTTATAACAATGCAAGTGAGTTCAACTGTTATATACAAGTTTGGGGTTCAGAAAACCAACCTTTAATATCAAATATATGAATTTGTAAAGCTAGGCGGCAAAGAATTTCACTCCGAACATGAGAATGGCGACCAAAAAGCAAGAAAATGAAAAAATATAGGAAATTTGAAGTGCGGGTTTGATTGTATTAAAGTTAAAAGTGAAGGAATGTGAAAGAGTTTGAAAGTTTAAACCTTTGGCCTTTTAAAATCGTTCAGTTCGTGCCCTTTCGGCGATGTTAGTCGACCTCGCCAAACCACTCGATGTCACGTCGAGTGGTTACTTACCTCGTTGAGTTTTAAAAGACCTCCAGTTAACTTGGGGGTCCAAACGGCGGACAAAGTCAGGCTCGCCGATCTATTTGGTGATTTGCTGACTTGTCCATGGGCCCACCAAGTTTTACAGACTCCATCTTCATAATTTCTTGAGTCCAACGACGGTCTAAGTCGAGCTCGCCAACCTCTTCGGTGAGTCACTGACTAGACATTTTTCTTGCTAACCTGCACTTTTCAAACATATTCCATACTTTAATCTTCACAATCAACACATGTTATTCCAAAAACAAAAAAGAAAGCAAATAAAAACTTGGGTTGCCTCCCAAGTAGCTTCTTAGTTAACATCGTAGCACGATGCAAGTCCTTGCTCAAACCTCATTCTTGGGGTTTGCCATAGTATCACTAGGGAACCCCTCCCCCTTTATTGTCTCGGGTTTAAATGAGAAGAAATTTGACCCATTTGGGTCTCCAACTGCTTGATAGAGACAGAATGAGAAGTCAACGTCTGGTTAAGGGTCGATACATCTTCCTTCATCTCTTTCAAAATTTTATCGAACCCTTCAACCTTGTTGAGAGTACGAGAGAGTATATCATCAGACCAGCCACCCTCAGAATCTTTGGGCTTCTGACGCTTATGGGGAGGAACATACCTATCCTTCTCCCTATCTCTTTCCTTTCAAGTGGGGGTTACGATTCCTCCACTCTCTATCACGATCTCTCCAGCCCTCGTCCAAGTTCCAACCTTGGTCACCACCCTGCCTTGGGCAGTTAGCACGATAACCTCCTCCTTGGTTGGCTAGGACGTTTACTTCCTCATTGTACAGCGCTTCAAACATGGCCTCATCGGGGTTTACACACCCCACACCCATAACATTGACACTCCTAGCACCATCTCCCATGACATTTTTGGCCAAAATGTCAAGTTGGGTCATCATCTTTGCCATGTTTTGGTCCCTCTATTGATCTTTCTCAAGCTACTCCTTTGTTAATTTAAAAGTGAGAGGGGAGACTTGATCTTCACGGTGTACCATGCTCGGTTAATTTTTTTCATACCATCCAAGAGCTGGGCTGCTATAATGTAAGGTTGTTGCATCAAACCTCCCAAAGAAAGTTGATCACCTACTCCCTTGTTCACCGAATCAAGGCTTCAGTAAAAGTATTGCAGCAAAACGTTATCGGGCAAACTATGAGTTGGGCATTACAGCACCAACTTCTTAAATCTTAGCCAAGTCTCATGGATTGACTCACCCTTCAAACACTTGAAGCTTTGGATGCTGCCCCTAAGTGTCATCATCTTCAAAGAGGGGAAAAATCGCACTTGGAATACAGTGACAAGCTCTTCCCATGAAGTGATAGAATCTCTTGGCAATTCAGGCAACCATTTACATGCTTCTCCCATTAGAGAAAATGGGAACAACCTCAACCGGACCGACTCTTGAGATATGTTCTTGAAGGAGAACGGCCCAAAACATCAATAAAGTTCCCTCTATGCTTATGGGGATCCTTATGATCCAACCCACCAAACAACCATTTCAATTGTAAGAGCTACAACATGGTTCTTGTAATATGGAACACACGTTCCCTTTAGCCGAAGGCAAGCAAATGGAACCAACTCCACCCACAAGATTTGGGTCATTGACATTTGGTTCATTGACGTCGTTGAAGTTCTGATGTCATCTTGGTGGCCCACTTAGCTACCATTGTTTCCATTGACACTCATTTCCTCTGTTTTAAATAGCAGCACACAAACCAAAACTAAAAGTAAGTACATTCAACTATAACTAAAAAGAACAAAATTCAACATCACCAAAAAAATCTCAAACAACACCACTCCCCGACAGCGGCGCCATTTTGATTAACATTTCAAGGACACTTCATCTAATTCGAAGTGTCAACGATCGCTAGTTAGTATAAAACCCAACTAAATAAGTTGGGGTTGACCCTCAAGGATCGGTACATGTTTTAGTGTCAATTGGGAAGTATGAACATGATCAAATCAGTCATAGGAATAAAAATTATCTAATAAAGACATCATTTAAATCAGGGGGTGGCACAAATGTCAAATGAGGGATTTGGTTTGAAATTATCAACTACAAATAGTAGCAAACAATACGAAATAACAATAATGAGATGGGTTCTTAGGATGTGATTCAATTATAGGCTAATATAGACAAATGGGAAAATTGCAACTATTAGAACATAGCTAGATATTAGTGAGTAAGCTAGGCTATAGAGGAGATAAACTTTCTCTCGAACAATTTACCTCGAATCAAGTTGATTTCTCTCGAACATCAACAAACATGCAAGATAAGAACAACCCACACCTTAGTCCGTTCACTCTCTCGAGCTGAATGTGTGAGATTGGGTTTAGGATTCACTCTCTCGAGATGAACCCAGGTCAACCCAATACCCATAGACCATCAATCAATAAGTTTAGTTTTAAAACCTCTCTCTCGAACAAGACAAAAACATAAGGGTAGAACTGCATTTGCAACTACAATTCTTAAATTAAACCACAATTAATGATTGAACTCACTTCTAAATAGCATTTAAACTAACAATTAGCAAAACCCATAAACTAAATCAGCCCATAATCACATAATCACATCCCAAGAATTGGGGTTTTAGCTAGACATCATAAAAAGGTCAAAACAGTTACCAAATTAATTATCCATCAACTGGGTAAGTGTAGATTTGTCCTTACAATGCTCCAATTCGAAGAATCTCGAAGACCCACTTCCAATTTCTCAAAAGTGAAAAACTTCAACTCTTCAAAACTAAGGAAAAACTAGAGAAAATTGTCTCACCAATTCAAAACTCAAAAATAAAATTCAAAAATATATCCTAAGATTAGAATTGATACTAAACTAAATGTTCAAAAATGTATTTATAGTCACCAAATATGTGTTGCGAAGAATCAGTCAGCGAAGTAAGTCGGGCTAACCGAACAACTTAGCGATCCACCCTTTGGTCACTTCCATCACCCTTCTGCCTTGGTATTTAGCATCCTCATGGTCTGTAACTTTGGGCGATTTAAAACTGCATCGCATAACCACTCGGTGATCCATCGACTGCTCTTTTCTCGCGCCAACTTAGTTCTTTCCTTCAGGGCTCGGCACACTGGAACTTTAGGCGGTCAAGTAGCCATTAGGAGACTCGCCAAGTGGGCTTAGCGATCACCAGGCTTGCCTTTCTTCATTCTTTCAGCCTATTTTGTTCCTTTTTGCAAATTAGTGTCCTTACTTTGTTCCTCAATCCATATACCTGGAAATCAAGGGTTTTATATCAGTTATTGTCACAAAATAAGCATTTGAGGACACTAAACATATATAAATATAGCCCTAAATGAGTCCAAATCTCGGATTCATCACCAATCCAAACACATAATTCATCATTCTAGCTCTTAATTCTAGAACCATCTCTCGAGCATAGTGAGATAGTTGGGTAAACATAAAACCATATTCTTTCACACTCATACCATCTTTCTTTAGATTCACAGACTCTTACACCTTAGCCTTTCTTATCACCTGGTAAAGAAATGGTTCAGAAACACTTTTTCAAAGCTATACTAGACCGTTGGAGCGATGCCCTCACCACGAACTTCCTCCCACTTATCATACCATACATTTGAAATATCTTTGAGTTGATAAGAAACAAGTTCAACTCTCTTAGTTTCAGTAGCATCCATCACCTTCAGAATTTTCCACATCTCATCAATGAAGTTTTGAGAGTTTTCTTCTACCTTTGACCTTATAAACACTCACAGGTTCATCAAGAGGAATTCCTTAATCCTTGACACACTTGATGGTTCATGTGAATTGGAGTTATGAGGTGTTGTTCCCTAACTGCCTGACTGAGAAGCAACCAATTAAGTGAGTATTTGAATAGATCCCCTAAACTCTACCACAAAAGTAGTAGTACGGGGACATTGAGGAGTAGGTGGTTATGGAACCCATAATGTGTTGTGAGGTATAGCTTGAGTTCCAACACTTGCACCCAGATCTGTTGAGAGAGCTCTATACCTAGTTTGTATCCTAGTTGGTGGAGGCATATTGCTTGCATCGGTTCTAGTGGGAACCTTAGTATTTGCAACATTTTATATGATTAGTGGTACACTTTGGAGGTATGATTTGAATTTCGTGAATAAACTAGTTAGAAGAAGCTCTATAGAGTTAAACTCTATCGTACAAACTAGAATATGAAAAAAGGATAGTATTTTCTAACATCATGCAGCCCCCATATTATAGATGTGGTGAGTTTCACACCCATAAGAAAGACTCTACTAGATACAACTTCATAAACATTCTAGGAAACTTGAGCTTTACGCTATGATCTACCAAGTTTATTATACCACGATCCTACATCCTAGACGTGGACGACACTCGAAACTATTTTTTTTTCCCAAGCCCTTTGCCTATCTTACTGCTAAACTAGAAAGGTGAACAACTTATGTAGAAGTTTTATGGATATGAGCATCACAAAGATTTAAACACAAATAAACAATCTCAAAATCTTTATCTAAAAGTCTAAAAGGTCTGAATAATAATATTAGTAATATGTGTTTGAAAACATCAGAAATAATAACTTAAATGACTCTTCTAACTTATTTTATGAATTCTCTAATAAACTGAATATAAGTGTCGGGACAAGACCCATGTCTACTTGACTACTACTAGCAAAGACTAATAATTAATTGAACTGAACTAAATAAACTAGAGCCCTCTAAAATCAAAGAGGTCTCATCAAAAGCTAGTAGAAAGAGTCATGCTGAAGCGCATACCAACAATCACGAATACATGAATATCATTTAAAGATGCAACACAAAATGGTGTTAGTACATATTGAATGTACGGTATGTAAAATAGTTTAATGAAACAACTAATTAATTGAATTTACTAAACCGGGAGAGAATAACTGAAAATATACTAAAATATAGATAGTTGCAAAGTAAATCATGCAAGCGTACTTTTAACATCTAACTTTACAACCGAATATTCATGCAATAGTAGCAATGTAGAAAATAACATGCTTTACTTTTCTTTGGGGAGTTTCTCTAGCTGACAATCATCACATGAGCTCATGATGATATAACATCTTGTCCATATTTTCAGAGTCATCATATACTTTGTCAGGGTAAAGGATAAACTTAACTAATGGATCCAATCTCTAAGCCCTTGCCAGTGGATTTCTGAGAAGTCGCCTGATTCAACGGCACTATCATATACTATGATGGTGGTGTAGTAATGAGGTTTGGATTATCTAAACCTTATCCAACTCAGTGCTCAATAATATTCTCAAAACAATGCAATAATGTTCAATAAATATAAGATGTCCCACATAGGGAAAATGCTCCATTTTAGGGGAGAACTGATAATATTTGTCTTGAGTTAATACTCAAAAATGCTTCTTTATATTTGTATTGAACTTTCATTCCATTTTAGGGGAGAACTGATAATCTTTTTCTTGAGTTAATACTCAAAATTGCTTCTTTATAATTGTATTGAACTTTCTTTAAAAGGCTATACTTTTATGAGAAATTAGTTGTACTTTCTCTAACTAAGATATGTTTTCTTTAAAGCTAACAATGTTTTTATTTCTGAAAATAATGCACTTGAAGTCATTTATGATTTTTTAAAACTCTTTTTGAAATACTACTTTAAGGTTTGGAATTTACTCTACTCATAAAATAATGCATAAAAAATAGTATGTCAATGCTTTCAAATAACTCTTTGGCTAAAAAGAATTCATGTGGCATATTAAGCATGAAAAAATTAAAGGTTATTAATATTATGAAGTATTGAAATCTCTGTAATGAAATCAAGAATCAACCATATGAATAGAGAGAGAACTTCGAACATATTGCACTTTGGGGTAAAATCCTAATTTGGTCTTGCTAATTGAATTTGTAGATGTATGGTGTGAGGAAGAACTTAATCCCTTACTATGATAGCTTTACATATCTTGGAGAACAAGACTTCTTGAAGAAATCTTGATTGAGAAACTTGATACCCTAGGTTTGTTCTTCTTGATTCTTGCCTAGTGAGAAAGATATGAGAGTATTATGAGGTAATACTACGATATAATCCCTAATTAGGTACTAAAATATTGAGGTTTAAACTTAGGAAGAATGGAAAAATACTAAAATAACACCAATTAAAAATTTATCGGAATACTGCACAAAGGTAAACCACGGTCCAGGGAACTCAAATAAAAAATTGAGTCTCTAAAGCTCATTTCACGAGCTCAATCTGCAATCTGTGGTTTGATCCACAATCAGTATATTGGGTTCGTGGAAATTATGTTGAAAAATAAGTTTATGAAGTTGTTTCATTCCACGAGCTCAATCTGTGGTCTGTGGTTCTGTAACACCTCAATTTTTTGAAAAAGGAGAAAGGGTCTTTTGGGCCTTCAGTCTGGTTCTAGGGGTCCCATCTATGGACCGTCGACGACAACCCTAGGAAGAGGGAAAAGTTTTTCAAAATCAAGTTCAGTACCCTTTTTACGATTCACCAGGATGGTCCATCATCCTATCTACGAATTTTAGATATGTCTCCTAGGTGAATCCCAGACTTGGTGAAATTTTAAGGATTAAAGTTGGATTCTACGGTTGGAGTTTACGGACCGTAGGAAGACCTATGAGCCGTAGAAATGTTTTGTCAAAAGATAGGTGATTTTCATGGTCCCAATACTTGGTCTACGGCTAACCAGTACAAACCATAGAACCATATAAAGATTTACGGTCAGTAGGTTGGAACAGTACGTCGGTCAAGTCCGGTAGTTATTTTAAGGGGTTTTTAAGTCTTTTCCCTAATTTTTTTAATCCAAAATTATGTCATTTTGCCTTCTACCCCTATATAAAGCTTTTAAGCCCCAAATTATCATTTTCTATTCATTCTCCTAAATTCCCCCAATTCTCTCAAGGCTAAGGAAGATGAGGAAGAACTAGGGTTCATCCAAGTCTCCAATTCTCCATTCTTTTTGGGCTTACAATATCAAGGTATGTTGGTATTCACCCATGGAGTCATTTCCTCCAAGGGGTCCACAAAGTTTCCAATTTCTTCCTTCAATTTCAAGTGATTCAAATTAGGATTTCTATCCAATCTTTATGGGTTTCATTCATATATGGTTGATTATAGTTAATTAAGTCTTTTAATGCATGATTTAATGTTAATTCATGATAGTAGTTGAAATTATGTTGACCCATACATGATCCATAGTGTTTGATTAAGAACCCATGATGAAGGTTATGAACTATGAATTATGAATCTATGAAGATACGCATGTTTTTATGAAATTATTGTAAATGATTTGCGGATGCTTTGAGAGGAAAGTATCAATGCTATTGTGAAAGAATTTCTCACTAACTATTATGATCATGATTGTGTGAAAGGTATTTCTCACATATGAATTCACATTGGTGAAAGGTTTTTTCATCTATGTTGAATTATGTTTAAGGAACTATTCTATGTTTTGATCTTGAAAAATGTTGATTGGTATTGATCATTGTCTTTCCTATGTTAAAATGATATTTGACTTTTATCTATTCTATTGGGATTTAGACTAAGCATTGAGAGGGCTTAAGATAGAGGCTCAGTAGGGTAGTCTCTAGTAGAAACCTCTAGTTCCAAACTACGTTCCCTCGTAGGATTGTTTTGAATGACCTATCTAGTGGATCCACTTTAGCAAATGATGATATATACGGATTCTATCTTGGCAAGTAGATTCCCCCTCTTTCAATATAAGGGATATACCAGATTCCATTATATAGATCTCATGGTCTTATTATCGGTTAAAGCTAAGATCCCACCTATGATTTTCATGTTTTACTTCCTTATGTTTAAAATGTCCAAATATTGATCATGTCTACATGTTTTAAACCATTACGCTTTCATGTCCATGTTTATGCATAGTGCCCCATAATTAGTACATTACATGTACTAATGCATATGTGTGCCTATATTATCTCAAAATGTAGGGTCCGATGTTCCTACTTCTCACACTTATGGCTAGACATCTATTGAGCACTTCAAGTGATTGGTGAGTCCTCATGTTCTGAGGACCGAGACACTTTATTTCTTTATGTCATTTAAATTTTTGGACTTTTGTATGTGATGTATGGTTATGTCTCAGTCACTTTCCTTATGATGTATTAGTTTACTTATGGAGACTTAGGTTAGACTTTCGCTTTATCAAACTCTTTTGATATATTAAATGCTATCTTTTAAAGTCTTTAATTCTATTAATGTGTATGTTGTATGTTAAGTGACTTGTGTAGGGCCTCTCGGGGTTCTACACACTATGATAAACCTAGGGTCTACTTTGAATTGTGATGGGTTCAATCCACGAGCCATAGTTTGAGTTCGTGAAAATAAAGTTCTGAAAACTCTGCTGAGAGTGTTTTGAGAATATCATTTGTTCCAAGTTTATACATTTATGACGAACAATTTTGATCCTAAGAGTAGAATTTGTAAGGTATTACACGTTCTTATACTCATGATCATATACTCTCTAGTATATTACCCATGAACGGAATTGAGGTTCTGTAGAATATACTACAAGCATGTGGAATTGACTTAAAAGGTCATTAGGACTAGTTTTTGCCTTTGACAAAGATTATTTACAATAACTATTCTCATTTTAGGATTCAATTAGCTCCACTTGTGGCTTTGTATAGTAGAAGAGGTTTTTCTTCAATAGGTTAGTTTGATATTATCAGGGTCAGTCCATAGGGTAAAATATTGTTGAAGGAATCTACGGATAAGGTGAAATTGCTTCAGCGAGTAAGAATCTAACTTCTTACTTACTATTTCCTATAACACATCAGATTTTGGAAAAGGGAGAAAAGACCTTTTTAGGCTGCAGTCTAGTTCTACGGATCGTAGATGACAACCGTAGGAATATGGAAAATATTTTTTTTCAAAATCAAGTACCAGTACCTTTTTTATAGTTTATTAGGACGGTCCTTCATCCTATGTACGGGTTGTAGATAACTTTCATAGGTGAGTCCCAGACTTAGTGGAATTTTGAGGGTTAAAGTTGATTTCTACGGTTGGTGTCTAAGAAACATAGGAAGAACTACGAGCCATAGAACTGTTCCATCAAAAGATAGGTAATTTTCATGGTCCCAGTACTTGGTCTACGATTGACCAGTACGGACCATAGGTCCGAACCGTAGGTCAAGTCAGGCAGTTATTTTAAGGGGCTTTTGAGTCTTTTCCTAATTGTTTTAACCCTATACTACATTGTTTTAACTTCTACCCTAAGCGATATATAAATATCTTAAGCCCCAAATTACCCACTTTCAATTCATTCTCCAAAATTTCCCCTAAATTCTCTCAAGACTAAGGAAGAAGAGTTGGGTTTCATCCAAGTCTCCAACTCTCCATTCTTTTTGGACTTCAAACATCAAGGTATGTGGGTATTCACTCATTGAGTACTTTCCCCCTTAGGGTCCCTAAGGTTTCCAATCCCTTCCTCCAATCTCAATTGATTTAAGTTAGGGTTTTCAATTCAATCTTTATGAGTTTCATTCAATAGTGATTGAATATTGTTAATTAAGCCTTCTAATGCATGATCCAGTGTTAATACATGATATTTAGTTGAAATTATGTTGACACATGCCTAAATTATAATTCGCAACTATGAACCTATGATTAACTCATTAACCTACGAATTCTTATTTTTATGAAGTTATTGTAAATGATCATGGGATGCTTTAAAAGAAAGCTATTAATGTTATTATGAAATGTTTTATCTCATGTTACTATGATCATGATTGTGAAAGGTATTTCTTACATACGAATTCACATTGGTGAAAGGTTTTCTTATCTATGTTGAATTATGTTTAAGGAGTTATTCTATGTTTTGATCTTGAAAGATGTGGTTTGGTGTTGATCATTGCCTTTACCATGTTATATTGGTATTTGACTTTTACCTATTCCGTGGGTACTTAGATGTAGCACCGAGAGGGATTTGAGGTGGAGGCCCAAATAGGGTAGTCTCTAATAGCAACCTCTAGTCCCAAACTATGTGCCCCCGTAGGAGAGTCTTAAATGACCTAGATAGTGGATCCACTTTAGCAAATGATGATATGTACGAATTCTAACTTGGCAAGTATATTTCCCTTCTTTCGGTATGAGGGATATACCGAATTCCATGATATAACTCTCATGGTCTTATTGTCGGTAAAGTTAAGATCCCACAAAATTACTATGTTTTCTTCAAAGCTTTTCTTATGTCCTTTATTTCAAATATGTTGACTATACCTTATGATAATTATGTTTTGCTTCCTTATGTTTAAAATGTCCAAATATTGATCATGTCTACATGCTTTAAACCATTAAGCTTTCATGTCCCTGTTTACGCATAGTGCCTCATACTTAGTACATTTCATGTACTAATCTATACTTGTGCCTACATTATCTCATGAATGTAGGATCTGACGTTCCTACCTCGCATACTTGTGGCTAGACATCTATTAGGCGCTTCAAGTGATTTGTGAGTCCTTATGTTCCGAGGACCGAGACACTTTATTACTTAATATCATTTTCCATTTTCAGACTTATATGTGATGTATGGGTTACTACCCAATCACTTTTCTTATGATGTATTAGGTGGATTTTGAGACATATGTTAGACTTCACTTTGTCAAAATCTTTGATATATGAAAATGTTATCTTTTAAATTCTTTAATTCTATTATCTTGTATGATGTATATTAAGTGGTTTGTGTAGAAAATCTCAGGGTTCTATATGTCATGTTATGCCTAGGGTCTACTTTGGGTTGTGACAATCTTGGTTTTCAGAGCATAAGATTTAGAAAGGTCATATGATATCTCATAAGACACATCGAGTAGAGTCTTATTCATGAATGTGAAGCGCGTTATATTTATAAATATGAAGCTATAAGACGTTTATAAAATTCCAATTCTTTCATCACTCCAAAGTTGTGCAATATAGTTAAACTCTTTATGTCTCTCTCCTAATCATTATCCGATGCTTTTTAGGATATGGCCCCTCAAAGGCATACGTTAGGAGAAATTTGAATGAGAATGTGGAATGAGAAGCTCCACAAGTTATGGCCGACCCTTTGTCCAAACAAGTGACTAATGTGGAGTTTCAAGCTGCTTTACAAGTATTGGCTGAAGCCATGACGGCTCAAGCCAATAGGGAAGTAGTGTTCCACATGAACCCAAATATGGGTACGATGGCAACTAGAGTGAGGGATTTCACTAGAATGAATCCCCTAGAGTTTCATGGTTTCAAGGTTGAGGAAGATTCTCAAGAGTTCATTGATGAGGTATACAAGGTTTTGAAAACTATGGGAGTGACACCGATGGAAAAGGCGAAATTAGCTGCCTACCAACTTAATGTTGTTGCTCAAGTTTGGTTCAACCAATGGAAGGAAGAGAGGGAGGTTGATTGAGGTCTTCTTGATTGGGAGAAATTTAAGATTGCTTTCCTTGATAGGTTCTTTCCCCTTGAGATGAAGGAGGCAAAGGTACTTGAATTCATCAACCTTCGTCAAGGAAATATGAGTGTTAAAGAGTATGACTTAAAGTTCATGCAATTGTCAAGATATGCTCCTACTATGGTTGTTGATCTAAGGGCAAAGATGAGCAAGTTTATTTTAGGTGTGTCCAAGATGGTGGTTAAGGAATGCCGTACAACCATGTTCATCAAGGAATGGACATTTCTCATATAATAATTCATGATCAACAAGTTAAAGAGGAGAAACTTAAGGGAAAGTCTAGGGAGGCAAAGAGGGCAAAGACCGGTGATAGTGCCTTTTCACATTCAAGGTTCTATCCGACAAAGGTTTTTCAATCAAGGATCCTCCAATGCTCTGACTTCTAAGTTCAACAAAGATTGGGTGTCTAACCCTAAGCCTCAAGGAGGAAATAGTGGTGGAAATGGGCAAGAGTCATCCTGAAGAACTCTTGATGGGTATGGATAATTGAATTTGGTTGTGGTAAAAGTGGTCAGTGCTTGAGATATTGTTCGTCTAGAATTGATAAGGGAAGGGATGGTAGGCTAGATCCGCTTAGTGGTTTGGGTTCAAGTACTCCAAAGCAAAACCGATTGTATGCACTTCAAACTCGTCATGATCAAGAGGGTTCTCCCAATGTTATTACAGGTATTTTGAAAGTCTTTCATCTTAATGTTTATGCTTTGCTTAATATGGTGCTACCTTGCCTTTTGTGATGTTATATGTGGCTATAAGGTTTGATGTTTCTCCGGATGTGCTGATAGACCCTTTTTCTGTCTCTATACCTATTGGAAAATCCATTATTACTAAGAGAGTCTATAAAAATTGTCATGTCTCCTTATCTCATAGAGTCACTCTCACTGATCTTTTAGAGCTCGATATGTTATATTTTGATGTTATTCTCGATATGGATTGGCTCTATTCTTTTTATGCTTCTACTGATTGTAGAACCCGAGTTGTCAAGTTTTAATTGCCTAATAATCCTGTCTTATAGTGGAAAAGGGGAAATTATATGCCTAAGGGTCAGTTTGTTTCTTGTCTTAAATATAGGAAAAGAATCTCTAAAGGTTGCATATATCATCTTGTTCAGGTTAGGAATACGGATTTCAACACCCCTACTCTTGAGTCGGTGCCCATTGTAAATGAGTTTTCGTAAGTGTTCTTGATGATCTACCCGGTGTTCCTTCTGAAAGGGAAATAGACTTCTATATAGACCTTTTCCTCGATACACAACCTATCTCTATTCCTTCTTACCGTATGGCTCAAGCAAAACTAAGAAATTGAAAGAATTGTTGGATAAGGGTTTCATCCGACCGAGTATCTCTCCATGAGGGATCCCATTTTGTTTGTTCTGAAGAAGGATGGTTCTCTTCGCATGTGTATTGATTATCGGTAATTGAACAAGGTTACTATTAAGAATAAGTATCCTCTTCCAAGGATAGATAATTTGTTTGGTCAACTCCAAGGAGCGAGTTACTTCTCTAAGATCGACCTGTGATCGAGTTATCACCAATTAAGGGCAAAGGAAGATGAAATTCCAAAGACGGCTTTTCGGACTCAGTATGGTCATTATGAGTTTTTGGTGATGTTGTTTGGTTTGACTAGTGCTCCGGCTGAATTTATGGACTTGATGAATAAAGTGTTTAGACAATATCTTGACCTATTTGTGATTGTGTACATCGGTAACATTTTTATTTACTCAAGGAGTTAGGATGAGCACACCGATAATTTGATAATTGTTTTGCAAGACCTGAAGGACCAACAACTCTTTGCAAATTTTAGTAAATGCGAGTTTTGGTTGAAATCCATGGATTTTCTAGGTCACATTGTTTCTGGTAAGGGTATCGAGGTAGATCTAAGAAGATGGATGTGGTTTAGAGTTATCCTAGACCTCTATCCCCTTCGGATATTCAAAGTTTCTTGGGTTTGGTTGTTTATTATAGAAGGTTTGTGGAAGGGTTTTCTTCGATTGCATCTCCATTGATGGCATTGACCCAAAAGAAGGTCAAGTTCTTATAGTCGAAAGCATGTGAGAAAAGTTTCCAAGATTTGAAAGATAGATTTACCTCCTCTCCAGTGTTAACTTTACTAGAAAGGTCTGATAGGTTTTTTGTTTATTGTGATGCTTCAAGGATTGGACTAGGGTATGTCCTTATGCAAAATGGGAAGGTTAGTGCTTATGCTTCAAGGCAACTTAAAATTCATGAAAATAACTATCCTGCCCATGATTTGGAGCTAGTGGCAGTTGTTTTTGCCTTAAAGATTTGGAGGCATTACTTATATGGTGTTCATGTTGATATCTTTACCGACCATAAAAGTTTTCAATATGTGTTCAAGCAAAAGGATCTAATCATCGTCAACCTAGATGACTAGAACTCTTGAAGGATTATGACATGAGTGTTCTCTTTCACCCCAATAAGGCGAATGTGGTGGTGGATTTATCGATTATCGATGGGTAGTGGTTCTCATATCGAGAAAGATAAAAAGGAGTTGGTTCGTGATGCTTATAGGTTGGCCCGATTGGGTGTTCAACTGGTTGATTCTAATGAAGGTAGTGTTATTTTTCATGATGGTTCAAATTCATCCTTTGTGTCGGATATGAAAGCTAAGCAAGGTCTTGATCTGATTTTGGTAGAGTTAAAGCTTTACTTAAGAAATCTGTTGAGGCTATCTCCCAAGTGGGAGATGGAGTGCTTCGATATGAAGGTCGGTTATGTGTTCCAAATATCGCTGAGTTAAGAGAGAAAATCTTATCAGAAGTCCATAGTTCTCTATATTCCATTCCTCAGTAGCCACTAAGATTTACCATGACTTGCGGGATTTCTATTGGTGGAATAGAATGAAGAAGGATATTGCGGAATTTGTGGCTAAGTGTCCTATTTGTCAACAAGTCAAAGCCAAACATCAAAATTCGGGAGGTTTGTCCCAAGATATTAATATTCCTACTTGAAAGTGGGAAAATTTGGATATGGACTTAATAACTCGATTCGGGTTATTGTGGATCATATGACGAAGTCAGCTCATTTCATTACTGTTAAGGTTTCTTATTCGGTGAAAGCTATGCTAAGTTGTATCTAATAGATATTGTTAGGTTGCATGGAGTGCCCCTATCCATTATCTTCAATTATGGTATCCAATTCACTTTTAAATTTTGAAAGTCTTTCAAAAAGGGTCTTGGTACTCGTGTTAAGCTTAGTACGACCTTTCATCCTCAGACCGATGGACAAGCGGAGCATACTATCCAAACTTTGGAAGATATGTTAAGAGCTTGTGTGATTGAATTCAAGGATAATTGGGACGATCATTTGCCTTTGATTTAGTTTGCTTATGATAACAGCTACCATTCAAGCATTGGTATGGCTTCATTTGAGGCTTTTTATGGTAGGAGGTGTAGATCTATTATAGGTTGGTTTGAAGTTGGTGAGATTTCTTTGATAGGTCCCGAATTGATACATGAGGCTATGGAAAAAGTTTGGCTTAATAGAGAATGGTTGAAAATGGCTCAAAGTCAATAAAATTCCCATGCCAATGTTAGAAGGGGGGATCTTGAATTTGATGCAGATGATTGGGTTTATTTGAAAATCTCACCTATGAATGGTGTGATGAGATTTGGGAAGAAAAGGAAAGCTTAGTCCACATTATGTGGGCCCATATAAGATTTTGATGTGTATCGGTAAAGTTGCTTATGAACTTGATTTGCCTAATGATTTAGCATTGGTACATCCAATTTTCCATGTCTCTTTGTTGAAGAAATGTGTTGGCGATCCGACATCTATAGTACCATTGAAGAACGTATAAAGAAGAGTCTTTCTTATGAAGAAGTTCCGGTTGATATTTTGGACAGGCAAGTTAAAAAGTTGAGAAATAAGAAAGTTGCATCCATAAAGGTCTTATGGAGGAATCAAAGGGTTGAGGGTGATACTTGGGAGGCCAAGGCTAATATGATATCCCGTTATCCCTATCTCTTTCCCTCCGATCCTAATCTAACTTGATGTATTTAGCTCCTTTTGGTTTCATGTGTCTTAGTTGTGCTCATGTTTCCTCATGCATGCATATTCATGAAAACTTGTTTTTTGAGAAATAAGTTGACTTGATTGATTTTTTCATGATTATGTGCATTTGAGTATGATTTTCATATGTACCTTATGAAATGATGTTTTGAGTATGGTTATGTGCTTTTGATGAAGTTGCATTTTTGTTGGGCTTCTAGATCCCATCACCTATTTTCTTTCTGTTGCCTTGAGTCCCATTCAAGGATGAATGTTCCTAAGGGGGAGATATTATAACACCTCGAATTTTGGAAAAAGGAGAAAGGATCTTTTTGGGCTGAAGTCTGGTTCTACAGGCCGTAGAAGCTTCTATGGCCGTAGATCGCACTCGTATGAAGAGGGAAAATATTTTTTTTAAATCAAGTCCAGTACCCTTTTTATAGTTTACCAGGATGGTCCATCATCCTATGTATGAGTCGTAGATATATTTCGTATGTGAGTCCCAGACTTGGTGAATTTTGAGGGTTAAAATTGATTTCTATGGTTGGTGTCTACAGACCGTAGGAAAACCTACGAGCCCGCTATTCTAACATAAATAATTCTTGAATCGTATAGGACCTCCATAACATGTTCGATAACATCTAAGTGCTATTCTTTTATTCTTCCACTTGAACACTACCAACGGTCGAAAGAGGGTTTCCTCACCCATGAAAGAATGGTGTTAGTTTCATTTATGAGCATGTTTTCTGCCCACCGAATATAATCGTATCCATCATTTTCTTGAGATAAAAAAAAAATAAGAAATCAAGTGAATATCCAGATATTTTTAAGTGAACAACATAATCTTTAAATGCACTTGACTCCAAAACTTAAGACCAGAATTTCTTGGAGTCCTCGACGTTTTCATTTTATAATACTCTTTGCATTTACAAACATCTCGTTCAATTGAATATATAGACTTTTCAGATTGTTGAGATATGACTATCAAATTTCAAAAATCAAAATATAAAATATAAAAAAAAATAGAAGATGAATGAGAAAATGTGGACTGAATAACCATATTTATTGTTGAAGAAAGAGATATAGCTTCATGTAAGGAAGAAAGAGATATATATTCAGATGAGTTAACAAAAAGAATTGTAGTTCACCCATAAATGAGCGAACTACCTTTAAAATTTGTGTAATATTGATTTAGGTGAATTTGGAGTTAGCAGGGGTTACAAAATTAAAATATGGGAGTTGTAGTTCGCCCATAAATGGGGGAACTATCCATTTTGGTGTGTGTTTTTAGAGAGGGTCCATTTAGGTGTTTAGGGTTCAAAAAGTGTGTTTTGATTCTGGACTCTATCAAATGATTTGTTCTCGGTTAAATTTGAATTTTCTAATAACTCTTCTACGTTTCAATATTTCACGTCCCTCATTTTCAGATTTCATTTGGGTTTAATTTGGATTTTCTGATAGCTTATTGTTATTATTATTATTATTATTATTATTATTATTATTATTATTATTATTATTACTATTATTATTATTATTATTATTATTACTATTATTATTATTACTATTATTATTATTATTATTATTATTATTATTATTATTATTATTATTATTATTATTATTATTATTATTATTATTATTATTATTATTATTATTATTATTATATATTTTTCTAATGCCCTCCTCTGAAGAAAGACTAAGACTTAAATAGACAAAATTAAAAGACATAAGGAATCTATATACAGTAAAAGATGTCCCACATCTGGGTCCTGAACAGTGTATCAACTGTTTAGTGGGGCTGCAATAATGAATCTCCTGTTGAGTGGGCCTGTCTTCACGTGATTATGTTTCCATCTTTACGTCACGTTCTTGCCTTTATCCAAGGCTTTCACTTGTTGCAAGAATTCTTCTACATCTTGCAATTTTGTGGGTGACAACATATTATCTGACTCAGCACGCTGTGATTCTTCAACGTCATTGCTAGTTTCACTTCGCATTGAAGTGTCCAATTTATCTATCTAGGTTATTGTTTGAAGTAAATTTTTTCTTACTTCTTCTAGATAATCTTTAATCATCTTCTCTTTATCTCCTTCTTGAAAGGAGATTCTCCTGGCAATATGTCGCACAGAGGCATCATCAATATTTTTTCGAATGGATTATATTATAATCGTCAATTTTTTCTCTAATTGAATCCATAAGTTCTTGACCAATTAATTTCTTGGTCTTGGGATCTAGTTTCATAAGCTTATCCCAGAAATTATTATAATAGGTTCTGTAGAGACAAGGAATATTTTCCTCAGTTAACCCTACTTCAGGCGTCCATTTATGTATCCATGGGATAGAGAATTCAATGAAAAAATAGATTTGATCTATCCTTTCTAATCATCACACGTGATCTTCATGATATAACATGTTTAAATTCGGTGATACTTTAGTCCATTCTTTATATAAGTTTAGGAATGGTTCTGGTAAACTCTGAACGTCGGACCATGGTATGACCACCAGTTTACGAACTAATTCAGAATTGGCTCCGCAAAAATCTTTGCACACACCTTTATGAACCAAGTGTGTTTATGCTTATCATTATTGTAATAAAGTACTTTATCAAATGCTCGGATATAATCCCAATAAGTGAAATTCATTCGAGTATTATTGAGACTTATATGCCTCTCTTTCATGGCTGGTATGCCCCAATCTTCAGCAGATATGATTTGTTTAATAATGATTTTAGAAAAGTTATCACTCTTCTCATCTGGGTTATAACCCATACCTGAAAAGTGCTGAAATTATGCACTTCCTAAACTTATTAATATCTCTTTGTAATATGAGTGAGTCTTATATGACTCTCCAGGATAATATAATCTGTTAACGAGGTACCATTGGAATATCTTCCAGGTCATCTTTTCGTTGAAGATCGGAATCCTTTAAAAGAAATATCATCTCTTTTTCTGCAATTTTTCATAGGATTTGATATCATCAGAATCCTTTCTTTCTACAAAAACAAAAGTATCCTTTTGCTTCTTACCTTCTAGGTAGGCTTGCATATGAGCATACAATGGACTGTCTTTTGGAATATCTACGAACTGGATGAAGACTCATCGTGGGAAGAAGTATTTTTATTGATCAAAGTCCTTTTTCCCACTTGTATGACTGGGGAAACTGATTCGGATCTGTATGACGATCCTTGTGATGACCTGGCTACGGCTCCGTATGACGAATTACTATAATTGCCTCTGCTCGGGGCTGTTCTTCAAACAAAAAGGCATGACATTCCATTCGTATTGTCCTAATGGGATATTAAAAGAAGTTCTGTATGAATTCTCTTTAAAGATTTGAATTTGCCAATAACCTGATTTTAAATCAAATTTTGAAAATATATTGGCATCGTATAACCTAGACAGTAAATCCTTTTTATTTGGAATAGGATATCTAATCCATTTCAAATATTTTTTTCAAAGGTTTATAATTGATAACCAATCTAGGAATGTCTCGTTCCCTTTCAGCCGCGTTATTAACATAGAAGGATGTGCATGACCAATGAGACTTGGATGGTTTTATCAAACCCTTTTGTAAAAGATTATCAATCTCAGTTTTGCAGAATTCTACTAACTCAACGTTCATTTGGCAGGGCCGAGATTTAGTAGGGATATCATCCTCAGAAAATCCTTCTTCAAATGGAAGAGTCAAAATATACTTCTTGTCAATTCCAAAAAGCACTGGGATGATCTGCACAAATATCCACAGTAATCTGCTCAGAAATTAATTTAATTTTTTCCTTTACCTTAGCAGATTTCAAAGAGTTGAATATATTCATGCTGAATAGCTCAATTTGTAAGGAGTTCATATGACTCTGCTTCATATTAATTAAAGCATTAATATCTCTGGTTACTGGATCTGTAACAAAAGAATAAGTTATATCATTTTCTTTATAATTTGCTGAAAAACCTTTCGCGTCGATACCTGTGAAAGGATAGATCGCATTTATAAAAAAAGTTCCAAGTATAATAGGAGGGTATAACTGATTTTTAACCAAAAGGAAGAAATGAGGAATACAAATTTTATTGTGACAAATTTTTGCATTAGGCAACTTATACTCTATATCTAAAGCATGTACAGAAGCAGATCTAACCAAATGAGTAGTTTTTCGAAAATACTTCGTAGGTACTAAACATTCCTGAATACAGCTAACATCTACACCGCTATCAATCATGGAAATGTTAGTCTCAATTTGAGTAATACGGTGATCACAAATCAGTTGTTTTTGTTTAAGAGATTTAATCTCCTTTTTCAAATTCTCAACCTCGATTTTCAAATCATCGAATGAAGAGTCCTTTTCAAAAAAAGTATTTCTTTTTAAAAGACAATTATCAACCTCTTTTAAAGAGTAAGGAGCTTCATATTCAAAATCATTTAAATCGTTCTTCTTGTTTTCAAAAGGTTTGGAAGAACTTAAGCTAGCTTCATTAGAAGTAGCCAAATTAATAATTTTTTCACGAAGCTTACTATCAGTAATTTCCTTTAAGAGGTCAAACACATTATCAGAAGTGATTGTATGCAATTATTCATATTGAAATCCTGAAATTGCGATTGTAATTTATAAATTTTATCATCCTCGCAATTGCAATCATGACCCTGACAAGTATCACAAGTATTAGCACAATTATCATCATTGTCAGAAGATTCAAATAATTCGATATTAGAAGAACCTCAATCGGATTCGTAATCATTGTCCAAACCTGAGGTGTATAACATACAATAAACCTTTTCATAAGTGTCATTATCAAGCTCCATGGTTTTTAACTTGTTCAATTTACAGTTGGGAGCAATATACCTAAGTTTACCACACTTGTAGCATTTTATCTTAGCAAGATCTCTTCTAGATCTGTCTTTGGTAAATCTATTAGATTTACAAGAGCTTTTTCTAGCTTCGCGTTCTTCTATGGATCTACGCCTATGCTTAGATCTCTTCTTCCTCCTATGAGAATATTCAGTTTTAGAAGACTTGTAATATTTATCCTTATTGCCTTCTCTAGCAACAGGATTGGGTAGACCAAACTGCTCACAGAAATCTCCCCAATTGAGATTTTTCTCTAAGCTTATCCATCTTAAGTTGTCGAGCCATTCTTAGTTCATTGCACAAATTTAATCCTTCTTGTGTGCAAGTTCCTATAATCTTTCCATAACTCAAATTTACGTACGAGATTTCACCGTGACCATTTCTAAGAGTTTTTCGAACTCTTTCGGCAAATAGAAGGGGAAGGCCACCTATAAACTTGGCTTTCCAGTATTCAACCTTATTTTTGGGTAATTCCATAACCCTACTAAGATAGGTATCTTTATTCCATCTAAAGTATGCTAGGGTCTGACATCGAAGACCTTTTAGAAGAGTACAAACCGTTTCATGCTGATTGGTAAATATACCATTGAAATGTTCTAGAATAGTGAGAACCAGCGTATAGACAACGTCTTCTCTGTTCTTCACTAAAGCCATCCCTAAATTATCAATTGCTTCATTAGTGGCTATCGCATTAACAATGAAAGCTTTCTTATCCGTGCTGAGATAGTTATCCCACCAACCTCGAAGCTGACCAGTAAAATTGGCAATTATCATTTTACAGATTACCCTACTGTATTTTTAACACTTTTAGAGATAGTTGCATACATAAGCAGTCGATGAACCATAATTGTTAACTGCCTATCAGTTCGTCCATCAAGATTCCATTCATAAATTTTGGAACCGATGTAAGACATAGTAGTCTGATTCCAATCACGCTCTTTAATCAAAATATCTTGTAGAGTCGGACGAGGATAATAATAAGTATTCATACTCGGCTTGGTAGCATAACCACTATTCTTTTTGGGATAAACCCTTAGTTTAAGAAACTCTGAAGAAACTTGATTTTTAAAATCACCATTATTCTCTATTTTATCAGCAAAATCTTGCGATAAATCCATAGGCCCAAATTTTAAGACAGAAAGCTTTTTATCAACAAGCTCTTTAATATCTAAATCGGAAAACTTTTTATCAAGAAGATCTTCCAGATTTTTTACAGAACTAGGTTTAAAATTAGAGATTTCCATAAGCCTTTGAACATAAGTAGAAACTACCATAGGTTTTCTTTCAGAAGGAGAAGCAATATCGGTAATAATAACAAATTTTGTTTTAGCCATATCGGCCTTAATATCTTTTAGCAAAATAGATCATCGATTTTTTTGTCAAGAGAGCTGATATGCTCACCCAACACTTTAACATAAAGACTCAAATAATTATTTTGAGTAATAAGTTTATTAATCTAAGTAATAGTGATCGAAGCAATATCTTCCTCAATGAATTTTTAAAAAGCTGAGAAAGTAAAACCAGTATTGTTTGGTAAAACAAACGATAACTGAGAAGGGTAGACAACTTTCAAAAGATTACCACTCACATCTTTATAAGTTCTTTCAATAACGTTAATATATAATGGTATATAGGTGGTTATAAGCCAAGAAACAAAATACATAATTTGATTATGTAAAGAACAAGTTTCATAAAACTCTTGAAAAATATAATTAAGATCTTCTTTGCTATAAGCATCAAAGAACCAAGTTTTAAACCGATTCCATTTTTCATAAAAAAAATTCTTTTTGAATATGTTTTCTTGTCAGGGAACTTGGGCTAAAATCAATTTGGTGTGAAAACATTAAGAATCGTTGAGGTCAAACTCCATCTTGGAGACTGAAGGAATATCCTTATCAGAAGCATTATTATTCACCTAAACTATATTAGTTCGAGGGTCAATCTTTACCTTTTCGACCACATAGCTTCCATCGAAATCAATAGTATTTAATGAAGCCGCACGATCTCAAGCTAGACCATATATCGGTTTAATAGGGGAAATATGATGAACAGCAGGCAAAAGTCTGCGACTTGAGAAAGAATGTCTATTATAATTGTGATTCACAGAAGACATCAACCTGTTGTTAGTAAAAGACTGCCTATGAGGCGCATAGCTATGATCCGCGAACTGTATACAAATCCTTCCATCAAGATTTTGAGAAATATGAGAAAAATCAGAATTAATAACACCATCTGTTAACTGATTTGGGGATATAACCAAATTTAGAGTCCATGAAGTAGGGAAATCTATTTCTTCCTACTTAATAGGTCTTCTAGTAGTGACCTTGGACCTTACAAAATTAGTTTCTACTAAAATAGTTTGATTGGAAATAACATATAATCTACATCTATGATTAAGAGTAGATAATAATTTAAAATAGATTAGGTAACATAAACAAATAAGTTCAAAACCAGGCGGATAATTATAACCCTGAGTTTTAGAATTTAATGTTAAAGCATCGAGAATATTCGCATCAGTAAGAGATAACTGCAAATTAGGCTGAGTATTAAAATAGACGGGACCATAGGCCACCATAGATTCTATCGAACCCATAAGAGACTGACGAAAATTTAAATTTCTAGCATCACAAAGAGCAGCTAAAAAATCTCGGGCAACCCTTTAAGGGTAAGAGGTTTGAAAGCAATTTGAATCATGTCAATATGCAGATAATTATACTGATTTTTACAAAAACTCACATCCCGCTCGTTTATCAAACGAATTGTCTGTTCAGACGAATTCAAAGCAAGAGACTTCTCAGTTGTTTTAATCAATTATTTCGAAGATAGTTTATAAAACCAACCATAGTCATAGATAGTTTTAATACGGACTTTAGGAATCGTCCACCTATTTAACAAGTCAAGGTTTTGAGGTATATCTACCTCTTCAAGTCTAGTACTTTTAGTACTCTTTTCTCCCAAATCCATGGGTGAAAGATCATATCTATGTCAAATAATTCACCTCCATCTCATATATACCATGAAAAGTTCTTGGCTCTGATACCAGAAAATAATGAATGATGTTTTTAATCCTTATATGGATTTTATTATTGTCTATATTGATGACATTCTAGTATTTTCAAAAACATTTGAAATGCATATCAAGCATCTTGACATTTTCAAAAAGGTTGTGATATAAAATGGTTTGGTTATTTCAAAACCCAAAATAAGTTTGTTCCAAATAGATAATCAATTCTTAGGATATCAAATCTATCAGGGGAAGATTACTCCCATTCAAAGAGCCATTGATTTTGCTGACAAGTTTCCTGATGTTATTACAGACAGGACTTAATTACAAAGATCTTTGGGAAGTTTAAATTATATCTCCCCGTTCTACAAACATCTCTCTAGAGATTTAGCCTCGTTATATAACAGGCTGAAGAAGGATCATAAGTCTCCTTGGACTGAGAATCTTACCAACTTGGTAAAAGAAATCAAGCAGCGAGTATAATCACTGTCATGCTTAGCTCTAGCCAACCCTGCTTGGCAAAAGATTATTGAGACGGATGCGTCCGATATTTGATATGGTGGGACTCTTAAACAGATTAATCCTCATGACAAAAGTGAATATTTGATTAGGTTTCATTCGGGCAATTGGAATCAAGCTCAGATGAAATATGTGACAGTAGCACAAATGTTAACCATCATTAAGTGCATTCTAAAATTTCAAGACGATCTATACAACCAGAAGTTTTTGATAAAAACTGACACTCAATCGGTCAAATTTATGTTTGACAAATATTTCAAGCATGATGTTTCGAAATTGATATTCGCCAGGTGGCAAGAACAATTAGCCCCTTTAGACTTCGAAATTCAGTATAAAAAGGGAGTTGATAACTCTTTACCAGATTTCTTATCTAGAGAATATATTCAATAATCATGTTTTTCCAGAATTTTCTTGATAATGAAACTCTCGTTGCAATACTGAGAGTTCCCGCACCTTTACCCAGAGATATGAAAAATCATATCATTACAAAAATAGTGATAAAATCTTAAATGAAGATTTTCCTGATATTAATATAGAATATTATTCAAATGATTATTTGACAGATTATTTCGCTGAATGATAACAAAAAAATGCTATGTTTGCAAGATGGATCCACCTTAGATTCACAGATCATGTAAATCTGGTTTCAGAGCCAAGAACTTTTCATGGTATATATGAGATGGAGGTGAACTATTTGACATAGATATGATCTTTCACCCATGGATCTGGGAGAAACAAGTACTAAAGGTACTAGACTTGAAGAGGCAGACATACCTCAAAACCTTGACTTGTTAAACAGATGAACGATTCCTAAAGTCCCTATTAAAACTATCTATGACTATGGTTGGTTTGATAAACTATCTTCAAAACAATTGATTAAAACAACTGAGCAGTCTCTTGCTTTGAATTCATCTGAATAGACTATTCGTTTACTAAACGAGTGCGATGTGAATTTTTATAAAAATCAATATAATTATCTGCATATTGGCATGGTTCAAATTGCTTTCAAACCTCTTACCCTTAAAGGGTTGCCTGAGACTTTTTTTAGCTGCTCTTCTTAATGCTAGAAATTTAAATTTTCGCCAGTCTCTTATGGGTTCGATAGAATCTATGGTGGCCTATGGTCCCGTCTATTTTAATACTCAGCTTAATTTGCAGTTATCTCTTACTGATGCGAATATTCTAGATGCTTTAACATTAAATGTTAAAACTCATGGTTATAATTATGCGCCTGGTTCAGAACTTATTTGTTTATCATACCGAATCTATTTTAAATTGTTATCTACTCTTAATACTAGATGTAGATTATATGATATTTTCAATCAAACTATTTTGGTGGAAACCAATTTTGCAATGTACAAGGTCACTACTAGAAGACCTATTAAGTGGGAAGAAATAGATTTCCCTTCTTCATGGACTCTAAATTCGGTTATATTCCCAAATAAGTTAACAGATGTTGTTACTAATTCTGATTTTTCTCATATTTCTCAAAATCCAGATGGAAGGATTTGTATACAATTCGCGGATCATAGCTATGCGCCTCATAGGCAGTCTCTTACTAATAACAGGTTGATGTCTTATGTGAATCACAGTAATAATAGACACTCTTTATCAAGTCGTAGACATTTGCCTGCTGTTCATCATATGTCCCTTATTGATCTGATATATGGTCCAGCCCGAGATTGTGCGGCTTCATTACATACTATTGGTTCTAATGGAAACACTATGGTAGAAAAGGTAAAGATCGACCCTCGAACTAATATAGTTTAGGTGAATAATGATGCTTCTGATAAGGATATTCCTTCAGTCTCTGAGATGGAGTTTTACCTCAATGATTCTTAATGCTTTCACACCAAATTGATTTTAGTCCAGGTTCCCTGGCAAGAAAACATATTAAAAATAAATTTTTTAATGAAAAATGAAATCGGTTTAAAACTTGGTTCTTTGATGTTTATAGCAAAGAAGATCTTAATTGTATTTCTCAAGAATTTTATGAAAATTGTTCTTTACAAAATCAAATTATGTATTTTGTTCCTTGGTTTATAACCACCTATTTACTGTTATATATTAACGTTATTGAAAGAACTTATAAAGATGGGAGTGATAATCTTTTGAAAGTTGTCTACCCTCCTCAGTCATCGTTTGTTTTACCAAACAATACTGGTATTACTTTCTCATCTTTTCAAAAATTCATTGAGAAAGATATTTCTTCAATCAGTATTACTAAAATTAATAAACTTATTACTCAAAATAACTATTTGAGTCTTTATGTTAAAGTGTTGGGTGAGCATATCAGCTCTCTTGACAAAAAAACTCGATGATTTAACTATTTTGCTAAAAGATATTAAGGCCGATATGGCCAAAACAAATTTTGCTATTACTACCGATATTACTTCTACTTCTGAAAGAAAACCTATGGTAGTTTCTACTCATGTTCAAAGGCCTATGGAAATCTCTGATTTTAAACCTAGTTCTTTGAAAAATCTGGAAGATCTTCTTGATAAAAAGTTTTCCGATTTAGATATTAAATAGCTTGTTGATAAAAAGCATTCTGGCTTAAAATTTGGGCATATGGATTTATCGCATGATTTTGCTGATAAAATACAGAATGCTAGTGATTTTAAAAATCAAGTTTCTTCAGAGTTTAATAAACTCAGGGGTTATCCCAGGAAAAATAGTGGTTATGCTACCAAGCCAAGTATGAATACTTATTATTATCCTCATCTGACTCCACAAGATGTTTTGATTAAAGCGGATGACTGGAATCAAACTAATACGTCTTACAGGGTTCAAAAATTTATGAATGGAATCTTGATGGACTAACTGATAGGCATTTAACGATTATGGTTCATCGAATGCTTATGTATGGAACTATCTGTAAAAGTGTTAAAAATATAGATTGGGTAATTGTAAAATGATAATTGCAGGTTTTACTGGTCAATTTCGAGGTTGGTGGGATAACTATCTCAGCACGGATAAGAAAGCTTCCATTGTTAATGCGATAGCCACTAATGAAGCAATTGATAATTTAGGGTTGGCTTTAGTGAAGAACAGAGAAGATGCTATCTATACGCTGGTTCTCACTATTCTATAACATTCCAATGGTAGATTTACCAATCAACATGAAACGGTTCGTACTCTTCTAAACGGTCTTCGATGTCAAACCCTAGCATACTTTAGAAGGTATTAAGATACCTATCTTAGTAGGGTTATGGCATAACCCAAAAATAAGGTTGAATACTAGAAAGCCAAGTTTATAGATGGTCTTCCCCCTCTATTTGCCGAAAGAGTTTGAAAAACTCTTAGAAATGGTCATGGTGAAATCCTGTACATAAATTTGAGTTATGGAAAGATTATAGGAACTTGCACACAAGAAGGATTAAAATTGTGCAATGAACTAATAATGGCTCGACAGCTTAAGATGAATAAGCTTAGAGAAAAATCTCAATTGGGAGATTTCTGTGAGCAGTTTGGTCTACCCAATCCTGTTGCTAAAGAAGGCAATAAGGATAAATACTACAGGTCTTCTAAAACTAAAGATTCTCAGAGGAGGAAGAAGTGATCTAAGCATAGGCGTAGATCCAAAGAAGAACGCGAAGCTAGAAAAAGCTCTCGTAAATCTAATAGGTTTACCAAAGACAGATCTAGAAGAGATCTTGCTAAGATAAAATGCTATAAGTGTGGTAAACTTTGGCATATTGCTCCCAACTGTAAGTTGAACAAGTTAAAAACTTTGGAGCTTGATAATGACACTTATGAAAAGGTTTATGGTATTTTATACACCTCACGTTCCGACAATGATTACGAATCCGATTTAGGTTCTTCTAATATCGAATTATTTGAATCTTTTGATAATGATGATAATCATGCTAATCCTTGTGATACTTGTTGGGGTCATGATTGCAATTGCAAGGATATAAGTTGCCTAATGTAAAAATTTGTCAGAATAAAATCTGCATTCCTCATTTCTTCTTTTTGGTTAAAAATTAGTTATACCCTCCTATTATACTTGAAACTCCTTTTATAAATGTGATCTATCCTTTCACAGGTATCGACGCGAAAGGTTTTTCAGAGGATTATAAAGAAAATGAGATAACTTGTTCTTTTGTTATAGATGCAGTAACCAGAGATATTAATACTTTAACTAATATGAAGCAGAGTCTTATGGACTCCATACAAATGGAGCTATTCAGTATGAATATTTTCGACTCTTTGAAATCTATAAGGTAAAGGAAAAAATTAAATTAATTTCGAGTAGATTGATGTGGACATTTGTGCAGATAATCCCAATTCTTTTAGGAATAGCAAGAAGCATATTGTAACTCTTCCATATGAAGAAGGATTTTCTGAGGATGATATCCCCACTAAATCTCGGCCCTGCCAAATGAATGCTGAGTGAGTAGAATTCTGCAAAACTGAGTTTGATAATCTTTTACAAAAGGGTTTGATAAAACCATCCAAGTCTCCTTGGTCATGCACATCCTTTTATATTAATAACGTGGCTGAAAGGGAACGAGGCGTTCCAAGAGGTTATCAATTATAAACCTTTGAATAAATATTTGAAATGGATTAGGTATCCTATTCCAAATAAAAAGGATTTACCGTCCAGGTTATACGATGCCAATATATTTTCAAAATTTGAT
Source organism: Solanum pinnatisectum (assembly GCA_035578085.1). Lineage (NCBI taxonomy): Eukaryota > Viridiplantae > Streptophyta > Magnoliopsida > Solanales > Solanaceae > Solanum > Solanum pinnatisectum. The sequence continues at coordinate 36,013,293 of CM069084.1, read as the reverse complement.
TTAAAATCAGGTTATTGGAAAATTCAAATCTTTAAAAAGCATTCTTACAGAACTATTTTTAATGTTTCGTTTGGACAATACGAATGGAATGTCATGCCTTTTGGTTTGAAAAAGGCCCCTTCTGAATTTCAGAAGATAATGGATGATATTTTTAATCCTTACATGGATTTTATTATTGTCTATATTGATGACATTCTAGTATTTTCAAAGACATTTGAAATGCATATCAATGATCTTGACATTTTCAAAAAGGATGAACCCTGGAAGATATTCCAACTGTACCTCATTAATGGATTATATTTTCCTAGAGAGTCATATAAGACTCACTCATATTACGAAGAAATATTAGTAAGTTCAGGAAGTGCAGAATTTTAGCACTTTTCAGGTATAGGTCATAACCCACATGAGAAGAGTTATGACTTTTCTAAAATCATTATTAAACAGATTATATCTATTGAAGATTGGGGTATGTCAGCCATGAAAGAGAGGAAGATAAGTCTCAACAATACTCGAATGAATTTTATTTATTGGGATTATATCCGAGCATTTGATAAAGTGCTTTCTTACAACAATGATAATCATAAAAACACTTGGTTCATAAAAGTGTGCGCGAATATTTTTGCTGAGCCAATTCCGAATTGGTTCATAAACTGGTGGTCATACCATGGTCCGATAGTTCAGATTTTACTGGAACCATTCCTAAACTTATATAGAGAATGAAAGTATCACTGGATTTAAACAGATTATATCATGAAAATCACGTGTGCTGGTTAGAAAGGATAGATCAAATCTAATTTTTCATTGAATTCTCTATCCCATGGATACATAAATGGACGCCTGAAGTAGGGTTCACCGAGGAAAATATTCCTTGTCTCTACACAACCTAATATAATAATTTATGGGATAAGCTGATGAAACTAGATCCCAAGACCAAGAAATTAATTGGTCAAGAACTTCTGGATTCAATTAAAGAAAAAATTGATGATTATAATATAATTCATCCAGAAAAAATTGTTGATGATACCTCTATGCGACATATTGCTAGGAGAATCTCCTTTCAAGAAGGAGATAAAGAGAACATGATTCAGGATTATCTAGAAGAAGTAAGAAAAACTTTACTTCAAACAATAACCCAGATAGATATATTGGACACCTCAATGCGAAGTGAAACTAGCAATGATGTAGAAGAACACAGCGTACCGAGTCAGATAATATGTTGTTGGCCATAGAATTGCAAGATACAGAAGAATTCCTGCAACAACTGAAAGCCTTGGATAAAGGCATGAATATGACATAAAGATGAAAACATATCCATGTGAAGATAGGCCCACTCAACAGAAGATTTACTGTTGCAGCCCCACTAAACAATTGATACACTGTTCAGGGACCCAGATGTAGGACCCCTTTCACTGTATATAGATTCCTTATGTCTTTTAATTTTGTCTATATAAGTCTTAGTTTTTCTTTAGAAAGGGGCATCAAAAAAATTTGTAACTGCTCTCTCTTTTCCATAGTTGTAAATCTCTTGTAAAGACTCTTTTCCCACTGTTTCGATCTTCATATAAATAAATCGGTCAGTTGTTCAGAGTTACTTAAGCTTGGAGACAACGTCCTTTCTAAGGTAAATATTTTAGTCTTTCTTTTTAGTACGTCTCTCCTTGCCAAGATGATGTCCGGCTAAAAGATTTCATATCTATGTCGAATAACTAATTTCTTTCCTATATAGACCATGAATGGATCTAAGCTTTATTTAAATATAAAGGAATTTTAGTATGGCTTCTTGACTTGGTTTTGGGATTGAGGTATAGTCGAATCTAGTACTACTCTTATTGGCTATGTCTTAGTGACTCCGTTTGGCTAGCCGTGGTTTTTAGCCCGAAAAAGGAGTTTGATAAGTACGAAGCCTCATACCCGGTTAGAAGTGCCAAGACACATGGGCTCAATAAGATGTATGAATTAGACTCCTGACAGACCCTTTGCTCAGGCAAAAGTATTATCATGCAGTCGAGAAACTATGCCAAAATTCTTGTGTATTTCGATTCTTTTGCAGGCACACTACCACCAGGTCATTGATCCTCTAAATTTGTTACTAGATCTATGACTGGGCAGACTACTGCCAGGTCACTGATCCTGTAAATCTGGTATCACATTTATAGGACCAATGACCTGGTAGTAGTCCGCCCAGTCGTAGATCTAGCAACAGATTTACAGGATCAATGACCTAGCGATAGTCGGCCCAGTCGTAGATCTAGCAACAGATTTACAGGATCAATGACCTGGTGGTAGTCCGCCCAATCATAGATCTAGCAACACATTTACAGGATCAATGACCTGGCGGTAGTCCGCCTGCGAAAGAATCGAAATACACAAGAATTTTGGCATAGTTTCTCAGACTGCATGGTAATACTTTTACCTGAGCAAAGGGTCTGTCAGGAGTCTAATGCATACATCTTATTGAGCCCATGTTTCTTGAAAGTTCTAACCGGGTATGAGGTGCCTACTTATCAAACTCCTTTTTCAAGCTAAAAACCACGGCTGGCCAGACGGAGTCACTAAGACAAAGCCAATAAAAGTAGTACTAGATCCGACTGTACCTTGATCCCAGAACCAAGTTGAGAAGTCATACTAAAATTCCTTTATATTTAAATAAAGGTTAGATCCGTTCATGGTCTATATAGGAGAGAAATTAGTTATTCGACGTAGATATGAAATCTTTTAGCCGGACATCGTCCTGGCTAGGATACACGTACTAAAAAGAAAGACTAAAATATTTAACTTATAAAGGATGTTTTCTCCAAGCTTAAGTAACTCTGTAGAACTGATTGGTTTATTTATATAAAGATCGGAACAGTGTGAAGAGAGTCTTTACAAGATATTTACAACTATGGAAAAGAGAGAGCGATTACAAATTTTTCTAATCCTCTCTTCTGAAGAAAGACTAAGACTTATATAGACAAAAATAAAATACATAAGGAATCTATATACAGTGAAATGGGTCCCACATCTGGGTCCCTAAACAGTGTATCAACTATTTAGTGGGGCTGCAAAAGTAGATCTTCTGTTGAGTGGGCCTATCTTCACATGGATATGTTTTCATCTTTAGGTCACATTCTTGCCTCTATCCGAGGATTTGATTTGTTGCAGAAATTCTTTTGCATCTTGCAATACTATGGCCGACAACATATTATCTGACTTGGCACGTTGTGATTCTTCTACATCATTGCTAGTTTCATTTCGCATTGAAGAGTCAGATTTATCTATCAAGGTTATTGTTTGGAGTAAATTTTTTCTTACTTCTTCTAGATAATCCTGAATAATCTTCTCTTTATCTCCTTCTTGAAAGGAGATTCTCCTGTCAATGTCGCACAGAGGTATCATCAACAATTTTTTTCGGATGGATTATATTAAAATCATCAATTTTTTCTCTAATTGAATCTAGAATTAATTGCTTGGTCTTGGGATATAGTTTCATCAGCTTATCCCAGAAATTATTATAATAAGTTCTGTAAAGACAAGGAATATTTCCTCGTTGAACCCTACTTCAGGCATCCATTTATGTATTAATGGGATAGAGAATTCAATGAAAAAATAGAATTGATCTATCCTTTCTAACCAACACACGTGATCTTCATGATATAATATGCTTAAATCCGATGACACTTTAGTCCATTTTTCATATAAGTTTAGGAATTGTTCGGGTAAAATCTTAATTGTTGGACCGTGGTATGACCACCAGTTTATGAACCAATTAGGAATTGGCTCCGCAAAAATCTTAGCACACACTTTTATGAACCAAGTGTGTTTATGCTTATCATTGTTGTAGTATAGCACTTTATCAATTGCTAGGATATAATCCCAATAAGTAAAATTCATTCGAGTATTGTTGAGACTTATCTGCCTCTCTTTCATGGCTGACATACCCCAATCTTCAATAGATATAATATATTTACTAATGATGTTAGAAAAGTTATAACTCTTCTCATGTGGGTTATGACCCATACCTGAAAAGTGCTGAAATTATGCACTTCCTGAACTTATTAATAATTCTTCTTAATATGAGAAAGTCTTATATGACTCTCTAGGATAATATAATCTATTAACGAGGTACCATTGGAATATCTTCCAGGATTCATCCCTTCATTGAAGATCAGAATTTTCTAAAAGAAAAAACTTTTTTCTGCAATTTTTCGTAGGATTTGATATCATCAGTATCCTTTCTTACCACAGAAACAAAAGTATCCTTTTGCTTCTAGCCTTCTAAGTAGGCTTGCATATGAGCATGCAGTGGACTGTCTTTTGGAATATCTTCTAAATTAACCAATTGGTGCGAACTAGATGAAGACACTTCTTGGGAAGAAGTCTTTTTATTGATCAAAGTCCTTTTTCCCACTTGTATGACTGGGGAATTTGATTCGGATCTGTATGACTATCCTTGTGATGACCTGGCCTGGTATGACGGATTACCATAATTGCCTCTACTCAGGGCTGTTCTTCCCCTTCCTCTTCCTTTAATGTGAATCCAAGGTGGATTCATCCAGTAAACGTAGCACTCTTTTGTTATCATTCAGAGAAATAATCTATCAAATAATCATCTAAATAATATTCTATAAGAATATGAGGAAAATCTTCATTTAAGATTTTATCAACAATTTTTGTAATGATATGATTTTTCTTATCTCTGGGTAAAAGTGCGAGAACTCTTAGTATTACAACGAGAGTTTCGTTATCAAGAAAAGTTTGGAAAAACATGATTATTGAATATATTCTCTGGATAAGAAATCCGGCAAAGAGTTATCAACTCCCTTTTTATACTGAATTTCGAAATCGAAAGGGGAAAATTGCGCTTGCCACCTAGCGAATATCAATTTAGAAGCATCGTGCTTGAAATCTTTGTCAAACATAAATTTGACAGATTGAGCGACAGTTTTCATCAAAAACTTCTGGTTGTATAGATCGTCCTGGAATTTTAGAACGCACTTAACGATGGTTAACATTTCATGTGCTACCGTCGCATATTTCTTCTAAGCTTTATTCCATTTGCCCGAATGAAACCTAATCAAATATTCGATTTTGTCATGAGGATTAATCTTTTTAAGAATCCCACCATATCCAATATTGGACGCATCCGTCTCAATAATCTTTTGCCAAGTAGAGTTGGCTAGAGCTAAGCATGGCAGTGATTGTACTCGCCGCTTGATTTCTTTTACCAAGTTGGTAAGATTCTCAGTCCAAGGAAACTTATGATCCTTCTTCAGCCTGTTATATAATGAGGCTAAGTCTCTAGAAAGATGTTTGTAAAACGGAAAGATATAATTTAAACTTTCCAGAAATCTTTGTAACTGAGTCCTGTATGTAGTATCATCAGGAAACTTGTCGGCAAAATCAATGGCTCTTTGAATGGAAGTAACCTTCCCCTGACAGATTGGATGTCCTATGAATTGAACATCTGTTTGGAACAAACTCATTTTGGGTTTTGAAATACCCAAACCATTTTATATCACAACTTTTTTGAAAATGTCAAGATGCTTGATATGCATTTCAAATGTCTTTTAAAATACTAGAATGTCATCAATATAGACAATAATAAAATCCATGTAAGGATTAAAAATATCATTCATTATTTTCTTGAATTCAGAAGTGACATTTTTCACACCAAAAGGCATGACATTTCATTCGTATTGTCCAAACAGAACATTAAAAGAAGTTATGTAAGAATGCTCTTTAAAGATTTGAATTTGCCAATAACCTGATTTTAAATCAAATTTTGAAAATATATTGGCATCGTATAACCTGGACAGTAAATCCTTTTATTTGGAATAGGATACCTAATCCATTTCAAATATTTATTCAAAGGTTTTAACTGATAAGCAATCTTGGAACGCCTCGTTGCTTTCAGCCACGTTATTAACATAGAAGGTTGTGCAATACCAAGGAGACTTGGATGGTTTTATCAAATCCTTTTGTAAGAGATTATCAATCTCATTTTTGCAGAACTCTACTATCTCAACGTTCATTTGGTAGGGCCAAGATTTAGTAGGGATATCATCCTCAGAAAATCCTTCTTCATATGGAACAGTCACAATATGCTTCTTACAATTCCAAAAAAGCACTAGGATGATCTACACAAATGTCTACAACTATCTGCTCAGAAATTAATTTTATTTTTTCCTTTACCTTAGCAGATTTCAGAGAGTCGAATATATTCATGCTAAATAGCTCCATTTGTAAGGAGTCCATATGACTCTGCTTCATATTAATTAAAGCATTAATATATCTGGTTAATAGATCTGTAACAAAAAAATAAGTTATCTCATTTTCTTTATAATTCGCTGAAAAACCTTTTCCGTCGATACCTGTGAAATGATAGATCGCATTTATAAAAGGAGTTCCAAGAATAATAGAAGGGTATAACTGATTTTTAACTAGAAAGAAGAAATGAGGAATGCAGATTTTATTTTGGCAAATTTTTGCATTAGGCAACTTATACTCTATATCTAGAACATGTGTAGAAGTAGATTTAACCGAATGAGTAGTGTTTTGAAAATACTTTATGGGTACTAAACCTTCCTGAATACAGCTAACATCAGCACTGCTACCAATCATGGCAATGTTAGTAATCGAAAAACTATTATCATATAAAATAGTACATTTAATATACCATTTATGAGCCGTAACAATTGGCATCATTCCTAAAAACATATCTTGTTTAGGATCAGGATTAGCAGATTGAACAGGTACACCTTCAACTTTTTCATCTTCAACTTGATTTCCTTTGTTTTTTAAAAACCGATCTTTAGTATTATTAGTCTCAATCTAAGAAGTACGGTGATCACAAATCAGTTGTTTTTGTTTAAGAGATTTAATCTCCCTTTTCAAATTTCAACCTCGATTTTCAAATCATCGAATGAAAAGTCCTTTTCAGAAAAAGCATTTCTTTTTAAAAGACGATTGTCAACCTTTTTTTAAGAGTAAAGAGCTTCATATTCAAAATCATTTAAATCGTTCTTCTTGTTTTCAAAAGGTTTGGAAGAACTTGAACTGGCTTCATTAGAAGTAGCCAAATTAATAATTTTTCACAAAGCTTACTATCAGTAATTTCTTTTAAGAGTTCAATCACATTATCAGAAGTGATCGTATTCATATTGAAATCCTAAAATTGGGATTGCAATTTATAAATTTCATCATCCTTGCTATTGCAATCATGACCCTGACAAGTTGGATTAGCACGATTATCATCATTATCAAAAGATTCAAATAATTTGATATTAGAAGAACCTCAATCGGATTCATAATCATTGTCCGAACCTAAGGTGTATAACATACCATAAACCTTTTCATAAGTATCATTATCAAGCTCTAAAGTTATTAACTTGTTCAACTTACAGTTGGGAGCAATATGCCCAAGTTTACCACACTTGTAGCATTTTATCTTAGCAAGATCTCTTCTAGATCTGTCTTTGGTAAATCTATTAGATTTATGAGAGCTTTTTCTAGCTTCGCTTTCTTCTCTGGATCAACGCCTATGCTTAGATCTCTTCCTCCTCCTGTGATAATCTTCAGTTTTAGAAGACCTGTAATAATTATTCTTATTACCTTCTTTAGCAATAGGATTGGGCAGACCAAACTACTCACAAAAACCTCCCAATTGAGATTTTTCTCTAAGCTTATCCATCTTAAACTGTCGAGCCATTTTTAGTTCATTGCACAGATTTAATCCTTCTAGTGTGCAAGTTCCTATGATCTTTCCATATCTCAAATTTGCGTATGGGATTTCACCGTGACCTTTTCTAACAACTTTTCGAACTCTTTCGGCAAATAGAAGGGGAAGGCCATCTATAAACTTCGTTTTCCAGTATTCAACCTTATTTTTGGGTAATTCCATAACGCTACTAAGATAGGTATCTTTGTACCATTTAAAATATGCTAGAGTCTGACATAGAAGACCGTTTAGAAGAGTACGAACCGTTTCATGTTGATTGGTAAATCTACCATTGAAATGTTCTAGAATAGTGAGAACCAGAGTATAGACAGTGTCTTCTCTATTCTTTACTAAAACCATCCCTAAATTATCAATTCCTTTATTAGTAGCTATCGCATTAACAATGGAAGGTTTCTCATCCGTGCTGAGATAGTTATCCCACCAACCTCGAAGCTGACCAGTAAACCCTACAATTAACATTTTACAGATCATCCTATCTGTGATTTTAACACTTTTATAGATAGTTGCATACATAAGCATTCGATGAACCATAATCGTTAACTGCCTATTAGTAAGTCCATCAAGATTCCATTCATAAATTTTAGAACCACTGTAAGACGTATTAGTCTGATTCCAGTCATTCTCTTTAATGAAAACATCTTGTGGAGTCAAACGAGGATAATAATAAGTATTCATATTCAGCTTGGTAGCATAACCACTATTTTTCTTGGGATAACCCCTAAGTTTATTAAATTTTGAAGAAACTAGATTCTTAAAATCACCAGTATGCTCAATTTTATCAGCAAAATCTTGCGATAAATCCCTAGGCCCAAATTTTAAGCCAGAAAGCTTTTTATCAACAAGCTCTTTAATATCTAAATTGGAAAACTTTTTATCAAGAAGATCTTCCAGATTTTTCAGAAGAACTAGGTTTAAAATCGGAGATTTCCATAGGCCTTTGAACATGAGTAGAAACTACCGTTGGTTTTCTTTCAGAAGTAGAAGCAATATCGGTAGTAATAGCAAAATTTTTTTTAGCCATATCTGCCTTAATATCTTTAAACAAAACAGTTAAATCAATCGAGTTTTTTGTCAAGAGAGTTAATATGCTCACCCAACAAATAACTATTTTGAGTAATAAGTTTATTAATTTCAGTAATACTGATCGAAGCAATATCTTCCTCAATGAATTTTTGAAAAGCTGAGAAAGTAATACCAGTATTGTTTGGTAAAACAAACGATGACTGAGGAGGGTAGACAACTTTCAAAGGATTACCACTCTCATCTTAATAAGTTCTTTCAATAACATTAATATACAACGGTAAATAGGTTGTTATAAACTAAGGAACAAAATACATAATTTGATTATGTAAAGAGAACAAGTTTCATAAAACTCTTGAGAAATACAATTAAGATCTTCTTTGCTATAAGCATCAAAGAACCAAGTTTTGAACCGATTCAATTTTTCATCAAAAAATTCTTTTTGAATATGTTTTCTTGCCAGGGAACCTGGGCTAAAATTGATTTGGTGTGAAAACATTAAGAATCGTTGAGGTCAAATCCATCTCGGAGACTAAAGGAATATCCTTAACAGAAGCATCATCATTCACCTGAACTATATTAGTTCGATGGTCGATCTTAACCTTTTCGACCATAGAGTTTCCATCTGAACCAATAGTATGTAATGAAGCCGTACGATCTCGGGCTGGACCATATATTGGTTCAATAGGGGAAATATAATGAATAGCAGGTAAAAGTCTGCGACTTGATAATGAATGTCTATTATTACTGTGATTCACAGGAGACATCAACCTGTTGTTAGTAAAAGACTGCCTATGAGGCGCGTAACTATAATCCGCGAACTGTGTATAAATCCTTCCATCAAAATTTTGAGAAATATGAGAGAAATCAAAATTAGTAATAGCATTTGTTATCTGATTTGGGGATATAATCGAATTTAGAGTCCATGAAGTAGGGAAATCTATTTCTTCCCACTTAATAAGTCTTCTAGTAGTGACCTTGAACCTTAGAAAATTGGTTTCTACCAAAATAGTTTGATTGGAAATATCATATAATCTACATCTAGGATTAAGAGTAGATAACAATTTAAAATAGATTCGATAAGATAAACAAATAATTTTTGAACCAGGCGCATAATTATAACCTGAGTTTTAACATTTAATGTTAAAGCATCGAGAATATTCGCATCAGTAAGAGATAATTCCAAATTAGGTCGCATTAAAAAATATAGACCACCAGCCATCAGAGATTCTATCGAACCCATAAGAGACTGACAAAAATTTAAATTTTTAGCATCACGAAGAGCAGCTAAAAAAGTCTCAGGCAACCCTTTAAGGGTAAGAGGTTTGAAAGCAATTTGAACCATGCCAATAGGCAGATAATTATACTGATCTTTATAAAAATTCACATCACGATCGTTAAGTAGACAAATAGTTTGTTCAGACGAATTCAAAGCAAGAGACTGCTTAGTTGTTTTAATCAATTGTTTTGAAGATAGTTTGTCAAACCAACCATAGTCATAGATAGTTTTAATAGGGACTTTAGGAATCGTCCACCTGTTTAACAAGTGAAGGTTTTGAGGTATATCTACTTCTTCAAGTCTAGTACTTTTAGTACTCGTTTCTCCCAGATCCATAGGTGAAAGATCATTTCTTTGTCAAATAATTCACCTCCATCTCATATATACCATGAAATATTTTATATCTATGTCGAATAACTAATTTCTCACCTATATAGACCATGAACGGATCTAAGCTTTATTTAAATATAAAGGAATTTTTGTATGGCTTCTCGACTTAGTTCTGGGATCGAGGTACAGTCAGATCTAGTACTACTCTTATTGGCTTTGTCTTAGTGACTCCGTCTAGCCAGCCGTGGTATGACACCAGTTTATGAACCAATTCGAAATTGGCTCCGCAAAAATCTTTGCGCACACTTTTATGAACTAAGTATGTTTATGCTTATCATTGTTGTAATATAGCACTTTATCAAATGCTCGGATATAATCCCAATAAGTAAAATTCATTCGAGTATTGTTGAGACTTATCTGCCTCTCTTTCATGGCTGACATACCCCAATCTTCAACAGATATAATCTGTTTAATAATGATTTTAGAAAAGTTATAACTCTTTTCATATGGGTTATGACCCATACCTGAAAAGTACTGAAATTATGCACTTCCTAAACTTATTAATATTTCTTTGTAATATGAGCGAGTCTTATATGACTTTCCAGGATAATATAATCCGTTAACGAGGTACCGTTGGAATATCTTCCAGGGTTCATCCTTCCGTTGAAGATCAGAATTTTCTAATAGAAATATCATTTCTTTTTTCTGCAATTTTTCGTAGGATTTGATATCATCAGAATCCTCTCTTACCACAGAAACAAAAGTATCATTTTGCTTCTTTCCTTCTAAGTAGGCCTGCTTATGAGCATACAGTGGACTGTTTTTGGAATATCTTTCAAATTAACCAATTGCTGCAAACTGGATGAAGACTTTTCTTGGGAAGAAGTCTTTTTAATGATCAAAGTCCTTTTTCCTGCTTGTATGATTGGGGAATTTGATTTGAATCTGTATGACTATCCTTGTGATGACCTGGCTCCATATGACGGATTACCATAACTGCCTCTACTCGGGGCTGTTCTTCCCCTTTCTCTTCCTTTAATATGAATCCAAGGTGGATCCATCCTGCAAACGTAGCACCTTTTTGTTATCATTCAGAGAAATACTCTGTCAAATAATCATCTGAATAATACTCTATAAGAATATGAGGAAAATCTTCATTTAGGATTTTATCAACAATTTTTGTAATGACATGATTTTTCATATCTCTGGGTAAAAGTTAGAGAACACTTAGTATTACAATGAGAGTTTCGCTACAAGAAAAGTTTGGAAAAACATGATTATTGAATATATTCTCTGGATAAGAAATCCGGCAAAGAGTTATCAACTCCCTTTTTATACGGCATTTCAAAATCGAAAAGGGCTAATTGCTCTTGCCACCAGCGTATATCAATTTCGAAGTATCGTGCTTGAAATCTTTGTCAAACATAAATTTGACTGATTGAGCATCAATTTTATCAAAAACTTTTGGTTGTATAGATTGTCCTGAAATTTTAGAACGCACTTAACGATGGTTAACATTTCATGTGCTACCGTCGCATATTTCTTCTAAGCTTCATTCCATTTGCCTGAATGAAACCTAATCAAATATTCACTTTTATTGTGAGGATTAATCTATTTAAGAATCCCACCATATCCAATATTGGACGCATTTGTCTCAATAATCTTTTGCCAAGTAGTGTTGGCTAGAGCTAAGCATGGCAGTGACTGCCGCTTGATTTCTTTTACCAAGTTGGTAAGATTCTCAATCCAAGGAGACTTATGATCATTCTTCATCCTGTCATATAACGGGGCTAAGTCTCTAGAGAGATGTTTGTAAACTGGGGAGATATAATTTAAACTTCCCAGAAATCTTTGTAACTTAGTCCTGTCTGTAATAACATCAGGAAACTTGTCAGCAAAATCAATGGCTCTTTGAATGGGAGTAATCTTCCCCTGACAGATTTGATGTCCTAAGAATCGAACATCTGTTTGGAACAAACTCATTTTGGGTTTTGAAATAACCAAACCATTTTGTATCACCTTTTTGAAAATGTCAAGATGCTTGATATGCATTTCAAATGTCTTTGAAAATACTAGAATGTCATCAATATAGACAATAATAAAATCCATATAAGGATTAAAAATATCATTCATTATTTTCTGAAATTCAGAAGGGGTGTTTTTCAAACCAAAAGGCATGACATTTGATTCGTATTGTCCAAACGGAACATTAAAAGCAATTCTGTATGAATGCTCTTTAAAGATTTGAATTTTCCAATAACCTGATTTTAAATTAAATTTTGAAAATATATTGGCATCGTATAACCTGGACAGTAAATTCTTTTTATTTGGAATATGATACCTAATCCATTTAAAATATTTATTCAAAGGTTTATAATTGATAACCAATCTTGGAACGCCTCATTCCCTTTAAGCCGCATTATTAACATAGAAGGTTGTGCAAGACCAAGGAGACTTGAATGGTTTTATCAAATCCTTTTGTAAGAGATTATCAATCTCATTTTTGTAAAACTCTACTAACTCAGCGTTCATTTGGCAGGGCCAAGATTTTTTAGGGATATCATCCTCAGAAAATCATTCTTCATATGGAACAGTCACAATATGCTTCTTACAATTCCAAAAAGCACTGGGATGATCTGCACAAATGTCTACAACTGTCTGCTCGAAAATTAATTTGATTTTTTCCTTTACCTTAGCAGATTTCAGAGAGTCTAATATATTCATGCTAAATAGCTCCATTTGTAAGGAGTCCATATGACTCTTCTTCATATAATTTAAAGCATTAATATCTCTCGTTACTGGATCTGTAACAAAAGAATAAGTTATCTCATTTTCTTTATAATTAGCTGAAAAACCTTTCGTGTCGATACCTATGAAAGGATAGATCGCATTTATAAAAGGAGTTCCAAGAATAATAGGAGCGTATAATTGATTTTTAACCAAAAAGAAGAAATGAGGAATGCAGATTTTATTCTGAAAAATTTTTATACTCTATATCTAGAGCATGTCCAGAAGTAGATTTAACCAAATGAGTAGTTTTTTAAAATACTTTGTGGGTACTAAACCTTCCTGAATATAGCTAACATCTGCACCGCTATCAATCATTGCAATGTTAGTAATCGAAAAACTATTATCAATCAAAATAGTACATTTAATATACCATTTATGAGCCGTAACAATTTGCATCATTCCTGAAAACATATCTTGTTTACCCGAACCATTCCAAAACTTATACAAAGAATGGACTAAAGTATCACTGGATTTAAACAGATTATATCATGAAGATCATGTGTACTGATTAGAAAGGATAGATCAAATCTATTTTTTCATTGAATTCTCTGTCCCATGGATACATAAATGGATGCCTGAAGTAGGGTTCAACGAGGAAAATATTCCTTGTATTTACAGAACTTATTATAATAACTTCTGGGATAAGCTGATGAAACTAGATCCCAAGACCAAGCAATTAATTGGTCAAGAACTTCTGGATTCAATTAGGGAAAAAATTAACGATTATAATATAATCCATCCGATAAAAATTGTTGATGATACCTCTGTGTGACATATTACCAGGAGAATCTCCTTTCAAGAAGGAGATAAAGAGAACATGATTCAAGATTATCTAGAAGAAGTAAGAAAAAATTTACTCCAAAAAATAACCCAGATAGATAAGTCTGACACTTCAATGCGAAGTGAAACTAGCAATGATGTAGAAGAATCACAGCGTGCCGAGTCAGATAATATGTTGTCGGCCACAGAATTGCAAGATGCAGAAGAATTTCTGCAACAAATGAAAGCCTCGAATAAAGGCAAGAATGTGACCTAAAGATGAAAACATAGCCATGTGAAGACAGGCCCACTCAACAGAAGATTTCCTGTTGCAGCCCCAATAAACAGTTGATACACTGTTCAGGGACCCAGAGTGGGACCCATTTCACTGTATATAGATTCCATATGTCTTTGATTTTTGTCTATATAAGTCTTAGTCTTTCTTCAGAAGAGAGCATCAGAAAAATTTGTAATCGCTATCTCTTTTCCATAGTTGTAAATCTTTTGTAAAGACTCTCTTCGCACGGTTTCGATCTTCATATAAATAAGTTGGTTAGTTCTAACCGAGTATGAGGCACCCTACTTATCAAACTCCTTTTTTGGGCTAAAACTCATAGAGGCAATTATGGTAATCCATCATACGGAGCCAGGTCATCACAAGGATCGTCATACAGACCCGAATCAAATTAAGCTAACCTGCAAAAGAATTGTATAAAAAGGGAGTTGATAACTCTTTGCTGGATTTCTTATCTAGAGAATATATTCAATAATCATGTTTTTCCAAACTTTTCTTGATAACAAAACTCTCGTTGTAATACTAAGAGTTCACTAGACTTGAAGAGGTCGATATACCTCAAAACCTTGACTTGTTAAACAGGTGGATGATTCCTAAGACATCAAATCTGTCAGGGGAAGATTACTTCCATTCAAAGAGACATTGATTTTGCTGACAAGTTTGGTAATATTCTCAGTCCAAGGAGAATTATGATCCTTCTTCAGCCTGTCATATAGTACTAAAAGTACTAGACTTGGAGAGGTAGATATACCTCAAAACCTTGACTTGTAAACAAGTTAAGAGTTCTCGCACTTTTACCTAGAGATATGAAAAATCATACATTACAAAAATAGTTGATAAAATCTTAAAGGAAGATTTTCCTCATATTCTTATAGAATATTATTCAGATGATTATTTGACAGATTATTTCTCTGGATGATAACAAAAAAGTGTTGAAATTATATTGGCATCGTATAACCTGGACAATAAATCCTTTTTATTTGGAATACGATACCTAATCCATTTATTATTATTATCAACTAACCAGGATCTCTGAAGACAAGCGGTAGTCTGTGCGGTCATCTTCAATCTAGTTTGTTAACATCCGAATTCAATGAGTAAATCCGAATCGAAATATAAACATATTTTTATATAGTTTGATGATTGTATAGAAGGATCTAATCCTTTTACCCGAGAAAAGGGTCTATCTAGATTCAATACGTATTTTTATTAAGCTCATGTGTCTAACAGTTCTAACCGAGTATAGAGCGCCCTTTTCAACACATTAAACTACGGCTGGCTAGACGGAGTCACTAAGACAAAGTCAATAACTTGTTGTATTAAATGTGACTGTACCACCATCTTGGAACCAAGTCAAGAAACCATATATAAATTTATTTATATTTAGATAAAGTCTAGATCTTTCATGGTAGATATAAAAGCGAAGTTAGATATCCGACATAGATATGACTCCTTTAGCCGGACATAGTCACGGTTCTAGATCGGAGAAGGAGAAAATAAAAAGAAAGGAAGAATTAAAGTACCTTGTAACTATGGCCAACACCAGGGCCTGTGTGAACTATAAACTTTATTAACAACTCCGGTAAGTATCCAGCGAACTCACAATTTACAAAAAGTAAAAGAAAGAGCTTTACAAGAGAGAAGAAAGAGAGAGAGGGTTTTTGAACTTGCCTCTCAACAGCTAAAACTAAACATATTTATAGAAGAAAAAAGAGTCTAGAACAGTAAATGTGGGTCCCTTATCAATGGGTCCCTATGTACAGTAACAGTTTATCTACTGTTGATCAACAGTGTATTTACTATTGATAGTGGTTTTTGCTGTAGCGATAAGTTCTACATCTTGTCTTTTTTCTTTAATTCACGGAGGAAATCTTTCGCCTTTTGCAGAGTATCTTCTAAGATAAGTTTGTTTGACTCACATGGTTGATCCTCTTGAATATCTTCGGGGGCGACGTCCTCACTGGTCTCACTCCTCATAGACGTGTCTGAATTTTCATATTGAGTTATGTTAAGGAGTAGATTCCTTCGTACTTCTTCGAGATAATTTAATCATCTCTTCTTTATTTCCGTCTTGGATGGAAATTTTTCGAGCAATATGCTTCACCGAGCTATCTTGAATTACTCCCTTCTGAGGGGTGATGCAATATTCTTGCACCCTTTTTTCAATCAGATCCAACAGTTCTTGTCCATATAAATACTTGGTCTTGGGATCTCTTTTCATTAATTTGTCCTAGAAATTATTATAAAAAGCCCTATATAAACAAGGAATTTGCTCCTCGGTAAAACCCACTTCTAGAGTCCATTTATGAATCCAAGGAATCCAAAATTCAATGAAGAAGTATATTTGTTCAATTTTTTCGATGTAATAGATATGATCTGTGTGATATAATGCATTAAGATCGGGTGAAACTTTAACTCATTTTTTGTATAACTTAAGAAATGGATCTGGTAAAATTTTAATTGTTGGACCGTGGTATGACCACCAATTTAAAAACCAATTAGGGATAAACCATGTGTGCTTATGTCTCTCATTATTATAGATGAGGACTTTATCAAAAGCACGAATATAGTCCTAATATGTAAAACTCATAGAGACTTTATTCAGGCAGATCTGCCTTTCCTTCATTATGGAGATACCCCAATCTTCAACAGATATAATCTGTTTGATTATCATTTTGGAGAAGTTATAAACATTCTCACTAGTGTTATAACCTGAAAAATGATGAAACTCAGCACTACCGGTGCTTATTAGAATTGTCTCATAATAAGATCGGGTCTTGTATGACTCACCTGGGAAATATAATCCATTAAACAAATATTGCTGGAATATCTTCCAGGGTTCTTCTTTTCGCTGAATATCAAAATTTTCTAAAAGAAATATCATTTCTTTCTTGGATATTTTTTCATATGATTTAATATGATCAACATCTTATTTTGTTATGGACGCAAAGGTATCACTCTGCTTCTGGGATAGATACTCCTATAATTGTGCGTATAATGGATTATTTTCTAGAATATATTCCAGATGTATAGAAGAAGCCTCCTTTTGAGAGCTTTTTCATGCAGTCACTAATTCTAAGTATTCTCATATCTAAAGCATGTCCTGACGCAAATTTAACCATATGAGTTGTTTTTTCAAAGTATTTGGTAGGTACAAGACATTCTTGAATGCAACTCGCATTTTCTCCACTATCAATCATAGCAACATCAGTTATAGAAAAACTATTGTTAATTAGTAAGGTGCATTTAACATACCACTTATGAGCTGTAACAATGTGCATCATTCCTAGGAACATACCTTGTCTAGGATCAGAATTAAAAGGCTTTGCAAGATTATTTTCTTCAGCAATATTTTTCCCTTTGTAATGAACAGTTTCAATTTGAGTAAGACGATGATCACAAATCATTTGATTTTCTTTAATAGATTTAATCTCATTTTTCTAATTTTTTTATTTCATTCTTCAAATCATCAAAAGAAGAATCTACTGTAGAAATAGTCTATTTATAAAGTTTGTTATTAATTTCCGACTGTAGAAATAGTCTATTTATAAAGTTTGTTATTAATTTCCGACAAAGAATAAGGAGCAGAATAATCATTTCCAAAATCATTCTTTTGTTTTTTAGAATCTTTGAAGAACTAGCAGAATTATTAACAGCTAATTGAATAATTTTTTCACTAAGATTATTATTCATAACCTCTTTCAAAAGTTCTATTACATTATCAGAAGTAATAGTATTGATATTTAAATCTTCAAATTAAGATTGCAAATTATAAAATTCATCAATTTCACAAGAACAAATATCACCTTAACAAGCATTGCAAGCATTTATATTAGGATGCTGATTATTGTCAGATAAAATAGGCAAATCAATCTCTTCTTTTGAATCTGAATCAGAAGCATAATCAGATTCGAAACCAGAAGTGTATAAGAAACTATAAACCTTATCATTAACCTCTTCATCTAGTTCTAAGGTTTTCAGGTTTTCAAGCTTGCAATTGGGTGCTATATGTCCAAAATTTCCACATTTATAGCACTTAATCTTGGCGAGTTCCCGCCTAGACCTGTTCTTGGTAAATCTATTAGTTTTATGATACACTTTTCTCTCATCCCGTTCTTCATGTTTAGACCTTCTTTTCCTGTAAGGTTTGTCAGGATTAGAGCTTCTAGAATCTATATGTTTAGTCTTCTTACTATTAGTTGAAGTATGATGTAAACCAAACTGAGTACAAAAGTATCCTAGCTGAGATCTTTCTCTAAGCTTATCCATCTTAAGCTGTCTAGATAACTTTAATTCATTGCATAAATTTATTCCTTCTTGAGCGCAAATGCCTATCAACCGGCCATAGGTATAATCATTATAGGGAATTATACCCTGCTCATTTCTGAGGGTTTTTCTAACTCATTCTACAAATCTTATATGTATCATAAATGTAAGTTATACGATACATCTGCTGAAACTATTTTAGTGGAAACTAATTTTGTTAGATCTAAGGTCACTACTAGACGGCCTATAAAATGGGAAGAAATTAAATTTCCAACTACTTGGACTTTGGAATCAGTTATTCCTCCAACACTAATTTTGAGTATTCTCATATCACTTAAAATCTTAAAGGATTTGTATGCAGTTTAATGATATCCCTTGTAATAGACACTCATTTTCTTCTGCTAGAAGATTGCCTGCTATGCATCATATTTCCCCTATTGATCCAGTATATGGCCCAGCTCGTAACCATGCTAGCTCATTACATAATTTACCATCTGTTATATCTGCGGATCAAAATGATATATTAGTTAAAAAAATAAAAACTAATCCTCGTCTTCATATTGTTCACACAAATGATATTGCTTCTGATATTTCTGATAAGGATATTCCTTCTCAGTCCGAAATGGATTTTGATCTCAATAATACTTGATGATGAATGTGCATCAAATAGATTTTAGCATAGGTTCCCTAGCAAGAAAGTACATTCAGAATGAATTTTTAAGTGATAAATGGAATCAGTTTAAAACTTGGTTTTTTGACACTCATAGTGCCGATGATTTGAATAATATTTCTCAAGAGTTTTATGAAACTTGTGCCTCACATAATCAAATTATGTATTTCATTATTAAGTCTCCAAAGCCATTTACGAAGAGTATCAGGTCAACATACATTAAATCCCACTTCGTAAATGGCATTGGAGACTTAATAATGAAATATTTATCCCCATTATACAACAGGATGAAGAAAGATAATAAGTCTCTTTGGAATGAGACTCTTACTAATCTGGTGAAAGATATTTAGCGGCAAGTGAAATCACCGCCCTACTTAGCACTAGCCAACCCTGCTTGGCAAAAGATAATTGAAATGGATGCGTCTAATATTGGATATGGAGGAATTCTTAAATAGATTAATCCTCATGATAATAAAGAGTATTTGATTAGATTTCATTCTAGGAAATGGAATGAAGCCCAGAAGAAATATGCGATGGTGGCACATGAAATGTTAACCATCGTTAAATGCGCTCTAAAATTTCAGGACAACCTATACAACCAGAAGCTTTTAATAAAGACTGATGCTCAATCGGTGAAATTCATGTTTGACAAAGACTTTAAGCATGATGCCTCAAAATTGATATTTGTCAGGTGGAAAGCGCAATTAGCCCCTTTCAATTTTGATATTCAATATAAAAAGGGAGTTGATAACTCTTTACCTGACTTCTTATCTAGGGAATACATTCAATAATTATGTTTTTTCAAACCATTCTTGATGATAAAACTCTCGTTTCTATATTGAGGATTCTTAATTATTTACCTAGAGATATGAAAAATCATATCATTGATAAAATTGTAGCTAAAATCTTGATAGATGATTTTCCTCATATTCAGATAGAATATTATTCGGACACTTCAATGAGAAGTGAAACTAGTAACGATGTGGAAGATTCACAGCGTGCCGAATCAGAACATATGTTGTCGGCCACTGAATTGCAAGATGCGGAAGACTTTTTATAGCAAATGCAGGCCTTAGATAAAATCAAGAAAACAAAAGAGACATAGCCATGTGAAGTCAAGTGAAGACATGTGAAGAATGGCCCATTAAACAGTAGATTTACTGTTCAGGGACCCAGATGAGGGCCCCTTTGTACTGTACATAGATTCCTTGTGTCTTTTTCTTTTTCTATATAAGTGTTAGCTTATTTTGAGAGAAGCATCAGAAAAGTATTATGCTCTCTCCTTTGTTTCTTGTTTAGAAGTTTTTGTAAATCTTTGTGTAATCCCTCCAGAGTACTGTTCTGATCATCTTAATAAATAAATCGTCAGTTCTTCAGAATTTTGGATCTTGAAGACAACAGTCCTTTATAAGGTATTTGTTTTCCTTTTAGTCTTTTATTTAGTATGTTTCTCCTAGCCAGGACTATGTCCGGCTAAAGATTATCTATGTCGAATGACTAACTTCTCTCCTATATAGACCATGAACGGATCTAAGCTTTATTTAAATGTAAAGGAATTTTAGTATGGCTTTTTGACTTGGTTCCGAGATCGAGGTACAGTCGAATCTAGCACTACTCTTATTGGCTTTGTCTTAGTGACTCTGTCTAGCCAACCATGGTTTTTAGCCCGAAAGATGAGTTTTGATAAATAGGGCACCTCATACCCGGTTAGAACTGCCAGACATATGGGCTCAATAAATTGTATGTATTAGATTCTGACAGACCCTTTGCTTGGGTAAAAGGCTTACCATGCAGTCTGAAAACTATGCCAAAATTCTTGTATATTTCAATTCTTTTGCAGGCGGACTACCGCTAGCTTAAGGATGCTTGACTTGCTTGATCTATGACTGGGCGGACTACCGCCAGGTCCTTGATCCTGTAAGATACCATACTGAGATAATTATCCCACCATCCTCGAAAAGCCATACTAAAATTCCTTTACATTTAAATAAAGCTTAGATCCATTCATAGTCTATATAGGAGAAAAGTTAGTCATTCGACATAGATAATCTTTAGCCAGACATAGTCCTGGCTAAGAGAAACATACTAAATAAAAGACTAAAACGAAAACAAATACCTTATAAAGGACTGTTGTCTTCCAGATCCAAAATTCTGAAGAACTGATGATTTATTTATTAAGATGATCGGAACAGTACTCCGGAGGAATTACACAAAGATTTACAAAAACTTCTAAACAAGAAACAAAGGAGAGAGCATAAATTTTTTCTGATGCTTCTCTCAAAATAAACTAACACTTATATAGAAAAAGAAAAAGACACAAGGAATCTAGTACAGTACAAAGGGGCCCTCATCTGGGTCCCTGAACAGTAAATATATTGTTTAGTGGGCCATTCTTCACATATCTTCACTTGACTTCACATGGCTATGTCTCTTTTGTTTTCTTGCCCTTATCTAAGGCCTGCATTTGCTATAAAAAGTCTTTCGCATCTTGCAATTCAGTGGCCGACAGCATATGTTCTGATTCGGCACGCTGTGAATCTTCCACATCGTTACTAGTTTCACTTCTCATTGAAGTGTCCGATTTATCAATCTAAGTTATTGTTTGAAGTAGATTTTTTCTTACTTCTTCAAGATAATCTTGAATCATTTGTTCTTTATCTCCGTCTTGAAAGGAGATCTTTCGGGCAATAAGCCGAACTGAGTTATCTTTAACAATATTATCTAGGAGAATTGTTTTGTAATCAACAGTTTTTTCCTTAATCGTGTCCATAAGTTCTTGACCAATTAATTGTTTGGTCTTAGGATCTTGTTTTAACAATTTATCCCAAAAATTATTAAAATATGTCCTATATAAACAAGGAATATTTTCTTCATTAAATCCCACTTCAGGGGCCCATTTGTGTATCCATGGAATGGAGAATTCGATAAAGAAATAGATTTGATCTATTTTCTCTATCCAGCTGACATGATCTTCTTGATATAACCGGTTCAAATCCGGTGATACTTTTGCCCATTCTTTATATAAATTTAAGTATGGTTCTAACAGAATCTTGACAGTCGGATCGTGGTATGACCACCAATTGATAAACCAATTTGGTATATTTCCAGCAAAAATATTTGTGCATACCTTTACAAACCACATATGTTTGTGTTTGTCGTTGATATAATACAGTACCACATCAAATGCTCGGATATAATCCCAATAAGTAAAATTCATCCTAGCATTATTAATGCTTATTTGTCTTTCTTTCATCGTTGACATACCCCAATCTTCAATAGATATAATCTGTTTAATAATAATTTTAGAAAAGTTATAACTTTTTTCGTGGGGGTTATTACCTGTGCTGGAGAAGTGCTGAAATTCTACACCTCCTGTGTTTATCAAGATTTCTTCATAATAAGATCGAGTCTTATATGACCTTCCTGGAAAATACAATCCATTAACGAGGTACCGTTGGAATATTTTCCAAGGTTCGCCTTTTCTCTGCAGATCCGAATTTTCTAAGAGAAATATTATCTCACTTTTTTGTAATTTTTCATAGGACTTAATATCATCAGAATACTCTTTTATGATTGAAACAAAAGTATCTTTTTTCTTTTTTCCTTCCAGATAGGCCTGCATATGAGCATATAATGGGCTATCTTTTGAAATATCTTCCAAACTAACCAATTGCTATGAACTAGATGAAGACTCCTCTTGAGACGAGGTTCTTTGATTTATTAAAGTTTTTCTACCCTTTTGTATAACCGGGGAATTTGATTCGGATCTATATGACGATCCTTGCGATGATCTGGTTCCATATGAACCATAGTTGCCTCTGCTTGGGGCTGTTATTCCCCTTCCTCTTCTTTTAATGTGAATTCAAGGTGGATCCATCCTGCAAACATAGCACTTTGTTATTATCATTCGGAAAAATAGTCTATTAGATAATTATCATCTGAATAATATTCTATCTGAATATGAGGAAAATCTTCTATCAGGATTTTATCTATAATTTTATCAGTGATATGATTTTTCATATCTCTAGGTAAATAATTAAGAACCCTCCATATAGTAACGAGAGTTTTATCATTAAGAAAGATTTGAAAAAACATAATTATTGAATGTATTCCCTGGATAAGAAGTCAGGTAAAGAGTTATCAACTCTCTTTTTATATTGAATATCAAAATCGAAAGGGGATAATTGTGCTTGCCACCTGACAAATATCAATTTCGAGGCATTATGCTTAAAGTCTTTGTCAAACATGAATTTGACCGATTTAGCGTCAGTTTTTATTAAAAACTTCTGGTTGTATAGGTCGTCCTGAAATTTTAGAACGCATTTAACGATGGTTAACATTTCATGTGCCACTATCGCATATTTCTTCTGGGCTTCATTCCATTTCCCCCAGAATGAAATCTAATCAAATACTCTTTCTTATCATGAGGATTAATTTGTTAAGAATTCCTCCATATCCAATATTAGACACATCCATTTCAATTATCTTTTGCCAAGCAGGGCTGGCTAGTGCTAAGCAAGGCAGTGATTTCACTCGCCGATTACTATCTTTCACCAGATTGGTAAGAGTCTCATTCCAAAGAGACTTGGCTAAATCTCTAGAAAGGTGTTTATAGAATGGAGAAATATAACTCAAACTTTCCAGAAATCTCTGTAGTTAGAGTTCTATCTGTAATAACATCAGGAAATTTGTCAGCAAAATCAATGGCCCTTTGAATGGGAGTAATCTTTCCTTGACAAATTTGATGCCCTAAAAATCGAACATCCATTTGAAATAAACTCATTTTTGGTTTAGAAATAACTAAGTTATTTTGTATTACAACCTTTTTGAAAATATCAAGATATTTAATATGTATTTCAAAGTTTTTTTGAAAATACTAGAATGTCATCAATATAGACAATAATAAAATCCATATAAGGGTTGAAAATATCATTCATGATTTTCGGAAATTCAGAATGGGAGTTTTTCAAACCAAAAGGCATGACATTCCATTCGTATTGTCCAAATGGGACATTAAAAGCAGTTCTATAAGAATGTTCTTTAAAAATCTATATTTGCCAATATCCTTATTTAAATCAAATTTTGAAAATATATTGGCATCATATAATCTTGATAATAAATCCCTTTTATTAGGGATAGGATACCTGATCCACTTTAAATGTTTATTCAAAGGTCTGTAGTGAATCACCAATCTCGGGACACCTCTTACCCTTTCAGCTGCGTTATTAACATAGAAGGTTGTGCAAGACCAAGGAGACTTAGAAGGCTTTATCAAGCCCTTTTGTAAAAGATTATCAATCTCAGTTCTGCAGAAATCTACTACCTCAGCATTCATTTGACAGGGCCGAGATTTAGTAGGAATATCATCTTCTACAAATCCTTCTTCATAAGGAAGAGTTACAATATGCTTTTTGCGATCCCAAAAAGCGCTAGGATGATCTGCACAAATATCCACAGCAATCTGCTCAGAAATCAATTTGATTTTTTCCTTTACCTTAGCAGATTTCATTGAATCTAGAATGTTCATGCTGAATAACTCCAATTGTAATGAGTCTATATGACTCTGCTTCATTTTAATCAAGGCATTAATATCTCTAGTTACCGGATCTGTAACAAAAGAATAAGTTATCTCATTATCCTTGTATTTGGCTGAGAATCCTTTTGCGTCGATTCCTGTGAAAGGATAAATTGCATTTATAAAAGGAGTTCCAAGTATAATTGGAGGATTTAACTGATTCTTAACTAAGAAGAAGAAATGTGGAATGCAGACTTTATTCTGACAAATCTTCACATTGGGTAGCTTATACTCTATATCTAGAGCATGGCCAGAGGCAGATTTCACCAAATGAGTCATTTTTTGAAAGTATTTAGTTGGTACTAAACCTTCCTGAATACAGCTAACATCTGCACCGCTATCAATCATTGCAATGTTAGTAATGGAAAAACTATTATCAATCAGAATAGTACATTTAATATACCATTTATGAGCCGTCACAATTTGCATCATTCCTAAAAACGAATCTTGTTTGGGATCAGGACTATCAAGCTGGAGATTTTCATCTTCAACTTGCTTTCCTTTATTTTTTGAGAACCGATCTTCGTCAGTATTATTTATCTCAATTTGAGTAATACGGTGATCACAAATCAATTGTTTTTGTTTAAGAGATTTAATCTCCTTTTTCAAATTTTAAATCGTCAAAAGAAGAATCCTTAACAACAAAAGCATTTTTCTTTAAAATACGATTCTCTACTTCCTTTAAGGAATAGGGTGCTTCATATTCAAAATCATTAAAATCATTTTTATTAAATTCATTTCTTTTCTT
Organism: Solanum pinnatisectum; assembly: GCA_035578085.1. Taxonomy (NCBI): domain Eukaryota; kingdom Viridiplantae; phylum Streptophyta; class Magnoliopsida; order Solanales; family Solanaceae; genus Solanum; species Solanum pinnatisectum. Next base: position 35,987,841 of record CM069084.1, on the reverse strand, counting down.
TTCTTTTCTTTTCGAGAAATTTTGAAGAACTGGCTTCATTTGAAACAGCTAAATTAATAATTTTTTCACGAAGCTTGTTATCAGTAACTTCCTTTAAAAGTTCAATCACGTTATCAGATGTGATAGTATTCAAATTAAAATCTTGAAATTGCAATTGAAGTTTATAAATTTCATCATCTTCACAATTGCAATCAGGACCCTGACAGGTATCACAAGCATTAGTACAATTATTATCATAATCAGAGAAATCAAATAATTCTACGTTAGAATCCGAACCTAAATCATAGTCATCTTCACATCCTGAAGTGTATAACAAACCGTATACCTTTTCGTATGTGTCGTTGTCAAGTTCTAAAGTTTTCAACTTGTTTAACTTACAGTTTGAAGCGATATGTCCAAGTTTACCACATTTGTAACATTTTACCTTTGAAAGATCTCTTCCAGATCTATCTTTAGTAAATCTATTAGATTTACGATAGCTTTTTTTAGCTTCTTGATCTTCTTTTGATCTATGCCGATGCTTAGATCTTTTCTTTTTATGCGAATCTGCATCTTTTGAAGACCTGTAATATTTTTCTTCCTTAGCCGTGGGATTGGATAATCCAAATTGTTCACAGAAATATCCTAATTGAGATCGTTCCTTTAACTTATCTTAAGTTGTCATGTCATTTTAAGTTCATTGCACAAGTTTAATCCTTCTTGTGTGCAAATTCCTATAATTTTTCCATAACTAAATTGGTCGAATGGTATCTCAATCTGATTCCCTCTAAGAGTTTTTCTAACTCTTTCAGCAAAAAGAGAAGGAAGTCCGTCTATAAACCTAGCTTTCCAATATCCAAGCTTATTTTCGGGTAGTTCCATTACCCTACTGAGATAAGTATCTTTATACCATCTGAAGTGTGCCAAAGTCCTACATCGAAGACCATTGAGAAGGGTTCTAACCTTCTCATACTGATTGGAAAATCTTCCATTAAAATGTTCCAAAATGGTTAGAACCAGAGTATAAACTGCATCTTCTCTGTTTTTTACCAAGGCCATCCCTAGGTTATCTACTCCTTCGTCTGTGGCTATGGCATTGACAACCAAAGCTTTTTCTTCAGTACTGAGATAATTATTTATTGCAGGATTTACGGGACAGCTTCGAGAATGGTGGGATAATTATCTCAGTACCGAAGAAAAAGCTTTGGTTGTCAATGCCATAGCCACAGACGAAGGAGTAGATAACCTAGGGATGGCCTTGGTAAAAAACAGAGAAGATGCAGTTTATACTCTGGTTCTAACCATTTTGGAACATTTTAATGGAAAAGTTCTTCTCATCAAATTCATACTTAGTTATAGTTAAACTTTTGAACTTATTTGTAACATGTTTTCTAACCTAATAACCTAAATGTTATCAATTCATCATACTTGGGGTCAGTTTGTTTTCCGTATGGATGTTATCATTAAGATGTTCACCATTAAAAATTATTTGAGAAGGAAAGCATTTCTTAGACTTAAAAAGTTGGGTGCGTCGTGTGTTCAACATTTTGCGTCTTCCAAAATCTCACGGGCTGAAACAACTCCATATTATGTATCCTCAATATTTTGCTCATGCTAAGGGAGTAAGAACTATTCTGTTGTTATGTCATAATTTGGATATACATTTGTTTGGATATGATGTGTGTTTTGAATTACTCTTTGGGAGAGATGGATTAGAATGATCGAACAAACATTATTATTAACGTAATGGGTTCGAATTCTACCACAAAAAATAAAAGGTGGAGGTGCGGGCTCATTATATGAGTTTCAAAGGGGGATTTTTTGGTAATTCAAAAAACAAAAAACAAAAGAGAACCACGCAACAGTAAATTGACACACAATTAAAAAAACTCCAATAATTTCAGGTGCAGGAAATTTTTCAAGTGTTGCTTCACAACCTACTTAAAGCTTAATTTACAACGAAGTGGCTGAGATGTTATAAAGCTTTCACGAAAGAAGTGAGACGAGAGAAACAAACTCCAAGGTCACCCGTCCCTTGGAACGCGTATTGATGACAAAATGCTCTGGGTATTTTCTTAAAAGCATCAGCAATCCATACCATGGCTTTGATTTAGCTTCAGGGCTAGGATAGTCCTCAGATGTCAAGTATCTCCTCACACGACTATGGTGCCAGGTATTGCCATAGTGTTCCACCAACTGCATATGCATAAGCTTGTTATCAGCCAAAAATCCAACCCTGACAACTTACAAAGATTTCTAGGCCAACTATCAAAATGCTGAGAAGGAACAATTTTCCCACAATTATGGCAAAGGCAATGATATTTGATACAGAATAGAAAGACAAATAATACTCTCTTTCACGTCTTTTTAGAGAAAAGACAGAGTCAAATTGTCAACAAAGATAACAGCAACTTCACATGTACCGAAGAAAAAACTCATCAAGCACTATAAAACAAGAGGAAAAGCATACAGCTAAAAAATTGCTCCTCCTTCTAGTTCAAAAGCTGAAAAAGATAGTACTCCGATATTATCTACACACCACGCTAATTTAAAGCAAAAGGTTTGATAATGTATGTCTAACAAGCAAGCAACCATAACAGTTCAATAAATTGTGGGAATTCTTCTCCGAGTATCAGGTCAACATACATTAAAGCCCTCTTCGTAAATGGCTTTGGAGACTTAATAATGAAAAAGGAAATTAAAAGTCAATGATTGCACAGTGCAATTTGCACACTTGGTGTGGAATTCCAACAGTGCAATGCGTTGGAATTCCAAAAGAGGGCTTTAATTTATGGAGTTCAGTCTTTTATTAAGTATTTTTGCATTGATTCGCGTCAAAACTCCCTGCTAAGCTGAAAGGCCTGACATCCTTTTCCAGCTCCATTCTACTTAGGAATGAAACATTGTAGGAGGCAGTGAAGATCTTTTTCTTCAAACATCCGCAAATGCACTACATTTGGAGGATCCGACATGCATCCATCGACATTTTCAAAGAGTCCAAGCAACATAGCTTTTTGCATGACATTAGCTGGTTATAAGTTGAACATTTGGAATGGTGTGATTGAGAAGGTAAAGAAAAAATAATCTGAAGGGAAAGGTATTTGATATTGGGAGGTAGAATTTTAACTAATATCTGATGGATGCTCTGCCAACATATATGATGTCACTATACCCATCAGAAGTGGAAAAACACCGGACCGAATCAGAATGAACTTTTATAGGAAGACAACAAGAACAAATCCTTTCAGTAGATAAAGTGGAAACCAGCCATACTTATTAGAGAAGTTGGAGAACCAGGTAGGGAATTTATGATTACACAACCAAAGTATATTAAAAAGAGGCTGTGGACAACACGGAACTTCTCTATACAAAAGTGGTGATAGACAAATATGGTACATTCCTGAAGCATAAAAGGTGTCTTGGGCTCATATCAAATTAGTTTTTAAACGCATATCAGGAACCAATGGGAAGCTTTATATGCTAATACTCAGTATAAGGTAGGAACAGTATAAGTATATACTTTTGAGTGTATGTAAGTATGTATGTATGTATGTATGCGTGCGTGTGTATATTATATATAGGTTGAACCCGTCGGTGGACCCTTAAAGTTGGCACAAAGTTTCACTTAGACACCTTAATTGAACTTTATTCATTTTAAACATCTTATGTAGGGCTGCACAGTGTCATTTGAACACTTTTTGCTGACTCAGCATAGTAATTATTAGGGGTGGCAAATGGGTGGATTGGATCGGATTTGGATGGATTGAATATAGATTGAGTTAAAATGGATTGGATCACAATCCACCCATATAAAATATGGGTAAATATAGATTTGGTCAAATATGGTTTGGGTAAAATGGTTGTAACCCACTTTCATCTCCTAAAGCCAAAATATATTAAATCAAATCTAAGTTGTTAATACCTCAACCCTTACCAATTACCATCCCACCCTACCCCTACCACCCCACCTCCCCCCACCACCAAAAACAAAAATTAAAACGACTTTTTTTTAAAAAACAAGAATGGCAACCCCTACCCCCCACCCCACCTGCCCCTACCCCAAAAAAAATTAAAATAACATTTTTTTTCGGAAAAAAAGAATTAAAAAATTAAAAAATATTTTTTTTTGTCAACCCTAAGCCCTCACCCCCCACCACCACCTCCCCCACCCCAAAAAAAAGATTTAAAAACACTTTTTTTTTTGAATTTTTTTTTTCAACCCCTACCTCCCCCTGCCACCACCCCAAAAAAAAAGATTAAAAAACTAATTTAATTTTAAAAAAAAAAAAATTCTTCACCAACCCAACCCCCCACCACCACCTCCCCCACCCCAAAAAAAAAAATTGGCAACCCCTACCCCCAACACCCCCATCCCCACCTGCCCCCACCCCCAAAAATAAAATGTAAAAACTTTTTTCCGAAAAAATAAAAAACTTTGCCCCAACACCCAATTTTTATATTTTATTTTCAAAAATAAATTGTGCAATTAGGGATTTTTATGATAAGAGAGTGATATATGGGTATATATGGATTCTCATGTTTATCCATTTTGTGCATATTTGTATGAGCTTAAATAGGGAGGAATATGTCTTGCAGCATCAAACATAGAGCTAAACAGTTAAATAACCTAACAGGAAGGAAAAATATTTCTTTGTCCTAAATATTGTTTAAGAAGAACCCAGAGAAATAAGATGTTAAATTTATACCCTGAGTTTAGTTCATGACTAGAGAAATATGCCAAATACTGATTGATCAGTACTACCAATACAGTAAAACAAGAAAGATATGTGGCCCTAGAAACATCATAGGCATTTGCAGAAAATCAGCATAGAGCATTATCCAACACATGCAACAGAATTATCTTCCAAGGAAAAAGATACAAACAAATAGGACCTCAAAAGTTGCTGGCCTAATTAGTGCACCTAATAGGCCTAAACAAAATTTCCTTCTGGACTATGAAATTAATTGCTATCGGAGAAACTTGTAAGCAGAAGTTTTCCATTTTCTTGTAGTTTAGTCTTTAGTTAATAATATTTTGGTCTTTCTGTGACGAGATTTATAAATTTGAAGTTACCTCAGCATGAAGCTTCTCCATTGGCATCCATTCTCCTGGACCACAGAGGTCAGAAAGCACATTTGCTACAGATGATACAACGTCCTTCTCTTCCAACTGCATCAGCTGTTGGTTGTCAGCATCTCTTTCAATACGTGATCTTCCGTCTATCTTCTTATCTGCGAGAAGTTTAGGCCAAATAAATTCAACGAATCAGATACTGAGTTCTGAAGATAGAAGCTGTAAATCAACATTTACTGAACAAATCATAGAAACCTGAAAATGGGCTCTACCAGAATACACTTTCTTATTTTTTACAAGTCTACCAGAATACACTTTTATAAGATACAAAGGAAGGTAACTAAAGCTTGCATATATATGTCTTCCGTATATATGTTAAATGGCTCTTCCCTGGATCACAAGAAGGTTTAATGTGTACATTTCTTTTATTTTTTTGTTAAGGTAAAGTTTTATTGAAAGAGTACCAAGATGGTACAGAAAGATACAAAGAGACCGACAAGACAAACTGCTACTCTTTCCTACCTAACAATCAAGAAAATTCATGTACTCATCTAGGCTAACAAACATATCGATATTACACCAAAAAATAAAGATTGTGCAAACACTTATGCTTAAATCTTTTCTTTTTAAACTGGTAATGATGTATTCCTCAGCATTAAGGGGTCATTTGGTGTGAGGGATTAAAAATAATAGTGATGGGATAAGGAAATAGTGATGGGATAAAAAAAATTTATCTTGTTTGGTTGCCGTGTTTGGGATACTTATCCAACCATTTATATCATAGTGATGGGATAAGTTATTCCATATACATGGTGGGATAACTTGTTCCCAACCAAACGACCCCTAAGAGACATGTTGTAGACCATAAAAAAGTGTTAGTTACAAGAAAAAGAGGAAAAGAAATAATTATAGGGATCTTAATAATTCTACAAAATGGTCTAAATCCTCTTGTCCTATTTCTTTACACCAAAAGTAGAAAGACACTACATAATTCCATTTGACTTTTTAAATGGAATTGGATCTATCTTCAAAACATCTCCAATTTCTTTCTCTCCAAACTGTCCATCAGATATACTGTGGGATTATCCTCCACCACTTCTTCTGACTCTTGCTTCCTCCCTCTTTTCATCCAACAGCTTTAGCAAGTTAGTTGTATGTGAAGGCATAGTTCATCTTGTCTCAGTATTCTTGAATCTAGATATGTGAGTCTTCTGCCCTTCAAAACAAGCTTTATTCCTTTCCAGCCATAAGTTCAGAAGATGCAAAGTGAAATAGTCTTCCATATCTGCTTTGATCCTCTAGGAACCCTTTTGAAATTGCCAGCTTTCTAACAGACCCCTAACATCTTCAAGCAACACCCACGAAATGCCACAAATATTTGAGAAATAATTCCCAACAATGTCTAGAAAATCTGCAATGCAGGCATAGATGTTCAACTGTTTCCTGGTCTTCTTCACATAAGTAGCATACTAGCATCTGTCACACAAAGTAATCCCTCACCCCTCCACCGCAAACCCTCTACAAATTATTTTGAGTTAGACATGCCCTCCTTGTTGCAGTCCATCACATGCTGCTTTAAATGAAGCTTTAGACTTCCAAATCATTTTCCAACGCCAAGTAATATCTCAAAAATATGTTTCCTTTATCAGCATGTTGTAACAAGTTATAACTGAGAATTTCTATTATTTACTGGCTGTCCAGATCTAGCTCCTAGTTATTCAAATTCCTTCTGAAGTCTACTGGCAAACTGAGTTTGAACAAAAACCCGCAACAGCACCTCTCTTATTAATCGAACAACTAAACAAAATAGGAAATTTTGTCATCAAACTTTGACGGGGCTTTCAATCAGCCTATTTTGTCCATCTTGATCTTCCATTTTGATTGATACAAGATTGATTAATACCCTGTCTCTGTCAAACATACAGTATTTACATTCCACTTCCGTAATACAATACTCACCATGTCCCTCTTCTTCACATCATTGATACCCCTAACATTCCAACATAGAATAATGTCCTATGCCATTGTTCAAGAGGTCAAGTCTGACTGTCTTTAAGATCGATTATTTCAACATGCTTTTAGAACTTCAACATGAAGTGTGAGATAATCAATATGCATACATTCAATGTTGATTTCACATGTTGCCTCTTATCCATTCAAGTTCAAGGTGGCCATTTTAGACTGCATCCACGTGTACCATTAACTCTTTCACTCCCTTTGTTTGGATTTGTTTGTCTTAGTTTGACTTGGCAAGGAGTTTAAAAAAATGAAGAAGACTTTTAAATCGTGTGATCTTAAACTAAAGATATGGTTAGTACCAAAATGCCCTTTAATCTTGTAGTCTTAAATATGCCATGTGGATGTTGATATTAAAGTATTGTCAATTTAGGAAAGAGGCATTCTTCTTGAAACAACCTAAAAGGAAAGTAAGAAAAACAAATCGAAACAGAGGGAGTATCTATTTATCCTTCTTTTCGCCAATCAGCGATAGATTCCTTAAGAATGTTGGTAATAGTAATCATGAGCCCCTATTAGATGCCTAAGAAGTTTAAATGCCTCATCGCAAAGGCATATGGATTTGTTCAACATCATGAGTCATCAAAAAGAACATTTTGCAAAAATTGCTTTTCTTTTGGCAGGGCAAACTTCCCTCTTTTTAGGAGTATGGTGTCTGGGCCATCTATCGTGCACCTCGACTAATTCCACGGGATATCATTCACCTCCAACCAGCAACAGTTACCAAGCAACTTTTTCCACCAAGACTAGGACATACGGGAAGAATCACCTAGTGTTTCTGTCTCCATTGGAATTTGAACCTAAGACCTCATGACTCTCAACCACTTCTTTGACCACTAAGTCACACCCTTGGGTCAAGGCAATTTCCTTCCTTTTCAAGCAAGATATCTTTTTTTTTTCTTCTTTTTAACAACAGCAGTGTCCAATATTCCATCAAGTACTGACTACATCCAACCAAACAAAGGTCTAGGTGTGACTATTACATATGTAATTTTATATTTCATGAAGGCCATACTGAAAAGAGTGAATGCTTGCTTTTAGCTCCTTCCAGAAAACAAAAGCAATCTCTCTTTTAATAGATACATATAAATTGAATTTCAAAATTTAAAGACCTAACCCATCGGCGGCCACCTAAAGTTGGCACTAATTTTCACTTAGACACTTAGATTAAATTTTGTTCATTTTAGACACCTCATATCATGCTTCATTGTGTCATTTTTTACACTTTTTTGACAATTAGCAAAATATGTAAGGCGTGTGTAACACACTCACCAATAACATGTCAAAGTGGCGATTTAAATGAAGACATGTGGTATATATATTGAAAATAGTTTTTAAATAATGAATTTTGAGTAGAAAAAAAAAAGGCCAATCAGTCAATGACATGTCATTTTTTAAACCCAAATAATTCAAAAAAAAAAAAATTAACACACAACCCACCCTAGATTATCTTCTCTAGCACCCCCACCCCCAAATCCCCAACCCCTTCCCCACCACTTGATCCCCAATCCCTCCCCCCACCCGAATCATCTTCCCCACCACCTCCACCACCCGATCCTCAACCCCTCCTCCCCCCAAATCATCTTCCCCACCAGCTATCTTGTTCAATCTTCCTCAGTTGTTTTCTCAATCGGTTCTATGTTTTTTTCAAAATCAAATTAATTATAGCTTGATCTACTATAATTTCAGTTGTTTTTGTTTTAACTAATTAGCACCATCGAATCTACTTCTCCATGTAAGGAGTTTAAGTTTCGGGATATGGTGGTTAAAAATTGGGGAAGAAGAAGAAAAAAATAAAATAAAAATTAATTAAATAAGTTTTTCACGCGCCAAAAGTGAGTGTGATACACTCACTATAACACATCAGCAGAAAATGTCAAATTGATATAGTGGGGCATGACATGAGATGTTTAAAATGAACAAAGCCTAGTTAAGGTGTCTAAGTGAAAATTGGTGTCAAATTTAAGTGGCCACATTGGGTTAAGCCAAATTTAAAAGAAGAAAGATAAAATGGTAAAGTTTACGGGCTAGTCTTTGTAATAATTTTGTTTCATTCAGTATTAATGTTGCACTTTCATTGAAATAGGGCAATTATAGCTTTACTTCATTAATCATTAATTGGTAGATGTCAGTCTCTTACTTCCAAGTATTTTCTTAGGTTCCAATTACACACAAATATCAACAGATAGAAAATGGCCATTATAGTCGACATGTATAATATTTTAATTTATATCAATAGTACACATATTCTCGGGTTTACATGAAAAAACTAATGCGGCTGTTTTCTACTTGTATGTTCACAACTGGTCCTTTACCTGATTATTCAACTTAAGTTGATTAGTAGTTTACATTTCTTACAACTTAAGATCACTGATATCAGAAAAAAGTGTCAAAAATAATCTATTGGCAAGTATAATTGATAAAGGAAGAAAATATGAGCATCATTGATTGAGCAAAAAATAACTTGGCTGAAGACTCAATACTGTAATAGAAAGAGAGAAGCTCCAACATTCAATTATTGTTATTTACCATTATTTTATGTGTTCCACCCCAGAAGTCACAATGGAAAATCAAAAGGAATATAAAGCTCTATATTCACTAAATAACTGGTTTTTACCTGAAATACTAGCGGGGGTTGACGAGGGTAGAGGCTGGCAGGGCCTGAATAGGGGAAGGGAAGGGGGTGCTTGGAGTGAGGAAAACAAAGGGATTACCTTGGTTGGGTAATGCACAGGGTGATCTTGTAGCACCCACTTGGGGGAAGATAAGGTGGCAGAGCTGGGTGGAGTGGGTTCAGTTGCTTTGGGGCTTGATGGGGAAGGAGTGGGTAGCTTTTGAGGCTGGAAAAATGAATCAGCGGGAGGTGCAGGGAAGGGAACTGGGTTGGTTTCAAGAGAGGTGTCCTTGGTGACATTAATTTAGACAGAAGGTCCTCAAGTACTTTATTTTTCTGAACTGAAGGGGAGATTCATTCAGATTCAGTAAAGCATATGGGATTTCTAAGTAAGATACCCTCGCCTTTTCAAATACATGAAGGACCCAAGTGTGTTGTACCTTATCAAACAAACAAAAGGACCCAGTTGTGTTTTCATCTGCTATTGAACAATAATTAAGAAAAATCAAGATGCTTGAACTTCGAGTTTCCAAAAAAGAAAAAAGGTTACAGGAAGCAAAAGAACTCAAACATGTGTTTGATATGAGTTGTGATGAAAAACTCATATGCTAGACGGAGAGCATTTCAAAACCAAGACAATATTAAGGTCATAAACTGAGAAACAAAGCTTAGCCCTGGAAAACTATTTGGATTAGTAAGGCACCCAAAAATCAAATGCTTCTCTTGGATCATGGCATATGGGAAATGTCTCACCCTTGACAATGTTCAAAAGAGAGGCATTATACTTTGCAACAAGTGCTCTCTTTGTGAAGAGGAAGCAGAGGATGTCAATCACCTATTTCTTCATTGTTGTTTCACTAGACAGACTTGGCACCTTCTCCTTATTATTTGGGTATTCATTGGTGCATGCCTAAATTACGGCAGGTGGATTTTCTGTTATCCTGGCATAATTTGGAATCCATCCTGGCAGACTGGCAGTAGTATGGTGGGTTATATGGAGATAAAGTAACGCAGGATTGTTTGAAGACGAGTAGGAATATATAGTTAAAATCTTAAAATCAAGTGTATATTTTTGCTTAGGTTTTGAAGCAATATAGCTGTGTCATATGTTTTAGAGCCTGATACTATGATTGACTTTCTTAGTTCTTTAGATTCACGGTAAGGTCCTCTTTTTCGGAGTTATTTAATACAGCATTCTCTTAATGCTGGCTGTTCATTTACATCAATAAAATACCTAATTACTTATCAAATAATACTATTGAGAAACAAAGATTTGTGTCGTGATTGGTAACATATTAGGTAACTACCACTAAAAAGTGTAAAGGGCACCTAGGCCTAACTCAACCCCAAAAGCTAGTCATGAGAGGAGGATTGCCCAAGTCCATATAAGGAGACCATCAGTCCATTCCCCAACCAATGTGGGACTTTTACCCACTCTAACACTCCCCTTCAGGCCCAGGCCCAACTGGAGCGTGAATCGGGAGCCCAAACGGGGATGGACCTGGCACTGATACCATGTAAAGATATGGCACCTGGGCCTAACTCAACCCCAAAAGCTAGCTCATGAGGGGAGGATTGTCCAAGTCCACATAAGGAGACCACCAATCCATTCCCCAACCAATGTGGGACTTTTACCCACTCTAACAAGAAATAACACTAAGAAACTAAATCAGACAGGTGAAGATAGTCTAGCAGAAAGGATCCTCAGACTCCGACCAAGAGGTGGGGGCTTTGAGATATCAAAGGGAACATATTGGAACACTGATACTAAATCAACACAGTTTATGAGCTGGTTCTGCGCGATAGAAGGCTACAGAAAAATGCCTTCTATAGTACATGATCATTGTGAAGCTTATTTTCCCAAAAAGAAGAGAGAGATCATTGATGAAACATAAATCCTTGAAAAAGCCTAGACAGTGTACAATGGATTTGCACATTCCAGAAGCATTATGCACCAAATGGTACGCAGTCACGGGCATTATAGTCAATCCTATCAAGTTGTTTTCCCTGTCACAATGCCACTGGCGTACACTCAGTGCTAAGGACCAACAGTTCATCAACAATGTCATTTAAGAACAGGAGCAAACTTATGATCTAAAAACTTCATGCGTAAAAACAAAAAGAGTTTAAAGCCTAATCTACACATCTTTTTGTTCCAGAAACTATTACCAAAGGCCTATATAAAAAAATGAGTCTATTTACCTACATTAAGCATCCCGTAAATCCATCTGAAGGGACTAAGGAAATCGAACTAACAATCACCATATAATGAAGGAAAGAAAGTTTCATGTCCGTTGTATCAACTAGAATAGGATAATTCAACAACTAAAATACATATCCACAAAATTTGTTGTAATGACCTCCTGGTCATTTCTGTGTTTTGCCTTCTGTGTGTCGTTTAGAGCATTCCTGTAGCTACCCCAAGTCATTTATGACTTGCTGGGACTGACAGCTTGGTCACCTGATCGTTCATTTGGTTATTGTGTGAGTTTTAGTGTTTTTGGAGCTTATGAACCTTGAACGATCATTTTCGATCAAAAGTTCAAGAAGATGACATCGGAATCCAATTCTGACAATTCCATCAGCTCCGAAAGGGTCATTTTAGGCTAGTAGCATGGTCGGCATGACTCCCGAGGTTTTCAGTGTGAGTCGGTGCGATTAGGCGTTTTAACTTTAAGTTTAAGCCTAAGTTTGACTTTAGTCAACATTCTGAGTAAACACGCTCGGATGAGAATTTCGTTAGCGCGGTTAGCTCTGGAATGTCGAGTTTGGTCTAGATTGACCCTTTTTTTGTGTTTCGAGGTTTTCGATATTTTTCCGAGCCCTTTTGTGGTTTTTGACTTAAAATAGCATTTGGGTGTGGGACCCATTTTTTTGTCAAGCTGACCTCGTATGAAAATTTTGACTGTGCCATTGAGTCCAGAATATCGAATTTGGTATGGTTGCATATCTCGTTTGCTTGCACGGGGTTCCGAATGAGTTCGGAGCACCCCGTCAAAGTTTTTAAGTTTTTGGAAAGATAATGCAGAAAAATCTGCTATAAAATGCAGAAATATCAACAACGCTTTCCCAAACTTAAAACCCTCATAACTCTCTCATCTCTCAACCGAATTAGGCGACTCAAAGTGCGGGAGCTTTGTTTTTTCGGTGGCTTCGCTGTAGAGTGTTCAAAAGTTGTCGGGTGCACGTAGTTCGAGGTAATTTCGCGATAAACCTGACTGTTGTACCCTTTTTCGAGCTTTTGTTTTTGGCATTCTTATTTTGGTCATATCTCACTCATTTTAGCTCGATTTTGGGTGATTCGAAGTCCCACATGTTGGGAATTGTCGTGGAGTGTTCAAGGAGTGCTGGGCACCATTAGATCCTTGTAAATTTTGAGTTTAGACTGCTGCATGTTTTCTTTTAAGTTGATTAAAGTGTGGTTTTCTTGCATGTTGGTTTTTGCTGCGTTTTGAGCCTCGAATTGTGTTCCAAAAGTTCGGGGTACTGTTTTGGATCTCTTGACGGAGTCAAATTCGAATAGTTCAGTGTGGGTCCCACGATTCCCGTTTTGACTCCAAAATTAACCCGTCTCCGTTTGTTGTGATTTTGGTGTCTAAACGACCGTACTAACGTTGTGATCCTATATTTTATAGAGTGACCGCGTTCAAAGGTCGTTCGGGAAGGAAAAGCTCCGACAAAGTGATTTGGAGCGCCCGCGATCGGCCTTAAGGTAGGCTACGGCTTCCTTTCTATTAGATTGAGCTTAATTGTGTAAAAGCATGTCGATTGGAGTGAATTGGGGGTGGGTACCAGTTTCCTACTTCACTTTGATTAGATACCTCATGTTAGGATCGATTGGCCATATTCCGAGTGTAGTATCATGTCAACCAGTTTAGTAGAGTTGCATGCTTATGTGCTAAATGCTATTGTATGCTTGTATGCTATGTGTTGTATGTTTGTTTGTCCTTAACCGTAAGCATGATGTCCTTAGTCTAGGTTAGGCTAGCATTGCCTTAGACTTATGACCCGTGTGGGCTGGATAGCCTTGACTTTCTGCCGACGTGGTTCGGATGACTTAGCTCCTTGTAGACTGGAGTAGCAGACTTGAGTCTGATAGTTGAACCTTAGATTAGGTGTTATCACTGCTTGCTGCACTTCTGTATCTTCTCCCTCTAATTTTGCGGTTTCAACGCATTCTCGAAGGTTCGGTGCATCACTAGAGGCATGGGATTGAGATAGTATAGGCTTGGAGCCTTTTCTGTGATTTCTTAGAGTGGACGGCGTTCCATGGTGGTTGTTGTTGGATTGGATCCTATTGGAGATACCATCAACCCCGGGATCATTCTTTCTAGCTGGGCTGGGCGCGTATCGCTGGCTAGGTAGACTCGGTGATTTCGGCGATTGCCCCCGGGCCTCTCTTTCTAGCTGGGCTGGGAGTGTCTTTGCTTAGGTGTCCCTGGTCACTCTTTCTAGTCATTGAGTGATCGCATGGTAGGACGACTCGCGATATCAACCTCACCCTCGAGTCCCTCTTTCTAGCTAGGCTGGGAGTGGACTATTTGGTAGGGTGCCCCCTGGGGTCACTCTTTTTAGTTGGGCTGGGAGTGCACTGCTAGCTGGGTGGAGTCTGATGGATTATCTTGGTTACTTTGGGCTGGGAGCCTGGTTTTCTTCTTTCTCAGTAGACTTAGCTTTTCTGTGTACCTGTCGGGCTTATGGGGGTCCGTTTAGGTTTTATTTAAACTTGTGCACGAGTGTACCTTCTGGGCTTATGGGGGTCCAGTTAGGTTTAGTTTAGTTGTACTTAGTTTATTTCTGGTATGCTCGTGTGCTTCCTTTTCTTATCCGCTTTGACCTATCTGTGTCTAGATTCTATCCTTTCTTATTGTTTTTTTAACCCTTTTTGCTCAGTCAGCCTTTGATGCCTACTGAGTACCCTGTTGTTTTGGTACTCATGCTACGCTCTGCATCTATTTCGTGATGCAGGTCCCAGTACGAGTTACCAGCGGTGAGTAGTTCCAACCTTCTTTTGCAGCTGTGATTCGGAGACGAGGGCGAGCACTTGGCGTTTTGGGTTTGTCTTGTCTCCTTTCGTTTTAGCTAGTCTTGTTGCCTTTGAGACACGCTTTGTTGTGGTCCACTTTTGGGACTTGTACTCTTTATTAGATAGCTCTGTACTAGTGACTTCCAGGTTCTGGGAGGGATTCTGTATATATTTATTTTGGTTTGCTTCCGCCTTGTTGTCCTTGTTTAGATTATTGTTTTCGCTAGTTTCTACCCTTACGCTCATTGCTTGATGTTCTGGGTTACGGATTGGCTTATCTACTGGTAGGGTATAGTAGGTGCCATCATGACTCGACAAATCGGGTCATGACATTTGTCCAAGTGAATCATGGATCATAAACCACAGAAATGTCTATAGTTATATTTACAGTCAGCAAAGATGGTCAATAGCTACTTACACCAACTAAAGATGAGTTTTTAACTAGTTGATGCTTCTCAAGCAACAAAAATCATCTGTATGGCACGCAAATAATTGATGAGAATATGATTCCCACCAAAATCTCAGTCATAGTTCTACATACGGAAGTGCACGAAGAGTTTAATTGAATATAACAATCCAAATGAAAAGAAGAACCGATGTCCAAATCTATCATCTAAGTCGAGAATCAACAATAAAGATCCTATTTTTATTGAAAAGAGAAGTAAAATGAAACAGATAAAACTACTAACCCAGATGCGCAGGAACCGCAATCTTCCCACTAGAACCACCAGAGCCATATCCATACCCACCACCCTCAATACCATCCCCTCTCCTCATCTTCTTAGTTCCAGAACCAGCTTCCCCACCATCATCATCATCATACTCCTCCTCATAATACTCCCTACCTCTTATCAAACCCTTCTTCCCTACCCCACCATAACCCACTGGCGGAGGCAAGGGCATATGCGGCTGATGATGCTGATGATGATGCGGCACCATAGGAGAACCCCCGGCTGGATAATTCACATTCACATGGTGTCTAGGCCCAATCGGTCCACCTAAGATACTGCGAATTGGAAGAAGGAAATAAAACTCCTTATCTCCGATCTGAAGTAAATCCTGTGAATCAAGTTTCACCGGTGGGTTACCGGGAAGATGGAGAACACCTTCAACGAAACAACCGTTCTTCCCCAACACTTCGAGGGCAAAACGACGTCGTTGGAAGTCGTAGAAGATACGGGCGTGGTGACGGGAGATGTTCATTCCGCCGCCGAGAGAGGATAAGTCAACATCGACGGTTGATTTCTTGGAGTTGCGGCCGAGGATTATGGAGTATGTCTGCATGTAATACTCGAAATCTTCGCCTTGTAGCTTGGCGAATCCTGCTTCCACATCGCTTCCACTGCTACTTCCCATTTCATAGGGCAAACAAGATAATTAAGCGGATTTCGATTACGATTTCGATTACTATTCTATACTATATAGAAAGACAACGGAATGAGAAAAGGCAGAAAGATGATTTCTGGGCATTGCAGACTTGACAAGGGAAAGACGAAAGAGTGTGCTTGGGATTTCCTACTTTGTTAAACCTTGAAGTAAATACTCTACTATACTTGAGTAGTTACTAGGGAATGGCACCATATGATTCGATACGATAGGATAAATTAAAGATATTAATTTATTTTGAATTTGTTTCAAACATGCTTATATTATCATTGTGGTTTATTATATATCTTTCTTGTTGAAAATGTAACTAATACTACCTTCAGAAGTACAAATAGTCACACAATCTAGCGTGGTGCGCATGTGCCTATCAGATTTGTACGAGTCTACACGTGTAATTTATTTATTTATTTTACTGTTTTTCTAACTATTTTTATGTTTGTCTTCTCTCTTCTTCCTCGCCTAAATACTTTATTTTTGCCTTTATTTTCTCTCTTCTTCACTTGAATGACTTCATTTACGACCCTCTCTTTTGGATTTGTAAGGATATTAAAAAATTGTTACGGCGAATCAAGAAGATAAAATAGTGACATTGCTTAAAAAGTTAGTGAAGGAGTGAGGACATAAACAACAAAAAAAACCAAAGTTATCATCCATTATGATTTCATGCCACTTATCATATCATTATATCATTGACATGAATTTTAAACTTAATTCCTCTTTTTTTCAGCTTCAATTAGCCCCGTCTAACAAACCAGAAGTCTAAGCATCCCCCTTTCTTTTGGTTTGTTAGACACCAGTCTATTTGAATGGGTTGTGATATTTGGATTAAAGAAATATCTTTTTTAGTGAATCACCTTGACATTGATCAATTTTGTTGTGTGTTAATATGAGTCAAAATTAGTGGAAAATTTCTCATATAATGATGAAATTGAGTGAGAAATTGTAGAATTGTGATTTTAAAAGGGTAAAAAGGTATGAAATATATCCAAACTTTGACTGAAATTGTTGTAACAATACCGAACTTTGGAAAGGACCTTTTACCCCTTGTACTATTTAATAGTGTATTTTAAAGGTATATATGTGCCCACGTGGACATCATAAATATTGCATTATTATAAATAGTAATGTGTCCACGTGAGCACATATATACCTTTAAAATTAGAATATTTTCAGACCCTTTTTCCTTTAAAAAATGAAGGATAAGAAGTCTGAACCAGAATAAGAGAAGAGGAGCATGGGGAAGGAGAATATAGGGGTAGGGGTAAAAAAAAACTACTTTATTTTCGACTCCAACATGCCTAGTTTTCTTTTATATTTAATTTTATTTCCACATCAGTTCTGGGGTGGTATTAATTACACTTTCAACAAGAATAGGTGTATAATAGATCGTCATGATAGTTTAAGCATGTAACTAATTTTTCGAGACAAGTTCAGGGGTGAATTTATGTCTTTTTCCTTTGAAATTTTGGTTTTGTAATTTTGATTTTCAATTTTTAGAAATATTATAAATAGTTTTTCAAATTAATCGATATAGTCAGTGTTTTTGTATTCAATTTTGATATTTTGTGGTATGATAAATTGATATTCAACTTTGATTTAAATATACTCATGTACGAAAATGGCTCAACGGATCTCGTGACCTAAGGCAAAATCGTCATAATCTTAACTGTCGAAAGAGGCACCCACACTAAACCTCGATGGGAGAATCAATCGTCAATCCAATATGCAATCAACCAAACTATTAAAGCTAACAATCTCATTAATTAAAGAAATTTTTTATAATAGTTAACAAAAAAAAACATACGAAAATAGTCCCCTAGAATTTGAAAATCGTGTACCAACATATCTAACGAAGTCTAAAACTATGGGGATGAAATCCCAAAATAAAAGAAGTCAAAGTCCGAACTACGGACTAGAGAGAATAGATGAATTATGACAGTCTGAAAGAAGCAATTCACCCTTAGATTCGGAAAAAACGTGTGTATCACAGCTGAGGTCGCATAGCAGGCGCTGGAATATGCCTTGTACTCAACAAAAGAAAAGCAAGTACAATATTAGTACACAAAAATAGTAGTATATTGTACTAATCATCGATTAGCTCCAAATATACGAAAATATGAACAAACAATTGTAACTTAGTAATACACGATAACACATATATAACTCTAGTCAGTAATCATACACAAGACTTTAGTCCTCAACCTAACTTAGCATCTATGTGAAACATATCCTACATCAACACAATGAAAAAATTCAGTTCACTCATAGAACCAACACATAGAAAAATAATCAAAATGTACTAGGCATGGTACCCGAGCCAATCAATATGTAACATGTACAAGTATGGTACCTAAACCAATCAATACAACTACAATAAATATAACCACACTTGTAAGACCATAAACAATTTAGACAAATTCATTACATGAGATTAACAACAAGATATCATTTCACATTAGTTCCCTTTTACTCACTACTCACATATTGTATAAGCAATACTAATGAAATAGTTAACATGCACACAACATAAATTGGGAAACAACTCAACCATCACCTACCTCGAATCAAGTCTGAATGCTCTACTGAACCTGAGCATTTCCCGTGTAATAAAGCTTTAGTTTGCTTTTGATCTAGAAACAATTACACAACACAAAATAAAACTAAAATGGCTTAAATATCTTCGAATTATATCTTAATCTCAAATCTCAGGTCAACCTCATGACCATCCCACCCAACCCAAGACTTGGACATCACTAATTCACCTAGAACTATCAATTTTATGGTTACACTAGGAAATTACAGTTATATAATCATGAATAAATGTTTATAACCAAAGTTTAAGGGTTTCTACATCCAACAATCCTCGCTATACCGAGTTTTCCGCCCTAGGTCAATTCAAACCTTCCCAAAGCTCATAATTATAAACTCTAAGGCCTAGACATCAAGGTACCAGATTAAGGGAACAAGCAACTTACCTTTACAAGGACACTTGGTAGAAAACCGTTGAAAACTCATCCAAATCGCCCTTTTCTTTCCCAAAAACGTTCTTCAGTGAGAATACATATTTTTGGAGAAATTTCTACATTTACAATAATTTACCAGCCGTAGCGATCCAATCCTGCTATAATGGTGTCTTTGTAGTGGAAATGTCTGCTATATCAGAAATTTCTACGATGGCTACAGCGGTGTGCCACCCGCTATAGCGGCTAACATACATGACATAACCTTTGAACTCCTCCCATTTTAGTCTATTTCACAATACACCTTTAAATCTTGACATTTTAGGCCAACCTTTTTACACCAAGTTTGATATCGGGAGTTCTACTCTCCCGAATTAACTTTTAAAAAGTCCTACGAAGTCCTTAACGTCTTAGCCAAAAGGTAAATAAAGTCTACTTAGAGTTTTACTCAATCCTTTTCCCGAATTGTCCTAGACTTCATCTCACTCACATTTCATCCAAGCGTGGGCTAGCCTAAAATTTTCAACTCCCCACCCCCAAAGTGTTCTCACTCCATTTATTTTATGATTTGTTCACCCGTAATGATAGAAAGGATCGTACAATAGATACTAATTTACCCATCGTTTATCCGCGAACGATCAAACAAGTAAAGATGAACTGAATCAAGAAGAAAGTAGTACTTGAATCCTCAAACAAGTGAGTGTACTTTTTCCGCATGTCCTTCTCGGTTTCCCAAAAATCTTCTTCACAGGACGATGCTTCCATTGAACCTTCACCGATCTGAATTCCTTTGTTCTTAATTTTCGAACATCTCGATTAAGAATAGCAATCGGTTCCTCCTCGTATTGAAGATCCTTACTAGCTAGATCAGATCCCACTTGATAATGTACTCCCTACCCCCATGGTATCTCTTCAGTATGGATAATTGGATATGTAGAAACTACATAGACTCTGGACAAATTGGGCGGCAATGCTAACCTATAAGTTACGGTACCTACTCTTTCGAAAACCTCAAATAGACTAATATACTGGGGGCTAAGCTTACCCTTCTTGCCAAACTTCGTCACTTCTTTCATTTCAACAGAACGTATTCACCAACCTGAAATGTCATGTCCCTGACCTTGCGATCCGTATACTCTTTTTGCCTGCTCTGAGATGTTGACAACTTGATTTGGATACCCCTCATCCTTTCTTGGACTTTGCTTACCAAGTCAATGCCTAAAGGCTACACGTCACCCGCCTCAAACCACCCTAATACAAATATAGAACACCATGTGAGAAACACACAAAAAAAAACGAAGAAGTTTTGAGATTGTATTTACTAATCCAAAGGTGAGATTGAAATTTTAATCATTTAAAAAATTAAAAAGAGCCAAAATACTCTTTAACTATTTGAGATAGATTATATTTACCCTCTATTGTGTTTTTGACAAAAATATCTTTGTTATTATATTTTAATTGAAAATCTCATTCAATCAGCAGATAATTTAAAAATATCCTTTATACTAATGATTATTTTAAAACAAGAAAAAATGAATCAATTTCATTTTAAGGATAATTTTATGCCTTGTTCTATTTTTTTTTTCTAAAAGAAAAATCTTGGTTGGGGAGGTGTGGGGTGTTAATGTATGAGAAATAAAATAGCAACACAAAAAAAGGTAAGTGATATAAATAATTTTATTTTTAACAAATAAAATACAACGACATATAACCTCTTTTTATGGTTCCTTACACATTAGATATGCGTTATTATTTTTTAATATTATATGATATAGCTTTTCTTAAATAACTATTTAACTTTTTCTATATTAATAATGATGAATTTAGTTGACTTAATTCTACGAATGATATAAAAAAGGAAATTTGTTATAAATCCATTGAACTAAGTAGATTGTCCATTAAGTTTATTCATGAACTTATCCTTATCATGAATGTGTATTCCCAAGGCGATATGAACCCTTTTGAGATAATGATGTATCTATTAATTTGACATTCATCAAAGTGGCCTTTGAAGTGATTTCTCTACTTATAAATAGAGATATCATTCTCTATGTAAGATACACTTGAATAAGAAGAAAATTCCTCTTCTTCATCTCCATATCTTGTCTTCTTCTCTTTATATTATATTATTTTGAGCTTGATTTTATAACACGTTATCAGCACGAGGTTCTAATTAAATTCATTTCTCTGTGTTGTGTTTATCTGTTTGTTGGAACGGTAAGTTACTGATACTGCAAAGCGTTAAGGTTGTGTTTATTTGGTTGATGCCTCTATTTGTCCAACTATTGAAAAGAGATATTTATGCACAAAGTATACGAGTATGCATATAACATATATTTCAATTATATTCTAATAATTAAATATTACTCCTTTTGTCATGGTTTCATCTGTTTAATGTTGTCTTAGTATGTGAGTTTTCCCTTTGATTTGGATAAACTAATCTGCTATATAAAAAATAAAAAAAAAATTGTCAAAGCTTGATTGGTGATATCTTAAAGGGACATCTCTCTACTCTTAAGATTGATGCTATGTTTGCCGTGGAGGTGAGACTTCTCATGTCTTGTAATTTTATTGTGTTTTGAAATTCAATACTTCAAAGTTTTATTCTGATTGAATTTGCTTAAAGTCTATAGTTAGTGGCGATGGTTATATATTTAAAATATTGAAGAGTAAAGTCTTATTTTACTTTTGATAATTATATATCACTATTTGAGGGTAAGACGAAGGATTCAAGTCTCATCGCACCAAAAAGGTAAGACATCAGGTTAAATTAAGTCCAGATGCACATAATGAAAAAATTATTTGAGGATAAGATGGTAGATTCAAGTTCTATCACAACAAGAGGGTAAGACATCAATTTGAGTTTTGATGCACCATGATGATAAGGAGTTAGGTTCTAATCTCATAGAATCATGACCAATGCGCCTTATATGGATAATGTTAAGAATTCATCACCAACTTAATTATTTACTTAAGATAAGTCAAGAAAAATCTAGAATATTCCGAAGTTATAGAGAATTGAAGGAGATCTCTAGAATGAGTATTTTAGAGAGAATAGTCTAGAAATGTTCTAGATAGGGTAGTTCTAGAAGTAGTTGGAGGAATATTCTAGAATAGAGTAGAAAATTATGCTTAGCTAGATTGTTCCATCACCTCCTATAAATAGAGGTATTCCATTTGAGTTGTATGCAACCAACCAAGTAACAAAGCAAGTAAGTAAGAAAGCAAGAGAGCAAACAAGTGTGTACTCAAGTAAAGAGTTTTGCTGAAGCAAACAACAAGTGTGATCAAGATTGTAAGACCGAAGCGGATCCTTACTTTGATGTAATAAAATTCAAGTTGTGAGAAATCGATAGTGCCCATCTCCCTCCAAACAATATCCAACAAGTGGTATCAGAGCGTGGTGGATAAAGAAAGGTAGCAACTCAAAGGAAAGGAGATCCTATAAGCTACTTTCGGAGGCTACAAATCGCGAGGCACTAATCAATGGCGGATTTTTCAAGTACTCTCAATAGTGTTGAGAAGCTCAACGTAAGCAACTACGGATCATGGAGCACGAGAATGCAATATTACTTTCTCGGCCAAGAATTATGGGATATCATTGGTGGATCAGACACCACACCAGCAACGGATGCTGAAGCAGCAAAAAGGTGGAAGGTCACAGCTGGAAAGGCCATGTGTGTTCTCTTTGTAACAATTGAGGATGAGTTATTGCAACGAATTAAGAATGTCAAGACACCTAAAGAAGCTTGGGACACCTTGGCAACGGTTTTTACAAAGAAGAATGATGCGAGATTACAAAGGCTTGAAAATGAGCTTTTGTCGATGTCTCAACAGAATATGACAATCAACCAATACTTCTCAAAGGTAAAATCTTTATCTCATGAAATATCAAAATTAGATCCTAAGAATGCTATCACAGAGACAAGAATGAGAAGAATCATTGTTCATGGTCTAAGGCCGGAGTACAAAGGCATAATTACAGCCACACGCGGATGGGCTACAAAACCAACTTTATCTAAGTTGGAAAAACTGTTGGCAAATGAAGAAGATTTGGAGAAGCCATTATCAAGTCTCACTATAAATGATGAAGATATGACCCTCTTCAGCAAAAGACATGACTATAAAAAAGAGAAGTGGAGAGAAGCTAACGGCCGAGGGGAGACCAAAAGAATCAACATCAAAGAAGTCAACGACAAAACAAGCAGGCGAAAGGCTTTAACAACCGGCAAATGGAGAAGTGCTACAATTGTGGAAATAAAGGACACTACACCAGAGACTGCTGGTACAAGAAAGTTGAAGGTAATGTAGCTACTTCTTCACAAAACCAACAAGATGAAGAAGAAGAATGAGACTTTGAGACTTTTTATACAGTTGAAGAAAGCAATCAATAGGAGAAACTTGTCCCCTGTCACTCTAACAAAGAAGAGGAGATCGCACTTACAACTGTAAGTGAGAAACTGGTAGATTATGGACTTGATTGGATCAGTGATTCAGGATGTTCCAATCACATAACTGGTGATGAGAAAAAGCTCATCAACATGATTGAATATAAATGTGGTCGAGTAGTGGTGACTGCAAATAATTCAAAAATGCCAATAACTCATATTGGCAAGACGGTGTTCGTGCCTTATCACAGCTCAAGACAAGTTGAACTTCAAAATGTCTACCATGTTCCAGGTATGAAGAAGAACTTATTATTTGCATTGCAACTAACAGATTTTGGTAACTATGTCTTGTTTGGGCCAAATGATGTAAAAATATATTGAAACTTAAAAGTTACAAACCACTAATAATGGAAGGGAAAAGGTTAGAATCAATATACGTCATGCCAACCGAGACAACTTATGTGGTACTTGATAAAGCACTAACATGGTGGTACAACGAAGTCTCCTTGCCAGATTCAAGAAAATTGGAGCAAGAGCTACAATATAAACTTGAAGAAGAAGGACAAAGAAGTGAGGCAGAACAGGAACAAGAGGTATGTAAAAAATATAACTCACATACCAAGGAGATATTTCAAAAGGAGAAAATAAAAATTCATGGAAAACAAGAGTGCATGAAACTCCACAATTGTTGCAAGAAAGAGTCCAAGAAGCTCTGCAACCTCAACTAAGAAGGAAGACACGATTGAAATGCTCAAATGCCAAGTATATAGATGCAACATTAGCAGAGGTGGTTAACGACAAAGATACTACTACCTTTGAAGAAGCTTCAAAGAGTAGGGATCAGAATAATCTGATGAAGGAGGAGATCCTCAAATGGCATGGACGTCATGATGCTTACAGAGCAAGAATCGCTCACAACGGACGCAAAGGAAAAATTAAGTTGGTGTTGAGGAGGAATGTTAAGAATTCATCACCAACTTAATTATTTACTTAAGATAAGTCAAGAAAAATCTAGAATATTCCGGAGTTATAGAGAATTGAAGGAAGATATTTAGAATGAGTATTTTAGAGAGAATAGTCTAGAAATGTTCTAGATAGGGTAGTTCTAGAATTAAGTAGTTGGAGGAATATTCTAGAACAGAGTAGAAAAATATGCTTAGCTAGATTATTCCATCAACTCCTATAAATAGAGGTGGTCCATTTGAGTTGTATGCAACCAACCAAGTAACAAAGCAAATAAGTAAGAAAGCAAACAAAGCAACAGAGTGTTGCTAAAGCAAGTAACAAGTGTGATCAAGATTGTAAGACCAAAGCAGATCCTTTTGCTAAAGCAAGTAACAAGTGTGATCAAGATTGTAAGACCGAAGCAGATCCTTACTTTGATATAATAAAATTTAAGTTGTGAGAAATCGATTGTGCCCGTTGTTCTCAAACAACAATATTAAACATATCAGACATTGAGTTTGAGTCTCAATGCACCATAGTGATGATATAATGATGAGTAAGGCAAAAATAATATATTTTGATGAGAAGTCTTGAAATTCATCATATTGAATTTTCTCCATTCCTTGAAAAGAGTGCGGTAGCAATGTATGATAACTTTGAAACGCGCTAGTTGATTTGCTCCATTCTATCATATGAATGTGGTAGCAATGAATAATAAGTTTGAAAGACGACAAATGATTGAGTGTCTGAATAAGGGCGTGGAGCGACATAATTATAATAGTCATTATTGTGGTAATTATAAAAGGAAGAATAATATTAGTTTTTCAAATAGTCCTTCAAACTGTAAAAATACTTTTATCATCAAAACGGCATGAAAGGTTATTGGACACGCGGTTGTCATGCGACCTTATTTGATAAGTTTTATAAATCCTTTATCAAAATAAAAGAATATAAAGTGGTAGTGCACTTTATCTTTCAAAGTGATGTTGAGGTGGATCATGTAAATATGTCAAATATAAAGATATGACATATATAAATGTTTATAGTCAACTCATGAAGAGATTGTGACTTGTAATAGGCATCATGAATGTTTGCCCAGTGAATGTGTCAAAATATGAAGAAAAATATGAATTAGAACATATTCACGTATGGTTGAAAATATGCCACAACTCACCTCTACGGGAGGTTTGAGAGAAATAAATAAATTTTATTTGGTAAGAATGGTCAATGATCGTGTACGTTTATACGTCATAAATATTACGGTATGTTTATTGTGAACTAATGAAAGGGAAAAAGAAAGAAATAATTCTTGCCTATAAAGGTTGTGGCCCTGACCAAAATAATATTATTGTGTGGCAATACAAATTTGTCATTGGTTGTGCACCTATGGTACAACAAAAGTAAAACAAGAAACATGTCTTGCTCGTAATAATTTGACCATGACAATAATAATATAATTTTCTCCTTGAAGAAGATGTTCACCATATGGATGGTGTCATGGAATATGTGATAGTACACAAAATTAATTGCAAGCTCTAACGAATTGTGTTATTACCAGAGGAATAATATCGGGGTTGTAGTAAGTCTCAAAAGAAACCTTTTAAGTTTTGGATGAAATTGAAAAAAAATATTGAGACTATAAATTATGAAAAGATTTAATATCTTTAGATTACTATAAGCGAAGCGGGTTATAAATATTTATGTAAAAGATTTTTACCCATTTTTTCCTCTTGTTTGTTGCACACAAACATGGACATGATGATGAAATCACATGCAAAAGTAAACTATAAGTGTACTGGAATAAAGATCAGTTGGCATGATCGATTAGCCATTCCGATTATAATATGATGCAAAATTAATTGAGAATTCACATAGTTATATACCGAAGAAATAAAATATTCTTCAAAAATTCTCTTGTGTTGTTTATTCTCATACTAAAATTATCACTGTACCAGCTAAGGTTGAGACTGTACTCCCTAAAATTATTTGGAACATATAAAAAGGTGAATATGAGACCATTCACCTTCCATGTGGATCATTTGCAACTATATGATAGATGCATCTATGTGATGGTCACATGTGCTTTGTCGACATCTTAAAAAATTGGTGTTTGTAAGGTTGTTTGCTCGAATTGTTAAATTAAGAGCATAGTTTCGAACTATGAAATTATATTGATAATGCTGGTTGGTTTAGCAGAAATTGTATGCCTCCAATTATAGCTAAACTATGGGTATGAGAACAAAACTCCCAAAAAAAATTTGGTATGAGATGAGTTTATTTCACATGTAGCAACACATATATGCATCAAGCTAACAAGGTTTCCCCATCTTAATTGGTTCAGGGTCAGAATCAAATAATTTCCATCTAAAGTTTGAATGTGTGATATCTGATTTAATTGCTCCACCACGCACAAAGATGGATTCCCAAGTGAGGTTGGGTGAATGTTAGATTTTCTAACATTAGGGGGACAGATAATTTACAACTGAAATGAGATGAATTATCTAGATCCTCGTAAAAGAAAATGTGAATTTGAAGTTCAAGAGATAATTCATTTGCATAATGTTGCAAATTAATTGCCAGATGAATTTGTTGACTCTATGTTATTATTCAGCTACAAATGCTCCAATGAGAAGTCCTTGAAGTAGCCTATGATATGCCTAAAGCGTAATAGATCAATCAGTTCCAAATGTAAAATTCCTTGAAGAAGGAGAGGAGCAAATGATCAATATGGTCATGAGGCAAGTGCTATAAAAGAGCACAACGACATAACACTTCATAAAACCTTGGAAAAGGTTCATGTACCTGAAAATGATGAAAAATGAAGCGATCTCGATAAGTTATGTCATATTGGAATTGCTATCAAATAACCGTTGATGGTATCTTTGATATGAAGTAGCGCTCAATGATATACATTGTGACGAGGATTTTGAATTCAAATCTGTCACATGGTGTGGACAGATAAATGATTGACCAAGTAAAATGCATAATTCAAGTATATTTTGTTTCTCTTAAAAAGTGATGTTTTAGATTGATAGTCCATAAATCAAGGTATAATGTCAGCGGGGTACAAATAAATTATTATGCAATGGTATGATCGTAAGATATCAAGTACGGCTTGTGCCTTGGGGCATAAAAGTTTGTCGCAAAAATCCTGACATTATTGGAGATGTTTTCTCCTATGGTGGATGCAATGAGATTTGTTTTGATCTGACAATATATGAAAACTTGAATGCATATAACGAATAATTATTATGTCTAGCTAGACAATACTGAAGATTATATGAAAATCCTTGAAGTAATCAAGGTGTCTGAAACATATAAAAATTTGAAAGAAACCTTTTCAATAAAGCTTCAAGAATCCTTATATGGATTGAAATAATCAAGGAAGAAAGGGTACAAGAGAACAAAAAAAAAACAAGAGACCCTAATTGTCCTTGCATTTTTATGAAAAGGTCAGGATCTAAATTTCTTGTGTATGTTGATGACTTGAACATTATTAGCACTCTTAAAGATCTTTCAAAATCTATTGAGTGTTTGAGAAGGGAATCTAAAATGAAAAGATCCTAAAAAACAAAATTTTGTCTTAACCTACAAATTGAGAATTTGACAAATGAAATATGTGTCCATCAATCAACATACACAGAAAAGTTTTGATGCAATTTTATATGAATAAATCACATTCATTGAGTACCCCAATGACTATGAGATCGCTTGACATAAATAACGATTCATTTTGATCTCAAAAGAATGATGAAGAGCTTCTTGGTGATGAAACTCCATATTTTAGTGCAATCGGGGCACTAATGCATCTAGCTAACAATACTCGACCTGATATCTATTTTGCAGTAAATTTACTAGCAAGACTCTTCTCCTCCCCAACGAGAAGACATTGAAATAACATCAAAGACATTTATTTGAAGTTATTCTACAAGATAATCAACTGCAAATGAAAGTGTCCACAAGATGATTGTTGCTATGAACAAGTTGAATGAGCAATTTACTTGCAACAACGAGGTCATGAATAGAGTGATTTTCAAGAATGTATTTGGCTCAAAGCCTCATCATATCCATGAAACTAGAAAATGATATATTTGGATGAGTGCAATCATGCAACATCTTTGTGAATGTGATTTGATCACAAAGATACTGCAATATTTGAGAAGTTGGTATATAAGATTGAATGACATCATCACAAGAAATTAAGTGATGTTTTAATCAGGGGGAGTATTATAAGTGTTGCACTCTTTTTTCCTTGACCGAGGTTTTGTCCCACTGGTTTTCCTGGCAAGGTTTTTAATGAGGCAACAAATAATGTGTATCAAAAGATATGTGTACTCTTTTTCCTTCACTAGAATTTTTTCCCACAGGGTTTTTTCCTAGTAAGGTTTTAACGAGACATATTATCTATGGACATCCAAGCGGGAGTGTTATAAATCCATTGAACTAAGTGGATTGTCCATTAAGTTTATTCATGAACTTATCCTTATCATGAATGTGTATTCCCAAGGTGATATGAACCCTTTTGAGATAATGATGTATCTATTAATTTGGCATTCATCAAAGTGGCCTTTGAAGTGATTTCTCTACTTATAAATAGAGATATCATTCTCCATGTAAGATACACTTGAATAAGAAGAAAATTCCTCTTCTTCATTTCTATATCTTGTCTTCTTCTCTTTATATTATATTATTTAGAGCTTGATTTTATAACAAAATTAAATTTAATTATATCTTGATACACTATATAACTTATTGTAACTTGAACTCATCAATTTCAGTTAATGACCGGTATAACTATTTAAAAAGAAAACAAAGGAATGAATATTTAGATGAAAAATTAATGCTAATAAGTAAACCTTTTATATTACATAAAAACTAGTATTGTATAAAAAAAAATATCATTTAAGCAAATCAAAGTAATCTCATAATTTCAAATTATAAGTTTTCGCTCAAGAATATACAATTAAGAGACTTGTTTGAACTTTCAATGAAGGGATAAACCTATCTCATTTCGAATATTTCAAACAAAATTGACTCATTTTTTTCCTATTTTGAAGCAACCGTTGGTAGGAATGAGTTTTTGAGCTATTTAGCTGGCTGGAAGACTTTTTTTAAGGCAAAAAACATAATTGACAGGGATATTTTTTTTGGAAAAAGATGTAACAACGGACAAATTTAACCTATTTTAAAAAAGATAAAAAATATTTTTGATCCTTTCCCTTCTTAAAAAAATCAATTATTAGTACTTCTCTGTTTCTATTTATTTGTTCATTTTTGACGTGACACACCTATCAAGAAAATAATAATTGATATAGTAAGTTTACCATTTTACCCCTATTAATTGATAGAATTTCAAAATCAATTTACTCATTAAAAAGATTCTACCTTTTTAAAAAATATTGTCTCTCTAAATAAATTGAGGATATAATAGGTAAAAACTATTGTTTTTTCTTGATTTGTCAAAATTGGACAAGTAAAAAGTCAAAATTAAACAAGTAAAAAAAGACCGAGGGAGTAATTTTTTATTTTAACGAATCTTTCCCTTAATAGTATGAAAAGAAAGTGGGTTCCCTTTAAAGGATGTCTGGGCCTATTTTACTAAAATGATAAATAATCGTTTTGTACTTTATTAAACAAGGCATTAATGTTTGGTTAACCCTTTAGACTTATTTCTCATTTATTCATCAGTAATTTTTCTGTTCATGGTTAAGTGTTCATTACCCCCTAAACTTGAAGTTTTTTATTCAGTGTACACTTAAACTATATTCTGTTTTAACTATCCCCCGAACTTGTTTATTCCTCAATCACGTGCACCTTTATTGTCCACCTGGCGTAGAAATTGACAACAAACTCTAGCAGGCGCATGAGGAAGTAAATTTTTGCCACATCAGAAAGCTACAATGATAAAAAAAAAATCTCCATTTTTCTTTAATTTTTGGCATCTTTTCAGAACTTTCTCTCTCTATTCTCTAACTATTTTTTCTCTCTTTTTCAAATTTCAATTTTTTTCTCTCTTTTTCATTATAATCAACCAACTTCATGTCTAAGAAGACCCAAATGCAGAAAGAGTTTCACGAAATCTGCCCTTTACTCCGCGAAATCGACCAACTTCACGTCTTAGAGAGCCAAAAGCTTTGAAATCTGCAAGAACTTCACGTTGTCGATTACAATTCTTAGAGCTAAGGGAGAAGTTTTGAGCTTAGTGAGAAGCTTAGTCCGTAAGTTTTAGGTGAGAAGCTTAGGTGAGAAGGTTTGATATTTATTTTTGCCATATTTATTTATCTAGGTGGCTATTATTTATCCACCTGGAAATCCACATCACCACTTTTGCCAATCTGTCACGCGCGTGTAGTCACGATTGGAGTAGGTGGACAATAAAGGTGTACACGATGGAGGAATAAACAAGTTCGGGGGAGGGGGGGGGGAGGGTAATTAAAACGGAATATAGTTTAGGTGTACACTAAATAAAATAGCTTCAAGTTCAGGGGGTAATGAACACTTTTGCCAAAATTATTCTATACATTTTGAGTAATAACACAATGAATTTGGTCAGTCAATAGGAATTATTTCTCGAATTGGAAAGAAATCAAAAATTAATTTTTTGACCAATAAACAAGAAAAGCTATTAGACTTTATTCATCCCCAAAAATAGTAGGATATTCAATAAGTACATTCAAGATAATATTTGATCAATTAAAATTTTAAAACCTATGTTTAACAAGATATTTATTTAATGGAAAACGGTTAAATACACCTTTGTATTATCAGAAATAGTTTAAATATACCCCTTGTTATACTTTCGGGCTAAATATACCCCTCCAGTTATACTTTTGGTTCAAATATACCCCTCTTATCATATTTTGACACAAATTTATCCTTAATTTTAATAGAAAGACACATATCAAGCCCAAAATGAAATGACCTACCCCAATTCTAAATACCCAATTTTTTTTTTTTTTGTAGAAACCCACCCATTTAAGGATTCAATCCATTTTATTTTCATCTTCTTTCTTTTTTGGGAAAAGACATAAATTCAACCCTGAACTTGTCTCGAAAAGTCAGTTACACGCTTAAACTATCATGACGACTTATTACACACATTTACTATTTAAAAAATGATTTTTTTACCCCTAAAATTGACGTAGAAAAAATAAAAAAATAATAAAAAAAGCCACATTTGACAGTAAATAAAGTAAAAAAATAAATTAAAATCTTCTTTTTACTATCACCCTACCCCCACCCTCCATCCCCCATCCAACGCCTCTTCTTCTTCTTCTTCACAGACAACCATCTTCTTCTTCTTCTTTATTTTTTTCCATCATTTTTCATACACAATTTTCATCCACCCCACTATAGCTCCACCAAAATACTCTCCCCCCTATCATATCCTATTTTAATGCTTATTCGATTTCACCATTTTCATTATATTTGATTTTTCTCTTCAACTTTGTTGGTGGTTGATAAAATTGATGATTAAGTTTAAAAAATAAAATATAATGATGGATTTGTTGGCGTGAGGTGACAAAGAAGTAGGAATTAAATGTCGTGGAGAACAAAAAATCGATATTGACAATGGTGGTAGTGATATTTGGTGGTGGGTTTGTACCTTTTGACGGTAATGATGTAATTTTGGTGATGAGTTTGTTTATGGGTGTCAAATTATGTTGTGGATCTCTCTAATTTTTGTGGAAATAATGGTGATAGTATGATTTCGATGGTGGATTTGATCGTAGGTGGTGAAATTTATGGTGACTATTTTGATTTTCATGGTGAAATATATAGATTTAATAGAAATATGGTGGCAATGGTACTGGTTTCATGGTGGTGTTCATTGAAGAAGAAACAATCGAATGATATGGAGAATTTTAATTAAAATTGACATGGCATTTGATGTGTCAGTGACATGACATTGATGTGGCGCAAGTGTGGTACACCTCCCATTGTGATAGTGGTGCTACACATCTTAGGGGGTAAGAAAATTCACTATTTAGTAGCAGAGGTGTGTAATAGGTCACTTGTAACATCTCGCTAATTGAAAGAACTAGAAATAAGTTAAAATTGGAAATAGTCATTTTTTGGAAAGAATAAAAATTCTGGAAAATTAAGTATGTTAAGTTTGAGTTTTTGGTCAACTTCAAACGACCATAACTCCTAACTCATGATGAGTTAGGTGTGTTTCCAGATATCATAGGAAATATCTTGGAATAATCTTTCCAGCGCCGCTAAGTTTGTGTGATTCCTAGTTGGTATGAGTGAGATATGCCCATTTGAAGTTGGGATGTTCAAATAAGAAAAGTCTAAAACTAGATTTTGGAAGGTATTTTAGTCATTTCCTTACCTTAATATGTTAATTCATTTTTAGGAGTTTATTTGGGGTCTAATCAGAATTAGATCAGTTTAGTCAATTTGAAATTCACGCTAGGACTTGGAGAAAAGAGGGAAGAGGAGAAAAGAGAAGAAAGTTCAAGATTAGTCAATTTCTTGGAGGTTTGTGTGTGGATTTTGTCAAGGGGTGATCCCTACGAGGTATGTGAGATCACATAGCATTGGGTTAGTTCACCCACGCGCCAATCATGATTTAATTCAGTAAAGTATAATTGATTTGGAAGTAAATCCTATGAGTTCTTGATGAAATTCGTTTGAATTCTTGTGGGTTGTGTTGTTGAAGTTTTCTCAAGTTTGATTCATGTTTTTGGGGGTGATTTTGAGTTGAATCTTGTATATATTGAGGGTATAATCGATACTAAGTGTTTGGAGAAAGAACTAAGTTGAAATAGGGAGTTTAGAGTTGAAAAACGAAGGAGAAAAGTCGGATGCACATGGGGAGGGTGCCTGGGGCGCCGTCCCTCTCAGAGCCCCACAAAGGGGTCTCTGAATGTTGACCTCTGGGGCGCCGCTCCAGCCAGAGAACCCCAAGTCATTCTATGAATTTCACCCTCTGGCGCCTTGCGCCTCTCAGAGCGCCAGGGACACCAGTTCTTCCCATTCTTCCCCCATCTTTCCGTACTAGTTCTTTAGCAACATACCTATGTTTTCTAATTGATTCCAACACTCTAAGGCACGTCTTAACATCATGAAATCATCCATAAACATGAGATCATGAACCTTGAATCCATAATTCAATTCAAGGAAAGTTAAGAGTCAAGTCTAGAAGTTAAGAAGCAAGTCAAGTTCATAAAATTTTCAAAAGTCTTTCGCAAACGTTTTAACTTTGTCTTAAGACTTAAGTTTCGAGTTGACTAAAGAGTTAAGAATAAAGTTCATTTCTTCAAAGATTATACAGGAACTAAGTATTCCCAAAAGTTAGAAATATTTTCACATTTGAGGAAGAAAGGGAACATCGATTCCAAGAGAGCTTTTGATAAGGATTCCAATTGGGGATGAAACCAATTGAAATCAAATGTTGAATGAAACAACACAAAAGTAAAATAGATGAGAAATAAGAGAAGAGAAGAAAGAAAGGCTAATTGAATAAACAATCAACAAATGAAGAAGAGAAACTTGAATTCGAAAAGAAACAACTCAAATTAAAAACCACAAATGAGCAATCTCAAGTGAAACCAAGGTTAAAAAAAACCTAAATCAACAATGAGAATCCACCCATCACTAATCTAGATTAAGCTACACTAAGCTAGGCTAACCTAAAAGGGATTCCACCCTTAAACTACACTCTTGAAAAGAGTTTGTTCATTTAACATTCAAAATCCATATATTCTTGGTCTTCCAAAATAAAAGAGACTACTATTTATACTAATAAAATAAAGAAGACACTTCTTTGACAATTTTACCCTTAATGAGGTAAGGACCTTGTTTGGTTGTCTTCTTTTGTGAATTCTTGAAAATAAAATAAAGAAGACACTTTTTTGACAATGTTACCCTTAATGAGGTAAGGGCCTTGTTTTGTTGTCTTCTTTTGTGAATTTTTGAAATTATGAGATGACCATTTGCACAAATGGCCTCTTTCTTCTTTCTCTTCACTTAGATGGACCTTCCACACATTGTACTTCTTGATTTTGTGTCCATCAAGTTCCTCTAATGCTTTTACACGATCCATGCTATCCATGTTGTTATCATCCTCCCCTTCTTGAAAAGGATTCGTCCTCGAATCCAAACCTTGCAAAACCATGGAAAGGACAAACAACAAATATATCCTCATAGCATGAGGGTTAGTACAATGGTTAGCACAAAAAGCATTACACCAAGGAGACTCAATCTCAAGGAATAACCAAGTATCCTCTATTATTAGGACTATTAAGCCCGTAGATGGAGAACAAGGAAATTGGCTATTCCTCATGTGTGTGTGGTTTTCTAATTATTTCTATTTTGAAGAATTTAAAACATACATACACATTAAAACTATAACTTGCAATTTTTATGTAATGTAGATGGTTTATTCATTTTTACCATTGTTGACTATCTTTTGGATTTTAAAAGTAGATGGTTTATCTTTTTTAAATTGAAAAATGACATTTTGTGAGCGATCAATTTATTAAGATGACAATTATTTATCCTCAAATAATTCAAGTGAAAAAATTGCAAACATGATAATAAAATTATTCTTCTCCTAGCTTGTTAGAAGGCCATAAATTTTTTTTTTTATACCTTGACCCAATTACCTAATAATTCAAGGGTATAATGGGAAAGAAGCTTTTGATAGAGTTTTAATCCAAACACAAGATGAGGTGGGAAATAAGGAACCAAACACTTGACAAAAATAAACTCTGCATTACTAATCCCTGCACTACTAATCCCTACATTACTAATCCATGTGTTACTAATCACTGCGTTATTATTCTTTGTACCAAACAACCCTAAGTGTACGGAAATAAAGATCAGTTGGCATGACCGGTTGACCATTCTGGTTTAAATGTGATGCAAAAGTAATTGAGAATTTACGTGGTTATATATTGAAGAAATAGAAGATTCTTCAAGAATTTTTTTGTGTTGCTTATTCTTATGATAAAATGATCATTGTGCCAGCTAAGGTTGGGATTGTATCCCCTAATGTTTTGGAACGTATAACAAAAAAAGGTAATATGGGCCCATTCACCTGCCATGTGGACCGTCTGCAATTATATGATTTTGATAATTACATTTATGTGATGGTCACATGTGCCTTGATACCAACTTACAAATTGATTATTATAAAGTCGTTTGCTCGAATTGTTAAATCAAGAGCATGTTCTAAAGTATGAAATTATATTGATAATGTTGGTTGGTTTAGCAGAAATTGTATGTCTCAAATTATAGCTAAATCATTAGTTATGAGAACAAATCTTTCAAAAAGAAATTTGGTATGAGATAAATTTATTTAACATGTAGCAACACTTGTACGCATCAAGCCAACAAAGGCCCCCCTATCAAAATTAGTTCAGGGTCAGGAACCAAATGATTTTCATCTAAAACATTGAATGTGCGGTTATGATTTAATTGCTCCACCACACACAAAGATGAATTCTCAAATGATGTTGGGATGAATGTTAGATTTTCTAACATTAGGGGGGAGGGATGATTGATAGCTGAAAATTACATGAGAAGTGAATTATGAATTATCTAGATCCTCGTTACTAATAATAATAATAATAATAATAATAATAATAATAATAATAATAATAATAATAATAATAATAATAATGTGAACTTGAAGTTCAAGGGATAATTCTTTTGCATAATGTTGCAAATCTATTGCCAGATGAATTTACTGACCCTATGCTATAATTCAGCTGCAAATGCTCCAATGAGAAGTCCTTGAAGGACAAAGTCTATGATACGCCTGAAGTGTAATAGACCAATCGGTTCCACATGTAAAACTCCTTGAAGAAGGACAAGAGTAAATGATCAATATGTCATGATAATGAGGCAAGTTTTATAAAACATCACCACGACATAACACTTCATAAAACCTAGGAAAAGGTTCATGAAAAATGATGAAAAATGAAGAGGTCTCGATAAGTTATGTCATATTGGAATCGATATCAAATAACCGTCGACGGTATCTTTGATATAAAGTAGCGCTCAATGATGTAAATTGTGATGAGGATCTTGAATTCACATTTGTCACATAGTGTGGACAAATAAATGATTGGCCAAATAAAATGCATAATTCAAGTATAATTTGTTTCACTTAGAAAAGAGACGTTTTGGACTGATAGTTCATAAATCAATATATAATGTCAGTGGGGTATAAATAAATTATTATGCGATAGTATAACCGTAAGATATTAAGTATGGCTTGTTCCTTGGGGCATAAAGATTTTTCAGGAAAGTCCTGACATTATTGGAGATGTTTCCTCCTATGGTGGATGCAATGAGATTTATTTTGATCTGGCAATATATGAAAACATGAATGCATATAATGAATAATTGTCATGTCTAGCTAGACAATGAAGGTTATATAAAAATCCTTGAAGCATATAAAAGTTTGAAAGAAAATTTTTCAATAAAGCTTCAAGAATCCTTATATGGATTGAAATAATCAAGGAAGAAAGGGTACAAAAAATGAGCTTATTTGTCCTTGCATTTTTATGAAAAAGGTCAGGATCTGAATTTGTTATAATATTGTGTATGTTGATGACTTAAACATTTTTAGCACTCTTAAAGAGCTTTCAAAGTTGTTGAGTGTTTGAAAAGGGAATCTAAAATGAAAAGATCGTGGTAAGACACAACTTTGTCTTGGCCTATAGATTGAGAATTTCACAAATGAAATATTTATTCATCAATCAACATACACAGAAAAATTTTCATGCGATTTTATATGGATAAATCACATTCATTGAGTACCTAATGATTATGAGATCGCTTGACATATATAAAGACTCATTTTGATCTCAAAAGAAGGATAAAGAGCTTCTTGGTGATGAAACTCCATATTTTAGTGCAATCGGGGCACTAATGCACCTTGCTAACAATACTCGACTAGATATTTATTTTGCAGTAAGTTTACTGTCAAGATTTAGTTCCTCCCCAACAAAAAGACATTGAAATGATGTTAAGAACATACTTGAATATCATCGAGGGACCATAGACATGAGTTTATTCTATTCCGATGAATTCAAGTCAGAATTGATTGGCTACGCAAATGCAGAATATTTATCTGATCCACATAAAGCTCGATCTCAAAAATGCTATTTATTTACATGTGGAGGCATAACAATATCTTAGCGATCAATGAAGCAAACGTTGGTAGCCACTTCTTCAAACCATGCAGAAATAATAGCCCTCCATGTAGCAAGTCGAGAGTGCGTCTGGTTTAGATCAATGACACACCATATTCAGGAAATATGTGATTTTTCTTTGAAAAAGAATATAGATAATCATGAAAGTGTCCATAAGATGATTGTTGTTATGAACAAGTTGAATGAGCAATTTACTTGCAGCAACGAGGTCACGAATAGAGTGATTTTAAGAATGTATTTGGCTAAGCTCAAAGCCTCATCATATCCATGAAACCAGAAAATGATATATCAGAATGAGTTCAATCATGCAACATCTTCGTGAATGTGATTTGATCACAAAGACATTGTCAATATTTGAGAAGTTGGTACATAAGATTGGATGACATCATCACGAGAAATTAAGCGATGTTTTGTTCAAGGGGAGTAAAATACGTGTTGCACTCTTTTTTTCTTGACCAAGGTTTTGTCCCACTGGACTTTCCTAGCAAGATTTTTATTGAGGCAACAACTAATGTGTATCAAAAGATATGTATACTCTTTTTCCTTCACTAGAATTTTTTCCCACAGGGTTTTTTCTAGTAATGTTTTAACGAGACACATTATATATGGACATCCAATGGAGAATGTTATAAATCCATTGAATAGTGGATTGTCCATTTGATTTATTCATGAATTAGTTGTATTCATGTATGCATATTTCCAAGGTGACATGAACCTTTGTGGATAAGTATGTACCTACTAGTTTGGACATTTAATATGGTGGCCTTTGGGTGATATCTCAACACTATAAATAGAGATATCATTCACCATTTGTAGGATACAGTTGAATAAAAAGAAAAGTCTTCTCCTTTATCTACTTATCTTGTCTTCTTCTCTTTATATTTATATTGTTCTGAGCTTGATTTAATAACAAAAGAAAAGATAAAATAAAATAATAATGTACAATCTTCATTTTATTTTCTTGACTTTTACATTAAAATTAATAGTCCATTTTAACAAGCTAAGAGATTTTTAATTTTTTTAAAAATAGTAATCTTATCATTAAGTAATACTAGTACTCAAACTTAAATTTCAAAGGATAATCAAAATAATTCAATAAAACAAACTCTGAATACATCATTTATTTAGTCTAAATATAAAGTTTGTTTTAATTGTTATTTAATTTTTTATTGTATAGCATTGTTTAAATCCATCAATATGTAATAACAAAAAAAAATCATTTTAACGATTGATTTGGTGTGATCGTGATTCATGTTGTTATTTTAATATTTTCCTCTCATTTTGTCTTTACTTATTATTTTATAATTGTATTTTATTTTTTACTCTATATATATTTATAGTAGCTCTATTTCATAGTATCATATTATGTAATTATGACACCCCGTCCGTTGAACGTTGGAGTTAACTCGTACTTTTGGAAGGATGCTTTGTGAGTTATTTTGATTGCACAAAGTTCGTATGCTAAGTGTTAAAGTTAAGAAAGTTGCGAAATAAAAGTTGATAAAAGTTATTGTAAATGTAGTTAAGGAATTTTCAGAGATTTTGGGTTAAATGTCTTATCGATTTTCTCTCAGTATATGAGGAGTTAGAATGCCCATGACCTATCAAATCGAAGGTTTACGAATCTAATTTTCAACACACTAAATTGTTCGTATATACAACTTTAGAAAAGAGAAATATTCATATTTTCATGAGACTGAATAAGCATACACTTAGAAGTGGGATTCCCTTAATTCCTAAGTTGGTGGTGTTTTATATCATCTTCTTCGTCTTTTCTTTTTCTCATTAATAACAGTTGAAAATCCAGAAAAACTCATAACCTACCTTCCAAATACTCCATGGGGTTGAAAATCTAAGCACCCAAGGAGTATTTAGAAGGTGGGTTATGAGTTTTTCTAGGTTTTCAACTATTATTAATAATAATAATAAAAAAGGCGAAGAACATAGTCTTTTATAAAGACCACCAACTTAGGAACTGTGGGGGGAGGGGGGGGGGACCCACTTCAAGGTGTCTGCTATGCAATCTTACGAAAATGTGAATATCTCTCTACTCTCTGAACTCATATGGACGAACAGTTTAGTGCGTTGGAAACTAAACTCGTAGACCTCCAATTTGATAGGTCATGCACATTCTAACTCTTCATATAGTGGGAGAAAATCGATGAGGCATTTAACCTAAAATCTCAGAGAATTCCTCACTGGCATTGACAATACCTTTTGTCAATTTTTATTTCACAACTTTCTTTTTTGGTAGACTTAACATATAAAGTTTGTGGAATTAAAATAGCTCACAAAACATCCTTCCTAATATATTAAGAAGTCTTAGTTTATTCCAAAGCACGAGTTAATTCTAACATTCAAATAGGTGGGATATCAGAGTAACACCAAAAAATAATATAACCTATACATATAAAATATTTATGTGAGGAATATAATATAAACATACTATCATATAATACATTATAGCATAATACGTAACTATTATCCAAATAGAGTGCAGAGGAAAATGATTATGCAATAAGTAATCAGAATATTGTATTTTGTAGATTAAACTGTTCTATACGATGGAACCTCCATTTTAATCTCAAAATTATTCAAGAAATATGCCAATAATCCTCCCTAATTAAAAAAAAAAAAAAAAAAGAAGAAGAAAAAAAGGGCGAGAAGTAGCCGTGTTTCCAGTTTCAGTCTCGTCATCGTTTTCTTCTTCCTTGGCATCTCTCAGACAATACATTTCACTTTCTCCCATATTTAGGATAACAAAGGTCCCATTTTTCGCGTTTTACATGCTTCTTGTCCCACTTTTCTCTCTTAACAACTACCCAAAACTAACCAAAAATCCTCTCTGTATACATTACCATCTTTCTCTATCAACCATACAGCAGAATAATGCTATAGACTGTACACTAGTGTGAGGCTACTTGGAGTGAAAAAACACTCATTGTGAGCTGGAAAATATGTTATTTTTAGCTTCAATTCTGGATCTACTGTGAAAAAAGAAAAACCCCATTTCGAATTTTTAACTAAAAAAACTAAATGGGGGTTTTGGTAGATTCTTGGTGTTTCTGTAATGGAGGTGGCAAGTCTGAGAGAATGAAAGCTTCCATTTTTTCCACTAAAGGTCCTGCTATGGTACATATTGCTGGTAGTGCTACTGGTTTCTTGATCCACCGGAATCTTTTGCTCACTACTCATGCTATTCTCCCTTCTGTTGCTGCTGCTGAAGCTGCTGAGATCCGCCTCCAAAATGGTGTCGCCGCTTGCCTTTTCCCTCACAGGTCCGTCTAGTAACAGTTATTGTATCTTCTTGTTCACACACTAAAAGATAAAAGGTTTCCCTTGTCGTTTTACCTCTAGACTTGGAGTTCCATTAGTACAAATTAGTTGTAGTTGTTGTTTAGGCCCTAACAAATGTTGGTTGTACCTAAAACTGCATTGAATAATTGGTCGGCTGGCTCTTACCAGAGTGTTTGGAATCTCGAAAATTTTATTCT
This sequence comes from Solanum pinnatisectum, assembly GCA_035578085.1. Taxonomy (NCBI): domain Eukaryota; kingdom Viridiplantae; phylum Streptophyta; class Magnoliopsida; order Solanales; family Solanaceae; genus Solanum; species Solanum pinnatisectum. Next base: position 35,946,784 of record CM069084.1, on the reverse strand, counting down.
CTTTGTGTGCAATTTTGTCTTGATGTGCAATTTGATACCATTTCAAGCTCCAAAACCGGTAGTAGTCTTTATTTGTGTGTGTGTATATATAGGGGTAGATGAAAGAGCATATTCAGTCAGTTAAACACTTCTCTCTTTCTCTTTGAACTATTATTGTCCTTCCACCAAAAATTATGTTTGGAACGATTTCTGAAGAGATTGAAGTAGCTGTGCCTGCCAGTGAAGCTTGGAAGGTCTATGGCACGCTTCAAATGGCCAATATTGTGGTCAAAGAGCTCCCTCATGTCCTACACAAGGTTGATGTAATTGAAGGTAATGGCGGTACTGGGACAGTCCTCAAACTAACCTTTCCACCTGGCACTCCACTGTTTACCTATTCCAAGGAAAGATTTACTGTTGTGGATGATGAGAATAAGGTAAAAGTAGCCCTGCTGGTGGAAGGTGGGATTCTTGATCACGGATTCACGTTCTTTCAGGTCCGCTTTGATGTCATGGAGAAGTCTGAAACAACATGCATCACCAAAACCACGATTGAGTATGAGGTCAAGGAAGAAGCAGCTGCTAATGTTTCATTTGTTAGTATTCAAACTTTTGTGACCATAATGGAAGCTGTTGCTAAGTATCTAACTCAGCAGAAAGATGGTCAATAATCTCCCTGATCCCTTTGTTTCTGTTAAGCCCATGAGGATGTAATTCATGAAATTGCTTCATACTAGCAGAAGACAGAAAGCTTGTCTGTATTTGTGTATTGAATTTAGCTTGTACCATTTGCCTCCTAGAAGGGGAAAATGAATAAATAAGAACCTCAAAATCTCTGATTATTAGAAATGGAATAACTAGCATCACAGGATAGTAATTAGCTGTCTACGACCCTATTACGGAAAAGATGCGGGAGTTTCTTAAAAAGTTGGTCAAGGTTTGAGGATGAGATAGTTTCTACTGTGTGTCTCTGATGATTGTTATGCGGAGTTTCTTGTTCAGAGTCACAGAAATTTCAAAATAACGTACGTACTAACAAGGTTGTCAAAATATAGTCAATCATAAAATTAGATCTGGATTTGTGATATATATTTCTTTCTCCAACCTAATCTCACATTGATGAAATTTAGATTGTTAGTTACTAGTGCTGACATTTCAACAGAAGTCTTGACAATTTTGTTAACTCATTTAATTCATGGTATTATGATATCTGGTATTTCGGCTAATTGGTGTTCCAACATGGAGGTTATCAGATGGGTCATGACTAGGTCTGAAAAGGGGCCCGCCCCGTACCGGCTCAAGACCTGTCCCGCCGGTCCTGGTCCTGTGTGGTGAGGCGGGTTGGGAGGTTAGGGGGATAGGGGACCTGGGATGGGACGGTTTGGTTTTATGTCTCGGTCGACCCTGCCCGGTTTGGCCCGGTCCCATCCCGGCTGAACCGGCCGGTCTCGCGGGACGAATTTAATTATGACTGTTGTACAATGTGTGTGTGCAACAGAATTGGTGTCTTGCTTGAGTAAATTCCACCACAATAGAAAAACAAAAATTATCCATAACAGTGACCAAAGCTACCAAACCAAATCAAGTAACAAATAGCATAGGTCATACTCTCACATCAAAAATATCCTACCCCAAATCCATCACAAAATATTGGTAGTAGTACTACTTCTTCATATAAATAAGCCAACGAACGACTAACTTAGAAACTTTTCCTTCCATCCAAATGAAACTAGATCACAATCAAAATAACCTTAACAACTGTTCAAGTATTTCAAAGTGTGCTCTGGTTTCATCGAATATGAAAATAAAGCAGCTTCACAAGACCATGCATTAATATTGCATATGATCTTCTGAAAACAAAGCTAAGAAATCCGTGTGTACAGTTTTTGCTTGTGGTGATCTATTTCACAGAGAGATGAAGAAACTCGAAGGATAGGATGAAGATCATGTAAATAGTTCACCAGAATCTGATGTTTTTCTGAAGATCAATGGGCATTCTATCTGGGGAAGACTTAACGTTTGAGTGACTATAAGTTACATTCAGTACGTTTTAAAATTGTTAGCTTTCTGATAAGTGAATGCTTATGCATTGTAGTTTTTTATAATTTTGTCCTTTGGTAACACAAGTTCTGCCTTTTGCTAGCTGTCTCAGTTTTATGCATCTGATTTTATACCCTTCTATTGCAGATTCTTTATAACCAGTTCTGTATTAGATCTGACAATAGTTGGCCTTGATGTCATGGATGGAGACACAAATGCACGTCTTCAGCAGCATCACTACCTAAAAACCTGTTCCAAACCTAATTTGGAGCTAGGTAATGTCATTTACCTGCTAGGATATAGCGAGGAAAAGGAGTTGACAGTTGGTGAAGGAAAAGTGATAATAGCCACTGATAATCTTATAAAGCTGTCAACTGATGGCATAAGCTGGAGGCCAGGTTCTGCTGGTTTTGATGCTCATGGCAATCTTGCATTCATGGTATGTGACCCTATGAAGCTAGCGACATCTCCCAACTCAAAATCCTCAACCACTTCAGCATCCTCTTCATCATCAAGGAAGAAGGAATGTCCCATGCAATTTGGTATACCTATCCCCATAATATGTGACTGGTTAAACCAGCATTGGGAGGGAAACCTTGATGACCTCAACAAACCCAAGTTACCAATAATTCGGTTGATGTCAGCTGGTCAAAAGAGCGATCATTCTTGTGCTTCCTTCACGATGAGGCGTGTTTTTAAGCCAACTGAAGCTGAAAATGGGGGGACTCCATCGTCATCAAACAGATTGTCAAAACCTAGAGAGCAGTCTGGACCAAGCTGTTCAGCTGCTGCAACTAATATGGAAGAGGAAGCATTAACTACTGATCCTCATGCTGTCACTCATGTACATGGAATTCCAACTCCTGAAATTTATGAGTCACCAAATTTAACTTCAGTACCAGTTAGGATGAAGGAAGGTACTCACATCCAGCTTTTAGATATCAACTTTCCACCCAGGATTGCGAAATTTTCTGGCTCACCGCAACCTTCCAGAAGAATTCGTTCCAGCTTTGGTGAAAATTTTGTCAACAAACCTCCCTTGGAGCATCCAGTTAGAAAAGGTAATATATGGCAATCCAATCCTGTGGCAGATGCTGAGATTGCATCAACTGGATCTGTAAATGGAATCCAGAGTGAAGTTCAATCAAGTTCCTCTCCTATAAGGATATTGGAAATGGAAAATGGATACAGTAGTGACGGAGAGATAACAATGTATTCTGCGGAAACTGCTGAAAGTCGAAATTTTCCTAGTCCTAGAGAGGGAAGGTTTCAACAGGTAGGGAGGAGCCAAAGTTGTGTGAACTACAATAGATGGGGAACAGCCCAACCAAATGCGGGTGCTCACAGAGCAATGCTACAACAGCAGAGGAGCAGTATGCAAGGAAGGAAAGTCTACTCCCAAGGGGCAAATTCTCAAAGGAGTAATGACTATTTTAACCCAACGGTATCTTCAATCATGAAGAAACGGAACAACTTGGAGCCACAGACCAGACCCCGTCAAAGTGCAGTAAATTCATCACCAAAATGGAATTTCTGATTTACAAACTTTAGATAAAATCATTCTTTTGAGCCAAGCTCTCCTTTTTCGGGCTTACACTGTTACTACATATTGTGACTACATGTGCAAAGGTATTTCGAGAAGAAGAAAATTTTAGTAAAGGCAGTCTAATCATCTGTGATGTACAGCAGAGGATCTATGGGATAATATTATGGCTGCAAGCACACATGTCTACCATGACATGTGTGCCTCTTATTAATAGTAGAAAAAAGTAGTACTTTTCTTTAGAGGAAGAGATAAAGTATACATAGCCTAAAAAAATACAATATTTCTTTCTTTATCATCTGTTGAGTTATCTACCTTTTGTGAAATCTTTGTTAGTTGATATGTTGTTAATTTTATACCAGAAGAGCTTGTTGACTATTGAGGTACACCGGGTGAAATATCCTTAATATTAGTGTCATAAACTGATTGTCTGACTCCACTGTCCATAGTAATTCCTATTACCTTATGGCATACTTATTTTGTTTAAACCGCAACGAGAATACTTTCAACATCACCACATATTCCATCAGAGTAGAGAAAGGTTTTCCAACAGGCTATTTAATATTTTAGCCTTACAAAACAGTGCACTAGTAATGTTCCCTAAGCACACCATTTTCATAAATGGATCCCCACCACCTCTGGCCACCTATAAACTTAATATTGATACAATACAACACAATATAAGATAATACAATACGATACATTATGAGATAATACTGAACAACCATCAAAACAAAGTGTGAAGTCCCAATGAGTGGAGCGTGAGTACGGCCAAACTGTGTATACCCACCCAAGTAAGTTTTATAAATATTATTATAACAGGAAACAATACCAGGAAAAAATGAGGTGTCTTCTAGACCAAGTTATTCACACCACAAGTAGAGGCTACAAAAACATCATCAGAATATCACATAGGAACAAAGAACACAAAAACTCATTTATCCAAATTCTCTGTGGTTCTAAAGCTCGCCGAAGAAGGAAATCAGGATTTAACAACACAGACAAGATGTCAATAGGATGCCCAGGCTGGATTTTGTGAAATCGGCTTTGAGTCAAACCATCCCATGTCATCCATGAGCCTCTTAATCAAATGACCTGCTGCATAACCAACACCTGAGGCCATACCTGCAGCTATAACATAAGACAAAATAGTCTTGAAGTATTTACTGATCTTATTTGCTCTTTGTGTATATGCCTTTGCAGCAGCAAGTATGGTAACACACAGAAGAGAAGCCGCAGCAACTGCTATAAGCTTGTAGTCCCTGTCATCACTCTTCCGAAATGTGAAGCCATATATTACAGGGGGGATAAGTCCAAACACAAAATATGACAACATGGCAAAAGTAGCATGAAGGAGGAAATGTTTTCTTTGGCCAAGTAGTTCTCCATATCGATCTACTTGGTAATTGGAACCTCCTCCGACACTATATTTCAAGTCCACCAACTGCAAGTTTGAGAATAGTTAAGAAGCAAGAATTAATGCAGAAGCAGAAAGGAAGGTAGAACAAGAGTCAGCAAGTGTAAACAAGACAATACTTACATTTTGACAAATGACAAAAAGTCCACCTATCAAATTTGCCACTCCAATAGTAACAATCTTTACTGCAGTATCAAGATAAATCTATAAGTAATCCATTCTTATTCTGTCAACATTTAGGAGATAGAAGAATTAAAAGCCTTGTTTTTTCAGTTGTAATAGCTTTGTTATAAGCAATTAAGCATCAGCACTATCCATAGAAGTCATAATTCTTGGTTTTTCAGTTGTAATAGCTTTGTAATTGAGTCCCACATCGATGGTGGGATGGGGACTTGGGAGATTCTCCCCTCATGATCTAGCTTTAGGGCTTGAGTAAGACTACCCCATGTTGGGTCCCAATATTATATTACCCATGCTCCAATTGCAGGAGGGGGGTGGGGTTGAGTTCCACATCGGTGGTGGGATAGGGACATAGTCTCCTTATATGGTCTTGAGAGATCCTCCCCCGTGAGTTAGATTTTGGGGTTGAGTTAGGCCCAAAGTCCATTTCTTTAACAAGATCAACATCAAAATAAAGTCTCAATGACTTACTTGTGTCAGCATCAGATGCAGTTGCAGAGGATACGATACCCAAGCTTGTGATTGCCTCTATTAAACCTCCATATACTATGCATTTTACAATCTCCAGTGATCTGGAATCTTTAACTTCAACTGGAAGTATTGGTCTTCGTGGGCTGCTGGAATGCCCTGTTGATGGAGAAGCTCTTGGGTCTTCCAATATAGGAATTCGGTAATCATCTCCTGCATTATATAGCTATAACTATGAAAACATATTTCTCTACAACTTTGTAACATATTATGAACACCTAATCTCTAATGCTTCACAATACTCAACTGACATACAACTATAGATGCTGAAACAATAATGTTCAAATGATACATGTATAGGATTCGAAAAATCTGATGCACCACACGAGTACTGGAATACAAATGTTGTGCTACATATCTTCAAGTTTTCCAGCAATCTCACCTTTATCTTCTATAATTTCAGTTGGTGATTTCTTGGAAGGCATTATCCCTGGAATGAAGCCACCTGAAAAGTTTCCGATTTCCCAAAGATTAGTAGGAAGAAAATAAAATATAGGAAAAAGTCTTCGCCTCATGTCACTTTCAACAAGTAATGCCGTACATGTAGAACTTCTTGCCATTGACATGTTAAGCACTAACCAAGATGCATGTTCAAATGTTGAAACTGGCTGAAAGAGAAGATTAAGATCTTTTCGTGTAACAAGAATATTGAGAGACACTAACAATATCAAGAATGTTTAACAATATTAGACATTGTTCATACTAATTGGTGAAGTAAAGTAATGCATCAGAAAATAAAAAAACTCCAACTTACAGACTTGATCAGCTAATTAAGCAATACATTGTCGTAATGCTATCCATAACTATTTGAACTAGAAAGCGGTTACAGGCTTACAAGACATACTGAAATGATTTGAAGTATCACGACTAAATACCTTCATTTATGTTTGGGAGATGTGGTTCTGTGGCAATTTCTGTACTAGTAGTTCCTCCCCCATTTCCAAATATTGGGAATGGATTGAGCTTCTTTCCTGCATAAATTGAAAAAGATACACATACCAGTCATCATCATGTGTAGATCAGAAGAAAATAGAAGTTCTAAATATATATATATATATATACCTATTCGTACGAAAACACTGAAGCATGACAGGCATCCAAGTAGCTCCGATTTTTGGTCATGACGATGATCATCAGTTTCTATTATAATCCTTCTTTCTCGTTTTACCCTTCGAAGGACAACTTTAGTTATACGAGAACTACACTTAGGACAGTATGCATTATGTGTGTGTTTTAGCCTGTCAACTGCTGTTGTGTCAAAGAACTCCAACTCAACAGTTTCTTCCTCAACTTGTTCAATGATTGTTTCATTTCCACTTCCTTCTCTGATTGAAGAACTTGCTTGTGGAAGAATTTCACCCTTGGGATTTTCCGTCTCATTGAGTAAATTTTGTCCATATAAAAGTGGTTGACATACACCAGAAAGAATTTCACCCTTAGGATTTCCCGTCTCAACGAGTGAATTTTGTCCATGTAAATGTGGAACACAAACACCAGAAATAATTTCACCCTTAGAATTTCCCGTCTCATGGTGTCCTAGTGAAGGTGGAAGAGACGCACCAGAAATAATATCTCCATTAGCATGATTTCCCGTGCCATGATCACCATTGAGAACAACGTGAAAGTCTACAGCCCCAATTACTGAAAGGGAGAGGTAACACGTAAGGAACACAAGTTAGGTTCAATAACTTGTAAATAAAAAGTACTACACAATTAGTATCAGTTGCGTAAGTCGGCAAAATAAATATTTTGGACTAAGACAAGATGAGGTTTGGGATAGAGAGAGGTAACGTGGTCCTAATTTCATTTCTTAGATAAACTAATTATGTCAATTTTAATTTCTTATGTATTTTTCAGTGGAATTTTCGTAACATGAACAAGTACTTTTGTCATATCTTAATTTGAAAACTTAAGTACCCCTAACAGGTTAGATATCTCGAATATTTCTTTTCACATTCGAAAGCTTAACGCTAAACAGGAGAGTTGAATTGAGTTATACTTATTTTTTAAAAATATATTTATCTCTTAGTTTTAACTTTTATATATGTTATGAAGTTTAAGAAATTCGATGCACTAAGAGCAAACAACTTTTAGCAACAATTAAATATATATATATATATATTAACAAAAAGTGTTAAAGTATTTACTTTCATTAATTACTTGTCAATGGATCAATGTCACTATAGGTTTTAGGCAGGGGCGGAGCTACCTAGGGCAAGGGGTGTCAAGCGACACCCTTTCGTCTGAAAATTACATGGTATATATAAATCAAAATTTGATTTAATGAATCTATCTATCTATACTACCTTAAAAGCATGAACTCCTAAATTGAATATTAATTACTATAATACCCCTAATTAAAAATACTTAATTTAGTTTATTTATTAATTTAATTATTTGTATTATATTAAAAGTAGATACCCTTTCATATGAAAGAGTTGTGACTTTTCCAAAGGGTTCTGACTTTTTTGACGGGTTTTGACATTTTCGATGAGTTGCGACTTTTCTGAAGGGTTGTGATTTTTTCAAAGGGTTGTGACTTTTCCAAAGGGTTGTGACTTTTTTGACGGGTTTTGACATTTTCGATGAGTTGTGACTTTTCTAAAGGGTTGTGATTTTTCAAAGGGTTGTGACTTTTCCAAAGGGTTGTGCCTTTTCCGATGAGTTGTGACTTTTCCGATGAGCAGTGACTTTTTCGAAAGGTTGTAACTTTTCTGATAAGGCACAATTAACACTTATTTATACTACTATTTGTTAGCTATAAATAGAGGGGCTTCCTCTCACTTTTAAACTACTATTTTTTAAAAAGTTTTCTACTCTTCTTCTTCTTAAAAGTTCAACAAAATTCAAGGTAACACATAAGAAAGAGTTGGTGAACAAATTGTAGCAAATCATTCATAAATTCACACTCTTATTTTTTCTTACGATTTTCATGAGTTAAAGTGATGAAAAATTGTGGGAAAGACAATAATAATAAACAAATATGAAAATAGTCAGATGATTTGGGTAAGATGTTTCTTCTTTGTCTTTTTTAATTTTTTTTTACCCTCCAATGAAGGAGTTTCCTTCTAATTTTGCTAAAACAACGGGCATCAATGTAGTCTATTGAATCATTAGTTTTGATGTTTATTCTACTATTTCAAAAATAGATTTTCACTTTTACTTATAATATGATAATATAGTCATGATAATAATTATTTTTAATAGATACGTAAGTAAAAATGAACGGAGAAAGTAAAGTGGTGGTGGCAAGAGATTTTAATCAAATGGAACACTATATATAGTGAATATAGCATGATCATATATTTTCGTCTTCCTTCTTCATTGGCTATGTATCGTTCCATATATTTTTTTTAATATTTATATTGAGTATGGAATTTTTTAAGTATGAATTTCCTGTTATCTTATGTTCATTTTAATTTGAGAAACTGGTATGTCACAAGATACTCATTGCTAGCTATATAAAATAGATAAGAAAATAGTGATTGATCATAAAATAATCTTAAATCAAAGTAAAGATTCTATAAACAATATTTTAAATTTTATTCATCTATTAATTTTTATTATTTAAAAATTTTAATATTTTATCACGATACAACTTTGATAGGATACTAGATACTTTCATTAGACAACAAGTAAAAGATGGATTGTGTATAAAGATAAATTATTGAAATATTTATGGTAATCCTTATTAGTGTCATCCGCATACTAAATTTCAAGTATGAATATTTAAGTGAAAAATTATACTTAAATGGTGTCCATAATTTATGTCCATAACCTCAAGAGGAAAGACTATTGGGGTGACATTTTTTGTATTGATATTTTTTTAAAATTTTGTTGGTTAGATTTGCTTACAAAATTTAGTAAAGTAAAAAATAATACTACTAAAGAAATGTCACTTTCTCCCCATATTTAAACTTTGAATGTATTTTGAAATGTTGCAATGATATCTGGTCATTTTGATCTCAAAATATAAGTAACTCTATGACAATTTGTATTAATCATTTAAAAGCACTTGTCCTATGTTCTTTAAACTATAATTATTTACTAAAAAAATTTAATTTAGTAATATTAATTCTATTTTACAACATCGTATACTATATATACATATACACGTGCAACGCACATGCCGTGAAACTAGTATATACACAAGTGTTGACACATTGTGATATGGTGAATGTTTAGTGTAGTGGTTAAGGGGTTGCCAAAATTGTTTGAGGTAGTGTGTTTTTCATCTTTGATAGTAGTATTTACCTTTTTACTTTTAGGAGCATTTACAAAGAGTATTAATTGTAGGTAAATAAATATATTTATCGACAATTAAACTATTATTGTTAATTAAGTGCGGTTAAAAAAATTTAGTGCATAGTAGTTGAAAAATGATTTAGAAGCCTGGTATTGTTATCAAGATATATATAAAATTAGTTGATCCTCCTTTATAATTAAGCAAAGGAAATAGTAATGGTTTGAGGAAAATTGAAGTGGCCTACATTGATAGATTATAATAACAAAAAACAAAGGAAATAGAGAAGAGGGTCAATATCAGTCACGTCTTGTTAGCTATAAACTTGCTGGGAGGTTTTGATTTTTAAAATCCTAGTTTCGTCATCATATATACTTTAATCTAGCTAGTAGCTGACTTTAAAATTGGGCTACACTACAATAAAAAAGACATTTGTGACATAGATTTTTCTTAATATTGATGCAAAACCATTTAGCAATAATTGAATTAATCTCATTGCATCCAAAATTGTTAAAGCTTTTAACAATATTTATGTAGAATGTTGGTTAGAAATATCCATATTTGTTATCACCGTTAAATATAATATAGCCACAATTGTATTATTACCACAAAAGAATTTCCATAAAATCCTTTATTTGTTATAATGCTAAAGTCAAACTTTAGTAATTAGGAAGCCTTAATTTTCTCTTCTTCAAAAATTCTTTACATATTGACATGATTCAAGCTTTGTATCTTGACATATTTGAATTCTAAGAAATAATAAGAAAATATACTACTATAGTCTAAAAGGTAATTTTTTCAAGAAAAAAAAAACACACACACGATGGTTGACAGTTTTAAAAAATAGAACTTGATCTTTGAAATTAATAACTTGATATCAAAATAAAATTTTCATTAATCCAATATGTTTGCAGCAATGCTTGAGAATTTGAGAATGGGAAAAAAAAAATTGAATTTCAAGGGGGTGTTTGCCGTTTGGTCATGAAAATTATGAATATTTTAAAAAAAGTTATTTTTATTTTATCATAAATATTTATTATTGAAGGAATATTACCATTGAATTAAGCCATTATTAGTTTTAAAATGACGCCTTACAAATATGGGGGCCAAAAGCTGCTTCAGTGCTAATATTGTCTCACATTAGTTGAGGAAATGAAATTTTTTAATATCCTTAAATGATCTTAATAATTTTTTCCTAGCTAGATTTTGACGTTGAATTAAATCTAAGATGTATTAATTCTTACTCTCTCCAAACAAAAATTATTGACATCAAAAGTGAAGTACTCTATTAAAAATTTCAGTTCTATTGACGTAAAAGCAGTATAGACGATAGAAGTTTTTTAACATTGCATATACCTTCATTAAAGTAGACGCTATTTGTAGTGTTGTCCTTGTTGGTCTCTTCCTCATTACTGCTAGACGATACTTCATCTTCATTAACAACATCACCATCAACGTTGGCAGAGCGTCGAGCTCCACGTATGATGAGTACCTCCTCCACCGTCTCCTCCGCCATCTCTGTCCAATTGTGTTGCGCGGCCACCTCCATTGCCATAATGTCAAATTGGAATATTATTTTTTTGTGGCACTAAGACTTGTGAAATGGGATGCAGCACGCTACAACTCAGGTTGTATCTCTCTAAGAGCCAAAGTCTTGTGATATAAATAGCCAACAATTTAGTCAATTATCAATTTTCTTTTAGTTTTTTAAAAAATAGGTGATAAATGAAGGTGGTTAGGAGAGAAGTGTGAAAATAATATATAAACGCCTACTTGGTCGTTCTATATAAGAGGAGAAAAAAGAACATGATAATTAAGTGTGTTTTTTTCTAGACTGAAGTTATAAATATATATAATAGATGTTGAACTCTATCGACTTCTTCATATTTGAATTCACTTAATGCAGAGGCATATCGATAATTTCACGAAGATGAGTGCATTATATTATAAATTTGATTTGATTTTTAGGTTCTTATCACTAAATATAAAACAATTTTCTTTTAGGATTTTTTTTAAAATATAGCAGACTTGAAACTTTGAAAGATTGCAAAAAAAAATAAATAAATAAAATTAAAACGTTAAAAGTGCTACCAATATTCACTTAGAGAGGTATTACCCAATTTTAAAAAGAAGAAAAAACAAAATAGATATAACATTTAAGTTTCTAATCTCACTAAGAAGGATCATCCAATCATCATTGCATTAATCACTATATGATACTTTGAGCATAGGTTCACACATCTATAATTTAAGTAGTTTTATAAAAAAAAAAAAAATACAACGCTAATATATATGGATTAACGTGAATTCAGTAATCCTCTAAATATGTCTCTGCTTTAATGAAAATTCCGACTACACTACTAATTAAAAATACGAAATAATTAACTTACACATCAATATGAACGTACGTACTTAACTATTGATTTTGATTATGCTAAGGACAAGGGAACATGATAATCTTAAAAAAAATCTTGAAGTAGTTGTTTAGACATATAATTGGAAATTACAGACTGTCTCCAGGTAATGATTCTTCTATCTAGTGTAGACTTAAATAAATATATGTAATGTCTACAACGTGGCTATACCTGTCTAAATGTCTTTAGTCAAGTTTCTTGCAATTTAATACTACTAGTATTGCTTAATATTTAAATCCAAGTACTAGGTCACTACATATATAGTTGACCTGACTTAGTTGATTTCAGATATGAGATTCACACCATAGGCCTCCTCATGTTAATTAACTTGTAGCGGAAATTTCATAAATAGCAAAGAAACTAAATTTAATAAGCCTTTTACCTATGATTTGCTTAATTATGCTTTATAATTATAGCTTCCTTTTTTATGGATATTTCAGTTTGTATAATTCACTTGTCAATATACAAAAATGGTAAGTATATACAAATTCTGTATTTATAGATTTATACAAATCAAATGTATCAAAATGATAATTATATACAAGCTATGGTAAGCATATACAAATTTTGAATTTATATAATTAGGAGTCGAATTATAAAATTCTAGATGTGGATCACGTAATTATGATTGTAAGTTAGTGGCAAATGATAATTTAATTAAATTGTAGCTACGTTAACTAATTAACTAGTATATGTTTGCTTATCCGCGTAATTCTCATCTAATTGACATGACACTATAAGAAATAAAAAATTTAGCGGTAAGAATAAAATTTCCGCTATATTATTTAACGACAATAATAAATATGAGTATTTATAATTAACACTCCATATAAATGACTCTAAATTACACTCTATATAAATGCTGCTAAAATATAATGATATTATTAGCTCAATTATTGTTAAATGTTTCTGTAAAAGAAAAAAATTCAATCATCCTACTTTAGAAGAGACCAGAATCATCCCTCCCTAACCACTAGATATCTCTTTGTTGTAGTGTAAATTAAGATCTGTTTTTTCTTGACATTATGCTTTTTTTTTTTTTTTTTTTTTATGTGGATCGAGTTACAAATTGAACTAGATTATCCATATTCTTCCACCTCCATTATTATGATAAAGCACATGTTAATCACTGTCAAGGCAACGCCAGGAGTCCAAGGATATATATTATTAGTATGATTAATCCTGAAAATTATGAAGATGTTATAAAACTATATAAAGTAATGAGAAGAAAGTAGGGAGAAGAGAGAAAACTGAGTATTTCTCTTGAAGGTATGTTTAGAGATTTCTAGATCTGATTTACAATGGAAGAAAACCCTTTTATTTATAGGGAAAACCTAACTTGGTCCCCAAGTAGGATCCATAACTACTCCCTAAAAGGACTCCACATAATAGACATTCACTATAATACAAATATATTTATAACACTCCCCCTTGAATGTCGGTAGATTATGTGCCTCGTTAAAACCTTACTACATAAAATCCAGTGGGAAAAAATCAAGTGAAGGAAAAAGAGTACACATATCTAATAATACACATTATGGATGCCTCATTAAAAACCTTAGAAGAAAAACCCAATGGGACAAAACTTCTGAGGAAAAAAGAGTACATTGCGTATTAACTCCCCCTAATGTGAACATCAGTCAAAAACTTGAATCTTCTCATTCTAAGTTTGTGCACCATCTTCTCGAAAGTTGTAGTTGGTAGAGACTTGGCGAATAGGTCAACCTAGTATTAATTGAACAAACATGTTGATATCACCATTCTTGGGAGCTCATGTGTGTAGAAAAACTTTGACGAAATATGCTTCCTTCTATCTCCTTTTATGAATCATACCTTTAAGATTAAAGAGTTGTGCAACTTCCTTACTTCAACTTTTTTAAGCAAATAATCTATTGCCTTTTGAAAATTCTTCAAGAGTTTCAATTCAAGTCATCAACTTGCATAACAATACAAAAGATTCTTGATTGCTTTAATCTACATAAGAGGATTATAAACAAGTTTTCCAAAAACTTGTATATGATTTAGATTTTGAATCCATCGAATATTTTCATACCAATTTTGTCAAGTGACAATATTCAATATTAAATGTGTGACATCTTCTAGTGTCTAGATTGCAAGTCAAATAAGCTTTATGCTTACCAAGATGCATCATTCTACTTTTCACTTGATAATTATTTCTACGGCAGCATGCTCTATAATAGACGTAGAATTCATATCCTCACAGTCTTTTATAATATTGCGCACTATTGTATCAAAGATATCGTCAACGATATATCATTTTGTATGATTCACAATAGACATAACTTATTGATATCTCATCACTTCACTATTTTCAGGTACGCACCCCTCTCATGAGGTTTCATGAAGTGTTATGCCGTAAGCTCTTCAAGAGCACATTGTCTCCTTATTATGATCATTTTGATTCTTTGATCCTCCCCTTTTTTCAAGGATTATTTTACTTAGATTCGATTAGTCTATCATGCTTCATGCATCTCGTAGACTCTATCCTTTAGAAACATTCAATAGGAGCATTTACAACTCTTGTGTTGCTTCCTAGCCCCCCCCCCCCCCCTTATGTTAGAAAAACTAACATATATCTCAATCTATTTTGGAGAATCCATCTTTGTGCATCATAGTATATTCATTAATCATATATTGCACATCAAAATTATCAGATGAAAAATATTTGATCCCTGACCATAAACCAATTCAGAGAAAAATTAATCATAATTTATTTGTCTGATGCGTACAATTACTTTTGTATGCAATATTGTATTTTAGATCAATACATGAAGCTTTATTTTCATAAGCAATGATTTCACTATCTATCTGAGACATTTAATGTCACATCGTCTTGAATATTTATCAATATTATCAAAGATAAATTGTCTTGATTACATATTTTGAAAGTTGTTCACTTAACTCAATTATATTGCACAAACAATTTTGCGAATGTCAAACTGTAGGTTGACAACAAATGCACATATGATTATATTATAGATGCATCGCTCTATCATATCACATGATAGGTGAACGGACCCATATTCACCTTTTATACTTTTCAGAATTTAGGGATTTAGTCCCAACATTAGTTGATCCAATCAACTTATCATGAGAACAAGCAAAAAAAGAATTCTTGAAGAATCGTTTGGTTCTTCAGTGTATGTCTAATAAGTAAACTCCAAGTTTACCATGATATGTGTCTTTTGCTTTAGTAAATTTCTGATTTACTATCGTATGAACAAAATTTAAATTTATTACTCCAAGAGTAATTTTCAGATTTTCTTCTCAATTACTCTACCCTTTAGGTGAGTAGTGATGGGTTGTGCCTGTAATCGTATTATTTGTGCCAACATTTTTGAAAACATCAAGTTGTGAGATAACAATATGCACACATGAGAACATCTAGAAGAAACATCTATTAGGACCATTAAGTATCTAAACAACCCACTAAGTGGGTGAATAGGTCCACAAATATTCTCATATATACGTTCTTAGAACGTAAGGGACTCAATCTCGTTTGTGATGGTCTCACAATCAACTTGCCTTGCTAACTAGCAGTACAAGAGAATTTATCATTTAAAAGAATCTTTAGGTTCTTTAATGGACACAATCAACTTGCCTTGCTAACTAGCAGTACAAGAAAATTTATCATTTAAAAGAATCTTTAGGTTCTTTAATGGATGTCCATTTTAGTTTTCTATAATTCATCTCATCATTATAGACCCATAATGTCCCAGACGATCATGACAAAGTACTAAAGTATTGAAATTAGTAAACTTCTTATTTACTATAAAATGTGCCTCAATTGCACTAATTGTTATCCAATACAAATTAGAAGACAAAGTAGAGAAATTTTCAATGAAACATGTCTCCCTAGAGACATTCTTGTTGATACCACGTCCACTACCAAGGGTCGGGACTTTTTCCACGCCTAGCATGGTGGACATGGGCATACACCTCATTCACTTCAGAGAATGGATATGTATGTATTTAACATTTATCAAAAGTTCTCATTCTTTATGAATGGAACACAATCATCTGAGCGTATCATCTTATGATAGCTTTAGCACCTCTTATCATGTTTATGTGTATTATTCAATCACTTGTCTTCTTTCAGACATATTATGCATTACTACCACATTCACTATTAAGGAATGAAGTGGTTTCAATTGAATAGGTTTCATGTGTAATTTACATTAAAAAAATATATTGTTTTGCTTTAGTCATCATTATATCATCAATACAGTGCATTGAGTCTCAAACTCAACGTCTTATCCATATAAAGAGATTTTAGGCCATAAATCGTGAGACTTGAACTCAACATCTTTAATATATCACGGTGCACCAAGGCTTGAACCTGATATCTTACTCTCTTGGTGCGATTAGACATGAATCCATCGTCTTACCCTCTTTATGCGATTAGACATGAATCCATCGTCTTACCCTCTTTATGAGATTGGACATGAATCCATCGTCTTACCATCTTGGTGCGATTGGACTTGAATCCATCGTCTTACCATCTTGATGCGATTGGATTTGAATCCATCGTCTTACCATCTTGGTGCGATTAGAGTTGAATCCATCGTCTTACCATCCTTTTGCGATTGGACATGAATCCATTGTCTTACTCTTTTAGTTTATGCATAGATCAATGAGAATTGAACCCAAAAGTTTATCATGATAGTGCATCAAGGCTCTAATTGTGCAAAGTTGAGATTGTTGATTTATTATACTCAACATTAGTATTTAATAGTTATAGCTAAATAGAACACATACCTTCTATTCAAATACCTGTAAATAATTGGTGATTTGCCGTTAATGTATAGCTTAGCAAAGCTAAAGATCTCACAGAAATGCTCGCAATTCAGAAGCTACTGGCACAGATGCATAATAAATATTCATAAATAATATTTAAATCAAGATAAATAAAGAAAGAGTAGGAAAAGAACTATTAGACTTAATAATGTCCAAAACCATTAATCTTAATGATTAATGCCCTTCTCTTCTTTTGTATCTGAAGCAAAGATATGGCGTGAGAATGGTTCCTGTGCACGCCTTTCTGCCTTTCTCATTAAATGATTTGGATGGTAGAGTTTCGTGCTGATAATGTGTTATGAAACTATATAAAATATTGAGAAGAAAGTAGGGAGAAGAGAGAAAACTAAGTAATTCTCTTGAAGGTATATTTAGAGATTTCCAGATCTGATTTACAATTAAGAAAACCCTTTATTTATAGGGGAAACCTAACTTGGTCCCAAGTAGAATTCCTAACTAATCCCTAAAAGGACTCTGCATAATAGACATTTACTATAATACAAATATGTTTATAATAGAAGAACAATTTTCATGTAATTAACAGTCTGCCAATGAGAAAAAGAAAACTAATTTGATATTTAAAATTAATTTGAACTTGCAAGATTAGTTTGTGGCTTCATGTTTTTAATTATTGACATAGATATACTCGGATAATATTGTTCACCAAAACTTGAATATATAACAGGAGATTATATAAACTATAGTCTGTACATAAGCTATTGCATCGGACACCAAATCGACTCAATTTACTATAGTGGAAATATGTATTAATTAATCTCGATTAAGTAATAGAAGAATATATAAACACATTGGAGTAATTTATTTATCGGAAAAGGGTCAAAAAAATATCCTTAGACTATACCGAGCGGTTTAAATATACCCCTCATTCACCTATTGAACTAAAAATACTCCATGATCCATCTTTTTGGTCTATTTTTATCCTTAAAACTAATCGTCTTTTCCTTTTTAGTTATTATTATTTATTACGTGACATCCTATTGTATAAAATTAAATCTCAACCCATTAGATTTTCCCCTATCCACTCTGACCCATATTCATAGCCTCATGACCCAAACCCAATTAATATACTAGTTGTTCACTTGTGAAGTCTAACCGAAATTGAATAATTTTTTCGTAGTGGAAGAAAATGCTGATAATGCAAAGGGTTCCATGGTTGATGAGAGAAGAGAATGAGGAAAGCAACGAGGACTATGAACCAAAATTGGTTTCATTCGGGCCTTACCACCACGGAAAGGAGAAGCTCAAGTTCGTTGATGATTTCTGGACCCGTTTTTTAAAATAAGAGGGTCTTTTAATTGAGTTTGGGTCATGAGATTATCAGAGGTGAAGTCGGAATTTTGAGTTTGTGGGTTCTTAATTACAAGCAAGATTACGATCTCAAGCTAATAATAACCATCAAACTCACTAACAAGTATCGATTTTTAATATATTTATTTATTTTTCTACTACAAATACAAGATCAACAAAAAAGTTGTTGGGTTCGTCGGAACCCATGAAGCCCCTAACCCTGCCTCTAGGTGCAACTAGTGGGTTTCAAACCCATATGTAAGGAACACAAGGCTTTGAAAGTAGCATAAACACCGCTGGGCCATTCTCCAATTTATGTATGTAGGTTCACACCTACATAACTACATATTTATTTTAGATTTTTTAGAACAAATAAGGATATATGAAAATTTACTAGATTTACGCTAGTTTGCAATATTACGTCTCTATCATACTTTGGGCCTCATATACATATATGTGCCTCTTGCATATACATGTATCTGAGATACAACTAAAAGTCATTAATTAAGGATTGTGTCTAATTAAGGGATATAATTGAAGCCATTAATTAAGGAGAAAATCACACTTGTAACAATGCAACGACTTGACCCGATCATTATGAGTTCGTAAGCCAATAGTGAAAGAATTTGGGCAAAAAAACTTTTCGGATAGCGACTTAAATATTTTTAGTTAGGCTAGCCAATAGTGATGTTTCCTTGTAGCTAAGGTATTAAGGAGTCCATATGAATTTTCAGATTTGAATTTGGGTAAGTATTACCCCCGAAATTGATCTTGGCGTGGAAGGTATTTAAGGACATCAAGTGAAGAAGTTGTGTTGTTAAAATTTGGTTTTTCGGAGTTTGAAACTCTGAACTTTCGTCGAGTACGCTATAACGGATGGCCTCCCTCTATAGTGGATTGTGCAAAACGCTATAATAGGGTAAGTTCCACTATAACAACACCATATAGCGAGCTAGGCTGCTATAGTGGGTCAAATCAAAATTTATAGCAGAAACAACCCCAAAACTCTTATTTTCTCCACTTTGTGTTCTTGGAGTTGGGAGTGTCGATTTTGGGCAGTTTGCACTTGTTTTTCACGAATTTCATCGATAAAGGTAAGAATTCGACTCCTCAACCTTGTGCATTGATTTTTAAGACTTAAAATCTAAGATATTTGGGGGGGGGGGGGGAAAGTTCTAAGTTGGGGAAGAGAATCATATTTTTGGCCTGAGGTTAGGATTTGTTAATAATTTGGGTAATTAATAGGTCATTAGTGATTGATTATTGTTTATATTGTTTGTTTTAGACCAAAAACAAGGTGAGACACTTCTCAAGGGGAAAGATCATGTTATTTAGAGTTTTCAAAAGGCTTGATATGAGATAGTGATTGTTGTATATTTTCTATTTACGTATGTTTGCATGTCTGCTCTCTGTAGTATCATTTGTGCAATGCATGGTAGAAAGACATGCAATATGACATCATGTAGGTAATCTCATGCAATGAACTTGTTACTCTGGCTTATGGTTTCAAGTGGTCTTATTCATTGTGCTATGTGATTGTACTTGATTGTTGGTTGACTCAAGTACCATGCTCGTACACTAACTATGGATGACTTGGGTACCAAACGGGTACACTAACTGTAGATAACTTCAGTACCACGGTGGTACGCTAACAATTTGGATTCGGGCTCCATAAGAGGTCTAGATATGTGATTGTGATTCCATGAGAGGATCAAACATTTGCATTTGTTATCATGTAAGACAGATATCGTTGTTTCATGACATGTAACTGAGAGTCTACGTGGGTTGTTACTTGTCGTTGTATGCATTCATCTATGTTACTGTATTGTAGTGAACTATTTACATTCATATCTTGGGTTAGCCATGCGATCCTACCATTACATTATGGTTGTGTACTGATACTATACTTTGTTTTTTCCTTGTTGAGTATGTGGAATCTTCCCGCAGCTAATTTAAGACCTCAATTAAGGGGAATTTGATTTCAAATCCAATGGTGAACTACATCTTTCAAGCTGCCATGGATTTCTCTATGTCTCTTGTCCATCTCTTCGGACACAGACATTAGACTTAGTTTTATGTTTAGTTTCGGGGTTGCATGCTCAGTCTTGATTATAGAGTTTTGGTATAATGATTTTTAGTTCTTAGAGGTTGCTTTCCACGTTAATTGAGTTTTTGGACTATTGAGTTGAGTTTTTGGGGACTCAATCCTTTAGTTGTCTAAACTGTTATTTCCTATTTATTGATAAATTTAATTTTATTTAAACGGTGTTGAGTTGGTTTTGGATTAATCTTTGGTTCTCCCACCATATGGTTTAGTTTGGATGCCACTCACAATGATATGGGTCGTGACAATCAACTTTAGTTGATATGACATATCACAACTCCTAAAAGAATCAAAACAATCAACATCCTTCTTAGTTTAGCGATTCAACAAATTAGACTTCTTAATTCGGAAACATGTACACCTTTTAGATTCATAAAATCTTATTCAGATAACACTCGTTGGCAAAGACCTCAGAATGATAACTCATCACATGTCTCATCGCGACGTTCATAATCAATGCATACAGTCAATATCACACCACATGGAAGAGACAACAAATCATACAATTCAAGTCCACAATTCATGCTTTCAAGTATTTCATCAATCAATCATCAAGGGTCACAATAAGGCATTATCATGTTCATCACATACCCTTTTCATTTCAACAAGTGGACAATTTAAACCCTTCACCTCATTCTCATTACTCCCAACACGCAATCAACGAAGGAAACATAAGAATCCAACTATAATACAAGGTTTAGGAAGTCACTTGCCTTAAATCAATCAACTATTACTCCAATGGATGAGTCTTCCTCTGTGAATCACTTCCGAAGCCACACAATCTATAATTATCAAGTATTTACAATATTTTTTTGGAAACAACAATATCCCCAGCAATCTTCTTGAAAGGTTGGTCAATCAACACAAAACCCAATTCCAAAAGTAAGGTTTGAACTGAAAATTTAATACTTGAAGACATTAATCAAGGCTATAGGAACTCATTAGGAAAAATCATCTCGAAAAAGGTCTTAAAAACAGTTCAAAATCTCCATTTAGCTAAGAATTTGGGTTCTTGAAAAACCTCATCCTTTACCAATCAAAACCTCATATTTTGATGTTAAAACTCATAAATAATCAAAGGAAAATGAAGGTTTAGGATCAAGAGCACTTACTCAACTGATCTAGCACAAAAATTCCTTCAAAATTCACCACCAAAGGTTCCCCAAGTTCAAAAATGGTGAAGTGAGGCTTAAACCCCAAAATTTTCCGCAAAAATCCTCCAAGGTATCGCACAAGCAACCAAGGTTTCGCTTAAGCGATGGCTGCTTCGCAAATGCGAAGGTCAACAGGGGTAGACCCTTCGCAATGGTGAACCAAGCCTCGCTGAAGTGAACCTCGCAAAAGTGATCCAACTCTTACAAAAGCTGAGGTGCACCAGAACATAGATATCAGAAAATCAACCAACTCTCAAAATATCGAAAGGACCCTTAGGATTCGTTCGGAACACCGCACACACAAACCACATATCCAAATCAATTATACTTGACATTCCGGACTCAAAGGAACCATCAAAATATGAATTCGAGGTATGCTTGACCCAACATCCGTGAAAACCACAAGAAACTAACTCGTGCCTAAAAAGGCTTAAACAAACTCGAGACCTCTCAAAAATCAACCAGGACCTCACCTAGGCCTACATCATCCCCCGAATCCAATGGAACTTTAGAAATCCCGATACAAGCATCCGAATCTCGAATGTTGACAAAAGTCAACCCAAAGGCTAAATTTCCATAATTTCACAATTTTGGACCTCAAATCCTCAAAAAGACTCGAAATCAAAAGTCGACAACTCTCACGGATAAAATTTCACAGGAATCGATAGAATCCCATTCTGATACTCGAAACTCCAAAAGACACAGAAAATCACTTTCTTAGAAATTTAGCATTTCAAGCTCAAAACATACCAAAATTCTCAACTTTTAACTCGGAGTTCAAAATCAACTTTTCAAAATCCATCAAAAACAACTTGGGGTCAACGTCGAGAGGGGAAAATGGTAATTTCCACGGAAAAACAAAAAATGACCGACTGGGTCATTACTATAATAATAATAATAATAATAATAATAATAATAATAATAATAATAATAATAATAATAATAATAATAATAATAATAATAATAGTAATAATAATAATAGTAATAATAATAATAATAATAATAATAATAATAATAATAGTAATAATAATAGTAATAGTAATAGTAATAATAATAATAATAATAGTAATAATAATAATAATAATAATAATAATAATAATAGTAATAGTAATAGTAATAATAATAATAATAATAATAATAATAATAATATTATTAATAAAAATAATAATAATAATAATAATAATAATAATAATAATAATAGTAATAGTAATAATAATAATAGTAATAGTAATAATAGTAATAATAATAACAATAATACTTAATAGTAATAATAATAGTAATAATAATAATAATAATAATAATAATAATAATAATAATAATAATAATAATAATAATAATAATAATAATAGTAATAATAATAATAATAATAATAATAATAATAATAATAATAATAGTAATAATAGTACTAATAATACTAATAATAGTAATAGTAATAGTAATAATAATAGTAATAATAATAATAATAGTAATAATAATAATACTAATAGTAATAGTAATAGTAATACTAATAATAATAATAATAATAATAATAATAATAATAATTAAAATAATAATAATAATAATTAAAATTGAAGCCAACTGGTTATGAAACAAGTTGCGGCAATCATGAAATCAAACTACAAATCCATTTATAATATGTCATGCCTTTCAATGATTGGCAATTGTTTAGCCATCATTACCCTATAATAATTACTCCCTAGATAGATTTTGTGACCTTAGGTTTTCAGAAACCAACTTAAACTTCAACATATATATTGAATATTTAAATTGCTAGTAATTCAATTCTTTACCCCACCAACATAATACAATATTGACTGATAATTAGTATGCAACAATTAAATTTTGGAGCTTTACCTTAATGTCGTTTTTTGTTCCTCGTCGACGTGAACATGGAGGAGCTCTCCCAGGTTTCTTTTCTCTCTTTTAAATAATAATGATTATGAATCAAAAGTGCTAAATCTCACTAACTTATTCTAATATATATGGGTCAAGGGTCATAGTGTATTAAATTAGTTTCAAACTTGACCCATCATTTACTTATTAAATTAATTATTTAAAATTATTTGTCATTTATTTAAATGTAGTTAAACGAATAGTTCAAAATTTTCATTTAAAATTTACAAAAAAATCTTTAGAAAGAGTTCTAGTGCTCAAAACGACCCGACGGTCGTTACAACCAACATCCTCTATCTCCATATGATTGTGATTATAGATAGGAAGATACTAAAACATGAAACCCGGTTGTGTCAAATTATCCAAATACTAGAATATCACACTTAATCTCCCATCAAATTTACTGATCTATGTTATCTCTAGCTTCCAACATGAATTTTCAAGTTTGGGAACCCTCTTTCCATTCAACAATCTGAGGTCTATGCCTCTTGCAATATTTATTCCACATAAACTTATTAATTCTAAAATTTCATCAAAATAAGTAAAAGGGAAAGTGTCTTTAATACGTCATGTGCAGTTCTCTATTTGCTGAACAATATCACCAGCAGTCTTGTGATATATCAATTATAAATTGTTTTGGCAATGATAAATTGTAAATTGTTTCCATCAACATAAACAAAAATGATGGTGTCATCTGCTTAGGCCAGACGATTGACATTTTCAGTCCATTAAGGCATCCCAAAGCTTCTGAATATATTGTTTAGAAACAATGCATTTAAAGCTCTAGATAGCACCTCTACGGATACAACTCAATCAATACTCCTGTAACCTACTATTCTTACGACCGATTTATTTCTTAGAGCTTGCAATTATCATCAATCATTTTTTCTATTTCAGTTTGAAATCAAAAGTAGAAGTCAACAACAGCAAACTCTACTAGTTGAAAACATTTTTAAAAAAAAATTATAATGTACTATAGTAGATTCATTCAATTTACTTGTTAGTGATAAGTCCCCAAGGGATGGAGGAGGAAAAAGTTGCAGGCCCTCGCGGCGCAAGGCCGAGGCCCTGTGGGAGTTAACTTAGTTCGAAAATCGATGAATTTGACTCCACATTGTTCACAAAATTTCAAGTCTTATCACCATAAGATTTAATTCAAATATCAGGGCAAGGTAACAGATCCTTTTTAGCTGCCTCTTCCAGGTAAGATATCATTCTAGACCACAACGACAAACTCAACCTGCTTATAATTTGATATAAATATGATATTTCCCTACACCTGCAGTGCATGACAGTTCAACAAGCTACTAGCGAAAATATGACAAACCTTTGCAATCACAAATCACCCCTCGAACATCATGACGTCTAACAAATCTTTTTTCATTTTCCCCTTAACAGTTGTTTTCATTAGGACCGAACAATAAAGTCCGGAACTGAAATTAAGTCGAGCAAGAACTAGAATGTAATTAACATAAGTTCAAGAACTCCATAGTTTCCACTAGCTAGTATTTTGAAAGCGAACAAAAGAACACGGTATTAGCTACAGCCAAGGTATCCAGTCTAACAGTGATCCCAATTCATACTTCGACCCAACAATGCCTCTCCCAAAACCTCCTATATTTCCTCAACCCATGTAGTTTAACAACAAGCTGACTTTACAAGTAATTCCTCCACAGGCCAAATAAAATGGTGGCCACCCCCCCTGCAACATACAACAGAAGTGTTGAGGCACGAAAAATGCATTTTTCTATCTGCAATAACTTACGTAAGGAAATAAGAAACTTAAAAAACACCACAGAAACAAAATAATTGTTCAGCATGAATTATCTCAAGATAGCAATGGGATAGGGGACATATCAGTTGTGATTTGGTTATACTGAAGGTGGATCTCCAAAATTCAGCGTCTACCATGTTATAAATGGGTATCCTAGGATTCAGTGTCTCCCTTACTTTCACTTCAATGCTATACTCCTATTTCAGAAAAGAGAATTCCATCTATATAATAGCTAGATTTTTTTCTGGAGCAGCATAATTGCTAGCTTTCTGACAAAGAATTAATACATTAGGGGTAAATGGAAGGGCAAACGCTTTGGTGCAACCCACTGTGCCTCGCTATTGGGTCAAAACATTTTATCAGAACCTATTGATCCTAACCTCAACTCATAAATTCATGTCGTGTTTGCCTTTTCATTCACCATGTTACAAACTGGTAACACCAGTTAATCCCCCACCCCTCCCCCAAATAATAATAATAATAATAATGACCATAACACTAGCCACAAGAGCAGGGAAAAAATCATAACAGGACTACTTTGCGTGATCATCTAGTGCATTCACCATTTAGAGGGGTCACATTTGGCTTTAATAAATTTACCCCAAAAAATTACCTAGTGTAGTCCCACAAAGTAGAGTCTAGGGAGGGTACAGTGTACACAGGCCTTACCCCTACCTCAGAGGTAGAGAGGTTGTTTCCAATGGACCCTTCGCTCAAGGATGACACAAAAAATACATCCAGAAAAAAAAAATAGTACTAGATTTACACAAGATAACTGCTACAAAAGCATGCTTAATATGCACCAAATGACCACAGAAAGAAGATGGAACTTATCCCCAAGTTTGTTGGGATAGGAAAACCAACCTTTATCATCTCAACTTGCGGCAGGAAGATACACCCGTATGGTGTCTTTCATGGTAATTTTCCTCCTACAGGTAGGACATTTACCCTGAGCAGCTATGGAAGCCTTGATGCAAGCTTTGCAGAAGATGTGACCACATTTTGTTGACATCTCCTCAACTAAGGTTCCCATGCATACTGGACAGCTAAATGTGGGTTGAATTGGCTTTGGTGGTGTTGGGGGTTGAATTGGTTTTGGTGGTATTGCACCCTGTGCAGCGACTGCCTGGCATCAATGACAAGGAATAATAAAAACCATGCATAAAAAGATTTCAAGTAACAGACTTAAACAGGTCACATATGCACTGATAGATGAAAGTCCATGAAGATGACACCAATAATTAGGCTAGCAATGTCATGTTTAAAAGAACTGATTCCAACAGAAGCAAGAACTTGGAAATTGGAACAAGACATTTCTAATGATGGATTCAGATTGAAATCAAGGAACAAGCTACTATAAATTAAACAACTTCAAAAACCCAACAAGTGTAGACTTGAAATAAGAAGCTAAGAAAGAACACAACTTGCCAACAAGGCCATAAAACCAGTACATTGGCACTCTCCATTTTCAGGCAGCATATATAGCGTATAATTCAATTATCTAACAATGCCATAAAACTATGGAAAAGATACATTGTGGCTAGAGTTTAAACTTCTAGACAACACCAAATGTCTTGCTCTCTTTTTTCGGGTTACACGCACCTAAGATCATGAAAATGATAACATGTACGTAGAAAGTTAATGGCCAGAAAGAATGGTAAATAATACATGTCAAAAGAAATAACTAAGAGACCAAACCAACCATCCTTTGTTGCAAAAGACATGTCACAGTTATGCTGTGAACACTAGTGGCAAATAGATCTTTTTCAAATATTGAACTTTATGAAGAATATAACTGAAAAGAAATCACTTGAACAAGAAAACTCATATGTTATTTTATTTTACTGCCAATAAGTGAGAAACAAATCACTTGAACAAGAACACTCATATTTTATCTTAGTTTATTTCTAATAAGTGAGAAACAAGAACATTCATGTTGTAAAGAACATTCAACACAGCATAAAAAGACCTTCTCTAGTTACCTGTAAGCTGCTATTTGCTTCTAGGTTTATGTAAATGTCACCCATTACTGTTGACTGATTGGTTGAGACTCTTCTGCGCATGTTGCGACTGTTAAACGTCGGCAGATGATCCTCTGCAATAATTAAAAGTCAATCAGACCAATCTCAAGGGAGGCAAATGAAATAGCCAAAGTCAAAGTCTAGCTCTCAAAGGAGAAAGAAGTGCCCAACATGGTATTAATCCAACCACTCTGATGCAGATTCAGAGAATCGTATCACATGCCTTGAATTGTCCATATAGTCTCATAGTACTTACATCACCTCCCATTTTCCTCCGTAGGCGAAAAGATCACAAAAAGTACAACAGAATATTATGCAAGTACTGGCAAATGTCCACTATGCTTCATCAATATTCATACTGATGTAAGCATTTAGGACATTCATTTTCCTACATGGCATTTAATTTCAACAATGAACATCAAATTAATGCTCCATTCTATATGAACATATGAATATTTAATGAGGACAAATAGATCCTACGTTTAACCGGTATCTTAAAAATATAAGAGGTTTTACAGTACCTTACATATCTAATTGATTAAAAATTTATCCCTCGTTAAAGTAGCACCTAAAATAGAATTTTGTTAAACATAACAGAAGAGGGTAAATTCAGATACACTAGTACAGGAGACAAAGTGAGGTACTTCCGACCCGTTTCTTACTAGAAAGTTTTGATATCTAGAGCAAGATAAAGTTTTACAGCAGCAAAAGAGCACATGAGATCTACAGCGGTACAGCTTTTAAGAGAAAGGTAAATTACCAGAATCCTCATCAACAAGAATAACCCGTCCACGAGTCCTCATGTTGCTGTTTTTTGCCTAGGGAAACCAATATCTCTAATATAATTAGTCATAAGGTAGAAATACCAGTGCAATCACAAGATAACACACCACCAAAAAAAATTATTAAGGGAATCATTGGAGTTGGATAGAGAAACGTACTTCTGCAAGTGCCCTTGGGGAAGATATTATTATCACATCATCATCAAGTGCCTCAACATCAATTGGGGCAGGTGTCGAAGAAGCACCTCTTTGTGCAGGTGGCACATCCCCAGGAACAACACTTGAAGTTCCTTCGTGATCCCTATTATCAGATGGGGGTGGCACGTTTAGATCTACATCCAGTACCGTCTTCCTTCTTGAGTGATTCCTTGTATACCTAATCGGAAAAGCCCTTCTGTCTTGAGTGCTCATTCTATGATTGCCTGTGCTTCCCAAGAGCAGCTTCGGCCGTATGGATCCTAAGACGATGCCGAACATAATTATGCATCAGAATAGGAAGGACATAAATAAACTTGGAGCAACTAAAGGTGTAATTTTATCAAAATAAGTCCTCACAAATGCTAATGCATAAGGAAAATTAGAAACAATCTTCACGCGTTTAAAGTTTCAAAATGCACTTTCACATAAGCTCTTGGTAATTTTGTAAAAAAACAGATGAATGTAACCAAGAAGTAACAATTAATGGAATTAGTATTTAAGCAAACAACAACATTTTCTTCTTTAAGTGTCATCCCATATATTTCTACATTGAAAAAGAAAACAAAGAGACAGTCAATTCACCCTGTGATTGTGATACTAGAAGCCTTCACAAGCCATATCAAGCACTTAAGTTGATAACTTGATACTGAGCACAACTGAATCAAATGACTTTGCTTTAAGACAGTAAAAAGTTCCAAAATCAGTCTCACAAATTAGATTCCGACAAGACATACATCTGATTGGATATGGTCATGAAATCAACAATGGCACCACATACAATATTCAATAATAACAGAACAGCAGAAAAAAATACAATCTTCAACAATAGCAGAACAACAAAAGTTCAATGCCAAATTCTTTCAAATCGGATCCAATCAATAAGAAAAATCATAACTTGAAAGTAATGTTTTTTACCAAACCAGCGAAGGTTACACCATTAAGTACAGAATTCCAAAAAGCAACCTGCAAATTTGGTAAGATTATCCAAAAACATCGCATACAACTGTGGCAACTACAAATTCAGTACAAACTTATACTTCAGAGAGAATAGATTTCCAATAGACGATCACAAAACAAGGGTAAAATTGAAAGTAAATGAACAAAGACAACAACTTTATCCAAATCAACAGTCAAAACAGCGATAACCAGATAGACTAAGCATAAAACAAAGAAAAATTCAACAAATTGCAAAACCAGATAGAATGGATAGAAAAATCATAACTTGAAAGTAGTGTTTTTTCCAAACCAGTGAAGGTTACACCATTAAGTACAGAATTCAAAAGGGCAACCCGTAAATTTGGTAAGATCATCCAAAAACATCACATACAAC
This sequence comes from Solanum pinnatisectum, assembly GCA_035578085.1. Taxonomy (NCBI): domain Eukaryota; kingdom Viridiplantae; phylum Streptophyta; class Magnoliopsida; order Solanales; family Solanaceae; genus Solanum; species Solanum pinnatisectum. The sequence goes on along the minus strand of CM069084.1, from coordinate 35,917,058 downwards.
TGTGGAAACTACAAATCCAGTACAGACTTCTACTTCAGATAGAATAATTTTCCATAAACGATCACAAAACAAGGGTAAAATTGAAAGCAAATGAACAAAAGACAATGACTTTATCCAAATCAACAGTCAAAACAGCGATAACCGGATGGATTAAGCATAAAACGAAGAAAAAAACACAAGAAAAAATCAACAAACTCAGAAATCACATAGGATGGATAGAAAAATCATAACTTGAAAGTAATGTTTTTACCCAAACCAGTGAAATGTTACAACATTAAGTACAGAATTCCAAAAAAAAATCCGCATATTTGGTAAGATTATCCAAAAACATCATGTACAACTGTGACAACTACAAATCCAGTACAAACTTCTACTTCAGATAGAATAGTTTTCCAGTAAACGATCACAACACAAGGGCAAAGCTAAAAGTAAATGAACAAAAGACAACGGCTTTATCCAAATCAACAGTCAAAACAGTGATAACCGGATGGATTAAGCATAAATCGAAGAAAAAAACACAGGAAAAAAAACAACAAATTCAGAAAACAGATAGGATGCATAGAAAAATCATAACTTGAAAGTTATGTTTTTTCCCAAACCAGTGAAATGTTACAACATTAAGTACAGAATTCCAAAAAAAAATCCGCACATTTGGTAAGACTATCCAACAACATCGCATACAACTGTGGCACCTACAAATCCAGTACAAACTTCTACTTCAGATAGAACAGTTTTCCAGTAAACGATCACAACGCAAGGGCAAAACTGAAAGTAAATGAACAAAAGACAACGATTTTATCCAAATCAACAGTCAAAACAGCGATAACCGAATGGATTAAGCATGAAACGAAGAAAAAAACACAAAAAAAAATCAACACATTCAGAAAACAGATAGGATGGATAGAAAAATCGAACCGAAATTCAGAAGAATCCTGATGATTTTGACCAGCAACGATTCACGAAGTAGACAGAGAGAATGGAGGAACCATGGGAGAGGAAGGATATCTTAGGGTTTTCAGAAAATGAAAGATTTAATGGGAGAGAAAATTTGAAAGAAGAGAGGGGATTGTTGTAATATGGTGTGTTCTTTCGGGGGCTGATGACACACACTCCGAAAAGGCGTGTGAGAAAACGAGAAGCAGGTGACACGAATTTCAATGGTTTTTGGCCTGGTGGCCTTATAGCCGTGTGTACATAAACCTCCTTCCTTTACTCCCTTTGCTTCGTGACATAACATTCTTGCATTTTTTATTAGTTTCAACAAGTGAACGAAACTCTTGACATCATAACATAACTTGGGGAATTGTGTTACGAAAAGATGTTTGGATATCGTTTATTCGAAATTGATATACTTAAAGGCTGAAAGGGTGCTTCGAGACTTGTCTTGAGACGTGAAGGAAATTCTTGACATCATGAAATAACTTGGGGAATTATTTTACGAAAATATGTTTAGATATTGTTTATATGAAAAGTGAATATAATGAAATAAAGCAACTCAAGAGTAAAAGAGTCAAATTCTGGTACTTCTATAGTGCGTGTAGGTGAGCCTGAGAATCCTTACCCTAAATTTGAGGGTAGCTTCGTATGAATATGCAAAAAAGAACTAAGACAAAATAAACATATGTTTGGTGTACAAGAAAAGTGTATATTGTTGTTGTATTTATGGGAATCAGATACTTACAAATGAGAGAGAGAACGACTACTTATAGGTTATAACAAGTGAGTCTCCGCCAATGAGAAGGTTCCACTAGAGCACCAAAGTACTAAGGTTAATGTCTGTGTCATGTGTCAAAGTTGTTGGTGGCCCCAACTAATAATCTTTCACTACTCAGGTCTGAGTGAGTTTGTCCATACACCTAACCCCTCTAACATTCTTGGCCCCTTTTTGTCATTTCTTCTGCATCAGCGTGGGCATGGTCTATGATTAATCGGTAGACATAAGGTGCATTGAGAAGGAATTGAAGGACAATGATGTGGTGGTAAATTATATTTTTAGATAAGGGAACATTGTGACTGATTTTTAACTAACTATGTTTTTAGTTTTATAGTTAGAACATGTATTCAGTTCTTATCTAGGACTAATTTACCAGCACAAGGAAAAAAATTGCTAGAAATTGATAAACAAAGAATACCGAATCTTAGAACAAGGAAGTTCCAAAATGGAAAATACAACAATCACTGAAGCTCAATTAATTACAAGATATGTGATAATAAGTTTTGATACTACTTGAAGCATAATTCAAAGAAAAGGAAGACAAAATCACACGATTATAGTAACAATGCAAAGGGAATTCTTAGCTACTTGAAGATTAATGTTCAGTTGACTATGACCACACTTGAAATTTGTTTTGAATTATTGTAAATGTGGTTAATTAGATCACTATTGAGAGGTGTACCTGATGAAAAGTTTGATGCAGTGGTATCATCTCCTTGGAGCTCAACCTACACAAATTGGGGGTTTATCAAATAAATCTTTCAATAATGATTGACTTAAGGGTGGTTAGTTCACATATTTATTTCTTACCTTTGTTGGGCATAATAAAAGAATGTTATGAGCTGAAGAAGTCTGCATCGGGTTGGATTTATGACGTTCATGAGATTTTTTGAACGCCCATGTGGATGCCGCCGAAGCTTACGCCCAAGCAAAAAAATTGCTAGAAATTGATAAACAAAGAATACCGAATCTTAGAACAAGGAAGTCCCAAAATGGAAAATAAACAATCAATGAAGCTCAATTGAATTACAAGATGTGTGATAATAAGTTTTGATACTACTTGAAGCATAATTCAAAGAAAGGAAGAGAAAATCACATGATTATAGTAATAATGCAAAGGAAATTCTTAGTTACTTGAAGATTAATGTTCAGTTGACTATGACCACACATGAAATTTGTTCTGAATTCTTGCAAATGTGGTTAATTAGATCACTATTGAGAGGTGTACCTGGTGAACGGTTTGATGCAGTAGTATCATCTCCTTGGAGCTCAACCTACACGAATTGGGGATTCATCAGATAAATCTTTCAATAATGATCGACTCAAGGGTTAGTTCACAGATTTGGTTCTTACCTTTAATGGGCATGATAGAAGAATGTTATGAGCTGAAGAAGTCTGCATCGGGTTGGATTTATGACGTTTGTGAGATTTTTTGGACGCCCATGTGGATGGCGCCCAAGCAAAAAAAAAAAGCTAGAAATTGAATAACAAAGAATACTGAATCTTAGAACAAGGAAGTTCCACAATGGAAAATACAACAATCAATGAAGCTCAATTTAATTATAAGACGTGTGATAATAAGGTTTTATACTACTGGAAGCATAATTCAAAGAAAAGGAATACAAAATCACATGATTATAGTAACAATGCAAAGGGAATTCTTAGTTACTTGAAGATTAATGTTCAGTTGACTATGACCACACGTGAAATTTGTTCTGAATTCTTGTAAATGTGGTTAATTAGATCACTATTGAGAGGTGTACCTGATTAACGGTTTGATGCAGTGGTATCATCTCCTTGGAGCTCAACCTACATAAATTGAGGGTTTATTAGATAATTCTTTCAATAATGATCGTCCCAAGGATTAGTTCACACATTTGGTTCTTACCTTTAATGGGCATGCTAGAAGAATGTTATGAGCTGAAGAAGTTTGCATCGGGTTGGATTTATGACGTTCGTGAGATTTTTTGGACGCCCATGTGGATGCCGCCCAAGCAAAAAAATTGCTAGAAATTGATAAACAAAGAATACCGAATCTTAGAACAAGGAAGTTCCAAAATAAAAAAAATATAACAATCAATGAAGCTCAATTGAATTACAATAAAGTTTTGATACTATTTGAAGCATAATTCAAAGAAAAGGAAGACAAAATCACATGATTATAATAACAATGCAAAGGAAATTCTTAGTTACTTGAAGATTAATGTTCAGTTGACTATGACCACATATGAAATTTGTTTTGAATTCTTGCAAATGTGGTTAATTAGATCACTATTGAGAGGTGTACTTGGTGAAAGTGGTATCATCTCCTTGGAGCTCAACCTACACAAATTTGGGGTTTATCAGATAAATCTTTCAATAATGATCGACTCAAGGGTTAGTTCACAGATTTGGTTCTTACCTTTAATGGGCATGATAGAAGAATGTTATGAGCTGAAGAAGTCTACATCGGGTTGGATTTATGACGTCCGTGAGATTTTTTGGACGCCCATGTGGATGCCGCCTAAGCTTACTATATTTTTTATTGTCGTTTATGACAGGTGAGGACCGCCGGAGAAACTCTTTTGATTTGCCGGAGAAGATGACGAGATCTAGAGTCTTAGATGTTCCTTATATTTCTAGACTCATCTCGTTTCCTTTTTTAAGCTTAGTTGTTTGTTCTTTTTAGCTTAGCTTATTTTGGGCTTGGGTCACTTTTGGACCCAAGTCATTTCATGTAGGACTTATTTTATTTTAATAAATGGGCAAGGCCCATATTTTGACTAAAAACATGAAATTGATGTCTTCAATGCTATTTTGAACCAATTTTAATATTAGTTTGTTTGAGTTTTTTGAATTGAAGTAAAAAGTGCACTCAATTAGCAAAATAAAAGGGAAAATAAGTCAAAAATGGAAGTAAGAGGCAAAAGTTGAAAGGCCACATTGCTCAAGGAGTTTAGTGTGTTGCCAAACTGCTTGTGGATTGCCAAAGTTAACAGAAATCTCAAGGTATGTGCATGATAGTTTGGCGAAGTAAAAACCAAGTATGGCGAGTCACTGAAAGTTTGGCGATGCAAATGTTTGTCATCGGAGTTAACAAAATTCTGAAGAAAAGTTGAGAGAGTAAGGCTCGTTTGGCGAGTCCCTCTTAGCTCGCTAAACTCACGCGATGACAATTTTATAATTAATTTGACCTCGATTTTCCTCATTTCTAAATAGAAAATTTTGATTTTCAAACCTCACTTATGCACTTTTGAAAATTTGAGAACAATCTAAATCAAGTATCTAAGTTTTGGGTGAGGACATAACTTAATTTCTACTCTTAGATTATTGATTATATTGTGGAATATTGAGATTATGTCTGATTTAGCTAAAGGTAATGGTATATTCATTGTTCCTTAATTATGCATGGTTAAATCTCCATTTCTTAGAGGTGTTTGATGGATGAATCATAGTATGTGTTTGGGTGTTGATTAATTGTTTCTAATATGATTGATATGATTTGGGTTCAGCTATTTCTTCATATTTTAATTAATGTTTGGAGGTTGGAACTCTACTCAACTTTAGGTCTATTGTTTTGCTTGACAAGAGAGAAAAGAGTGAGAAGACTCAATTGGCAATTACTTGAATTCTTTCAGTTAATAGTTGAATTTAGAGATAGATTAACTAAATTGAAGTCATAGGATATTTGGAATTGAATATGCATTGGGGTTTGAGAAAACCATGTGAAATTTAGTGATAGATTGAAATATTGTCATTAGTATCAATAGTCTTGCTTACCTATGTCATCAACTTGTTAAAGCAACATTAATAACCCAACTTTAACACTAGAATTCATGCTAGCATAAATCTAATACTCTTAATAGTTGAAAACAAATCTCATTCTTGAAAAAAATGTTCAGTTCTTGGCATTGGTACGGTGACTAAGAGCCATATCTACAGACCGTAGGAAGGAAGTTGTAGACCTTGAGTTGAGTTTTGAAAATTTGAAGTCTAGTAAGTTGACCTACAAGTAGTTAGGATGAGTTGTAGGAAGTTGGACGGATCGTAGGACTGATCCATAGGAATGATTCAGAAATTTGATTTGAGACCTCAGAACTACGAAAGAAATAGATGGGTCATAGTAAGGTTTATGGGTCGTAGAAAGGGTCTCGTTGAAGGGATTCAAACTTAGTGAAATTTTGGACTTAAAATTAAGAACTATGGATGGGGTTTACGGACCGTAGAAAGGTTGACAGTCCGTAGAAATGTGTCGTGGAAAGTTGGCCAAATTTTGGCTTTCTAAAGTTGGTTCTATAGCTGACTAGTACGGGGGTAGAAAGTTCTACGGACCATAGGTCCCAGCCATAGATCACTTTCGACAGTTATTTCTGAAGGGTATTTGGGTCTTTTCCTATGCATATAATACCTTTATTATATTGTTTACCCCTAATTTCTAAGTCCTATAACTACCTTTCAATTGTTAAACCTATCCAAACCTTCTCATTCTCTCTAATCCCCAAATCCCATCCAAGTTAATCCCCTTCAAATCATCTCAAGCTTCAAGGAAGAAAATATATGGTTCAAGTGTCAAGTCTCTTGTTCTCACATAATTACGAAATCATGATTGATAAAAAGGATTTATCACACATGCATAAATCATGGTTAAAAGGATCTACTCTATGATGACTTAAGATTGGATTGGTAGTTTAATGTGCCTTTCCAAGTATGATAATATGATTATGACTAAATTTGGGATTTTAACTTAGCGCCGAGAGCACATTGAGATGGAGGCCTTCTCGTTACTAGAGGTTAGCTATCTAGTAGCAATCTTCTTGTCCTAAACTATGTGTCGTCGTAGGATTTATCTTAGAAATAAATAGCCAATGGATCCACCTAAGCTAGAAGTTTATGGTCCTTACATTGGAAGGTAGGACATCTATTTTCGGTGTGGGAGCGAGACACCGAATTCCATGTTATGGCTCATGTAGTCTATGTTGGTTAATGGTAAATATCCCACAAAATAAACTAAGTTACTTTCAAGGTTCTATAAAGCTTTCATTATGTTTTAAGATGCATTGACCACATTCTTGATCTATGATTCTTCTTTAAAGGCTTTTCAATATGTTTTAGTTTGATCGTGCATATCATGTTTGTGCCTAGATTCTTTATTAATGTAGGGTCCGACACTTCTCCTTCTTCCTCTCGTGACTAGTTGATTCGATTGATCGTTGAAGACTTGGTGAGTCTTCATTTTCCGAGGACCATGTCAATGTTACTATGCTTTCTTATGTCTTTAGTTTTCGGATGATTGTACGTGGTGTATGTGTTACATCCCAACCACTCTTTTGATGTATTATATTTTCTTGTCTAGACTATGATTTGACTTCATCTTTTGTGTCAAACTCATTTATGATATGACACTTTCTACTTAAATTCTACTTTTATCTATTATATTATGTTGTATGCATGTCAAGTGGCTTGTGTAGGGCCTCTCGGAGTCTTATATACCATGTAACATCTAGGGTGTATTTTGGATCATGAAAAAATTGATATTATAAGCACAAAGTTTTAAAAAAGGTGCTAGGATGTCTGACAAGTCGCGTTGAAAAGAGTTTTTTTTTTATGAGTGTAAAACACGCTACATTTATGAATAGGAGAATAGAAAGCATTTAGGAACCTTCGCTTCTTTCATTACTCTAAAGTCGTGCCATAGAGTTTATCTCTATAAATATTCTTCTCCTAAACCTTGTACGACACTTTTTAAGATATGGCCCTCTAAGAGATTATGTGAGAAGAAATGTGGGCGACAATGTCGAGCTCGAGGTTTCTTAAGTTTCGGTTGATCTTTTGGCCGAGCAAGTGAATCATGCCAAATTCTGAGCCATTTTTGAAGTACTAACTCAAGCTATGATGGTCCAAGCTAATAGAAGACTTCATTGCTCCCATGAATCCAAATATGGGTACGATGGTGTCAATGTTAAGAGAATTCACTAGGATGAATCCCCTGGAGTTTCATGGGTCAAAAGTGGATGAGGATCCTCAAGAGTTCATTGGTGAGACTTAAAAGATAGTGGGAATTATGAGAGAATCTACGATAGAAAAGGCGGAATTGGTCGTTTATCAACTAAAGGGTGTTGCTCAACTTTGGTTGAAAAATAAAAAGGTGAGAGGGCTATTGAAACAGGTCCTCTTGATTGAGAGAAATTCAAAGGAGCTTTTCTTGATTGTTTTTTCCTCTTGAGATGAGGGAGGAAAAACTGCTTGAAATCGTAAATCTCTGAAAAGGTAATATGAGTGTGAATAAGTATTCTTTGAAGTTTACTCGTTTGGCTAAGTATGCTTCAACTATGGTTGCCGACTATAGGGTAAGGATGAGTAAGTTTGTGTGGGGTGTTTCTGACTTGGTTGTCAAAGAGTGTCGAATTGCTATGCTAATCAAGGAGATGGGTATCTCCTGTTTGATGATACATGTCCAACCAATTGAAGAAGAGAAACTTAAAGAGAGGGAAATGGAGTCCAAAATGGCTAGTGTGGGTAAGGGTGACTTCTCTCATTCTCGGTCTAGTGGACATGGTCATTCTAAATTCCAGCAAAGGTTTTTGGTCAAGGTTCTTCTAATGCTCTGACCACTAAGTTCAACAAGGATAGGGTGTCTAAATCTAAGCCTCAAGGAGGAAATATTGGTAGATCATCAATGCCTAATTGCATAAGATGCGACAAGAAACATGATGGCAAATGTTTGGCCAATACGAATGGTTTCTTTAATTATGGAAAAAGTGGTCATAAGATGAGATATTATCCATTGCTTCCTACTAAGGAAAGGGATTATAGGCAAACTCAACCTAGTGTTCCGGTTCAGGTTCTCCGAAAAAATAAATTTTATGCTCTTCAGACTCGGCAGGATCACGAGGGTTCTCTGGATGTTGTGACTGGTATGTTGAGAGTATTTAACCATGAGCTTTATGCCTTACTGGTTTGGGTACTACATTATCATTGGCAATGAGATTTGACGTTGGTCTCGAAATCCTTTCAAATCTCTTTCATGTCTCTACTCTTGTTGGTAATTTTATTGTTGCTAAGAGAGTTTATAGAAATTGTTCTATTTTTGTTTCTTATAGAACTTGATATGTTAGATTTTGATGTTATTTTTTGTGATGGATTGACTTCATGCATGTTATGCTTCCGTGGACCCGATTTGTCGCATTTAAAGTTCTGAACGAACCTATCATGTCATGAGAAGGAGGAAGTTATGCTCTTAAGGGCCAGATCATATCTTGCCTAAATGCTAGAAAAATGACTTCTAAGGGTTGCATTTATCATCTAGTTGGGGTTAGGGATACTCTAAAATCCCTACTCTTGAGTCAGATCCAATTGTAAATGAGTTTCTGGAAGTGTTTCTCAATGATTTTCTTGGTATTACTCCCGAAAGAGAAATAGATTTCGGTATCGACCTTCTTCCAGATATATCGCCTATTTATATTTCTGCTTATCATATGGCCCCTGTTGAAATCCCTTAAGGAGTCTTTAGAGGAGCATTGGCTCCAACAGAACTTAAGGAGTTAAAGGACCAATTGAAGGATTTGTTGGATAAGGGTTTTAGTAGAATGAGTATCACTTCATGGGGTGCTCCGGTTTTGTTTGTTAGAAAGAAGGATGGTTTCCTTCTAATATGCATTTATTATCGGTAATTTAATAGGTTATTGATACGCTCAAATTACACCTCCCTAAAGAAGTATAAGCGATCGTTATCAAGTAAAGAACCCAACTTGTAGGTTGGGGTCGATCCCACGAGAAATATGGTTCAGACTTAAACTTAACTCACTATTATATCCATTTACCTTAGATTTGTCATCATATCAATGTATGACTTAGTTTTCACCCTCACTCCAATTGACATTAGACTATTAGATAGCATCCACTAAATCTCTGTTGTTTAATCATTTTCTTATTCATTACCTCCTTCGTCTGGCAAATAGGAACGAACCGAGTTCTAACGCGTGCACTCGTTAAAAAGATTTCTAAACCAAAGGATTAACAATACATGCATAAACACTATTCAAGAATTACTTAATTATTATTCATACTTTGTTAATTGCTCATGGTCCCACAACCCTAGTTGTGGATTTAGCTACTCATGCTTGATAATTCACACCTTATACTAGGTTAAAAGAATTCATGAACCTACAATGAGAATATATGAAAACGCAAATCTTGAATTGAAATTCAAAGTGAAAATTGTATCAAACGAATTTTGGAAATTAAATTGCTAAGTGTTTGCAAAGTTATTTCCCAAAAGACCAACAACTAGAAGTTTACAATAATGCCTAACCCCCCAAAAATGAGGATTACAACTCCTATTTATAGAAAACAAATCCTAAATTAAACATGAAACAAAATAAGGAAATAAACTACTGAAACGCGGTTTCTGGCGACACCTTGACCTACGGACCATGGGTCAACCTACGGTCCATAGGTCCTCCTCTGTGGTCCAACAGTTAGAAAAATTAATCACGTATTGGAACATTCAACTCCAAGATCTCCATCGACGGATGAGCAGGACAGCCCGTGGGTCGACCTACGGTTCGTCGTCTGCTCCGTGGTTCCACACTTGGTCAGACTTTCCTGATCTTCCACCTATGATGCATCACCTACGGTCTGGTCCTGGCATTCCGTGGACTGAGTACTAGAACTCATCTCCCAGACCAGGACCTACGACTGCCCATTCACGGACCGTCGTTAGACCTACGGTACGTGGGTGGCTTCGTTGGTGGCTACTTCATCACTTTTCAGCTCGCATCTTCATCAACCACATCCAAGCCTATTTCCTTCAAGAATTACAGACAAAACATTATTCCTAATAACAAAATAGCCCAAGACACACATAAACTCTAAGTGAAACGTATCAAAAATACCGTAAACTCACGGTATATCAACACCCTCAACTTAAATTTGTTGTTTGTCCTCAAGCGACACACTAAACTCTAAACAACACTTATGCAGAAGCAGACATACGAACTTAAGCAATCACATGGCTTTCTCAATCAATTCCATCACATTAGTGCAAATCTTTTCATCTAGACTCAACAAGCTAACTCATGCGGATCAAAACATGACATAGATTGACCAATAGACACCACAACATACACTTTTCACAATCACCTAGGTACCAATTCTCCAACAATGTAACTAGTGCCCTCACTTCAAAAGAAATCCTTTTCTTTTTCACAATAGATATGAATTTCAATTTTAAGGATTCATTCAACACTCACACTCAGAAGTTACTTCAAGTACAGTTATTATTCAATACCATAGGCTTGCCCTTATTTTCACTACATAGACTCTCCAAACTAGTCACTAAGATAACTATAGGACTTTCTTAGCTTGTAATATAGGCTCAAGGTCAGGTAGGGTACATTTGGGTGCTTTTTTAGTAACTTTCTGCCCTCCTTGACATTACATTGGCTTTTTACCTCTTTTCTCAACCAATTCTTGACATCTTTCATTTTCTGCTCTTTCCTTTGACTATTTTCAGCACATATGTGATTTTGCATTTATAACTCTTATTTTTCACATTCTTTTTTTTCTTTGTTTTCTTCAGCGTGTTTTTCATTGCTCTTTTTGTTTCTTTTGACTTCAACCACATATTTTTCTTTATTTTCTTTTCTTTTTCATTCTTCTACACAAACCTTTTTTTCATACCCTTTTTATTTCAGTTTCCATTTTCATAACCATCCTCAACTTATGTATTTTGCATGAGTTGAGGTGCATAATATCTGATGTCGGACCAGGGCCAAGATTAAGGTAACTTTTTGAATTAGCCACCCTCAACTTAGTCTTTTGGCCTAAGTTAAGGTGCACATGTCCAAGGAGGGACCGGGGCCAAAACAATCTTTTTAGGGACGGTGAATTAGGTGTATTGAAAGAAGTGGTATTCATTAGGCTCAAACATTTAGATCAAAGGGAGAAATTATTTCTTTTGGTTGACTTTTATGCTTTATTGGACTTATTTGAACAAGGGCCTATGATATTTCCCAACTTCTAGCCTAGATTATCTTACCAGGACCAACGGGGCAAGTTCTAGATTAGCACATATTGTATGAACATTCAAACTTTTCTCACACACACTTGGCACATTGTTTCATTATCGAATTATTGAATTACCCATTTCAAGTTTTGGGTTAAGTCATGCTATCATACCGGTTCCTTATCATGTCATATGAAGATCCAACTCATTTAGCCTATAGATCTAACACATTTCAAAAAATTTGGACATGTATCAATTTCATGCTCTTTATGCCATCATGCTTTCATTCTTCTACTTACTTCTACATATACAATCCTAGACATGCCGGTTCAACATAAAAGTAAACAGTCCCTTGGGGGAAAATAATACATGCAAGAAAACCCCAAAGGAGGAATATGGGTTGGGCTACTTAGAGTTCACCTTATTACTCAAAATCCATTTACCCCACCCCCAACAAAATAAGGTGCAATTGCCCTCAATGCACAAAATAAAAAAATAAAGCATAGGTTGAAGCAAACCTATGGCGCTAATGCGCCGAAGGCCCATCTTGAAGCGGGTGAGTTCGATTTCCCGAAACCCGCTGGATCAACACTAGGTACACCATCAGTAGCGCCCTCACCAACAGGAACACCATCAATAGTGCTCCTTGAAGTCGAAGGGCCAACATCTATCTTTCGGGCCCGCTGTTGCCTCACCTCATCTTCAACGATTGTCTACATCTAGGATGCCTCGTACTGTTGGCACTCTTTCTTCTTCAATCATCGAGCCTCCTCAGTATCGGAAGTTTGGTCGGAGCGATGGCGCTTCCCAGAAGCACAGGAAGAGTCTGGTGGTGGCATAATATCGACAAATAGAGTCGTCATCACCACCTCATCCTCTGGTACAGAAGGGGCAGACACTAGCACAGTGTCAGTAAGGGCCAAGAGGGTATCACTATCGGCACGAAGCTTAGCCAAATCCATTTGGAAAGTAGTCACATCAATAATAGGGGCAGGCCTCTCCAGAACTCGTGACTCAAAAGCATCTAAGCGCTTATGAATGGCCTAAATCTTCATATCCATCATCTGCTCCATCCTAGCTTTAGACTCCTCAAAAGAATGCAGCATCCAAGGCCTCATATGCTACAATAAAATAGCCATGTGGGTCTCTAACTTCTGGACTTTGGCCTGAGGAACGACAGTGGACCCTGAAGAGGGAGTGGCTCAAGATGAGCTCTGGGCCTGGCTAGTGGCAGTAGAAGGTGGAGCCCATGCCTCAGTAGTAGTGGGAGGAACTTCTGCTCCACATCAACAGCAAGATCAGCACCCAAGGGCGATAGGTCAACCTATGGCTCCCTCCGTGGTGCAGCAAGATTGGCATCATCCCGAATGAGGTTGATGTCCAATGTCTTGGTCGCCTCAATCAACCTGTCACAATGCCAAATAGGCACTGAAGCATCCCTGCAGAGATGGAATATCAGACATGGGAAAGGCAGAGTGGTAGTGGTCCGAAAGGCCTTTCATAGATCTCAGCAATAAGGATGCGGGAGAAATCAAGCTCCAAACCCGCCATAATAACAGCAATCATCACGGTCTGGTCCCAAGTGACAACATTGTCCGCTTGAGTAGGGGACAACCTATTACGAACCAACGACCAGAAAAACTTCGTAGCGAAGCTTAGAGTCACCTTTCTGATAGGCAATGACATGTTGCACACCCACTCCGTACGCTCTCCATCCTTAGCAATATGACATGCCATCCATCGACGCAACATCTCTCCCTGATCAGCATCTCTCTAAAAAGACCCGTTCTGAACAATGCCTAACCTATAGTCATACTCCGCTATATTAATAGGCAGAGTGTGGGATGGGCCATATATGAACCGGCGAATGGTGGCCTCTGAGATGTCAACTGGGAAATTTTGCACAAGTATGGACTGAAGTAGAGGGTTGGCAAATGGCTTAGCCTTCTTGGATATGGAATTGCAGACCATGGCAGCGTAGGAAGCATAAAACTCCTAACTCATCTCCTCACTGTAGTTCTCTAGGCCCCGTGCCATCCGCTCAAATCTATGCCTCCAGAATAACTCGCTTATAATGGGCACAGTGTGGAGGCTGCCTATAAAAACCCTGCTCTCCTCAACAACGGTCTTAGCCATCTTTTGGTGTTCATTGAGCATGGTTCCATTTTCATACAACTAGTACTGGCTATCCACGCACTATCTATTCGGCTCAGCGGAACTAGGGACAGGCTCAGCTCTAGGAGGTATCCGGATGTCTCCTGAGCTATCAGCATCAGATGAAGAAGCGGGACTGCCGCTGGAACTAGAGTCGGACTGTCACTCGCCTGAATGTGTGGCCCCCTCCTCAGACTAGGGTGGTGACCTCGACCTCATCACTCGTAAAACTAATCTGCTCGGCCCTATTCCTTGTGATTCGGGGTGCAGTGGGAGAGTCTCATGTAGTGCGTGGGACGTCCTTAGTATCATTGTCCTTATCTATCAGACATCAGAAAAGGGCGACTAATTTGGACTTGCCCCCTCGTGCGTAGGTAGGAGCTTGATTCGGAGCCATGGTATATATGGAAGCTTAGTTAGTAACCAAAGAACACAAAAGGACCTATGAAATAATTTTAGAACAAGATTCGGACCCAGACAAAAACTCAAAAAACATTTAGAAAGTAGCTGAACTTGTGACCCACGTTGGGTACCTATGGTACGTCGATGGAACGACGGCCCGTGGGTCCCCTACGTAGGTCAGAGTGCCCACTTTGGGTCTCAGATGTTGGAACCATGGATGTGCAGAATGGTTTATTGATGGAACAACGAACCGTCGTCCATATTGTGGTTGTAGACTTTGCCCGATTTTTGTGTGCCACTAATCCATGGACCTCACCTATGGTCCGTAGGTAGAGTTCCTAGATCAGCTATGTGTCAGGGTTAACACTTCAACTTTTATTCAACCCACAATTTCAACAATTCTTCAATAAAACTGAGTCTAATCATGCATTTCAACATAATGTATGGTAGTTCATCATCCTTAGGAGATTACACACAATTTAACTTTTTAACACACTGAAACAATGAACCCTAAGTCAAAACTCCCAATTAGACCTATTACTTTTTTTAGTCGATTCTAATTAACTACACACTCATATATCATCATTCCATTAGTGTTTCTAAACTAACATCAATATTTTAATAAGTAATTGAACAACCCAAGGTCAAGTTCATTGTTGTGACTTCAATTGAAACAATGAAATAGTCGAGAGAAATCAACTCACCTTACAAGTAATCAACAATAGTGAGTGTGTGATCAAATGCAAAAGCTCCAAGAACAACGTAGACACCGAACCCGGATCGTGAAAGCTTTGGAAAACCATGGAAGGATTGAAACAAGAGAGAAATTTGGGAGAAAGGGTTGATATATGATGTTGGGACTAATATAGATCAGGTTGTGGAGTGATTTGAAGGGTTATTAATGGATGACTATGGGTAAATAGAAGGTTAAAAATGGTTGGGGGAGGGGGGATGAGAAGTGGGGAATGAATTTGAAATGAAGGGTTATATTTAAATGGGGTTCGGGTCAGGTCGACATAAACCCTAAACTGGACCCGCAAGACCCCGTCGACGGTCTGTGGGTTGACCTACAGTCCATCGATAGGTTCCATAAGTCATGTTGACACTTAGAAAAAAATGTGAAAACTTACCTGGGATCTATGGACGCCATCCACGGTCCGTGGATGGATAACGAACCGTCGATGGGGCCCGTAGACCACTGCACAACTATTTACTACAAATTTTGTGTTTTCATACCTGCACACATAACAACCATTAGGACTTCTTGTTTATATTTTCTGGACAATTTTTAGACATGGACCATATTCTACATCTATCCAACACTAATCAGAAGAATAAACACCTATCTAAAGAGCTACAAAATAATAAAAAATACATAAAAAATTCCTATATCGAAAAGAAACTCCGATAGCTGGCTAGATTGTACATCTTGGGTTTTCTTCCAAGCATCGCTTGATTTAACATCGCGGCACGACGCAAACATCTTGATTACTCAGACTTCATCAAGATAATAAGCCTCTATCACTTCTTGTACACTGTCAGATTTCCCCAAGTAAAACTTTATCCTCTATCCGTTCACCTTGAACCTCGTCATTTCCTTGTTCTCGAGCTCAACCGCTCCATGTGGAAATACTTTAGTTACTCTGAATGGCCTAGTTCACTTGTACTTAAGCTTGCCAGGAAACAAGAGCAACCTTGAATTGAATAAGAGCACTAGATCACCTACAACAAATTCACGCTTTTCAATCTTTTGATCATGGTGTACTTTTTCATCTTCTCCTTGTACAAGGCTGAAATCTCATATGCTTTTAAGTGAAACTCATCAATCTCATGCATATCATGCAGTCTTTGACTCGATGCGACGCTCTAATCCAAATTCAACTTCTTTAGCGCCCACATTGCTTTATGATCTAGCTCTATAGGAAAATGACATGACTTCCCACATACAAGTTGGTAGGGGACATACCTATTGGAGTCTTGAATGCGGTGCGATAGGCCCATAGAGCATCATCAAGCCTTCTTGACCAATCAGTTCAGTTGGCATTCACAGTCTTTGCAAGGATTTGCTTTATCTCTTTATTCGACACCTCAACTTGACCACTAGACTGCAGATGATAAGGAGTGGCTACATTATGAAGAACATCATACTTCTTTAGCAACGCCTTGAACAACTTGGTAAAAAAGTGAGAACCTCCATCGCTTATGATTGCCCTTTGTGTACCAAATTTAGAGAATATACTCTTTTTCAGGAATGCGGTGACACTCTTTCCCTCATTGTATGAAAGCGCAATTGCCTCCACCCATTTTGATACATAATCAACCGCAACAATAATATACTTCATCCCATACGAACTCACAAATGGACCCATTCATGGGTAGGTCTTGCTTCTTTGTAATTCCTCCTTCTTATTGGCAACGATCACAAGACTTGGCGAAATCATAAGCATCTTGGTGGATGGTAGGCTAGTAATACCCACACTGCAAGATTTTATGAGCAGTCTGAATACCACTGTGATGCCCACCAACAGGCGATGAATGACACACCTTTAGTATACTCATCATCTCAACCTCAGGAACACAACAACGAAGAATCCCATTAGCACAAATATGAAACAAGTAAGGCCCATCCCAAAAGAACTTCTTCGCATCAAACATAAACTTTTTCCTTTGGTGGAATGACAAAGTCTATGGAACCAAATCACTTTCTAAGTAGTTAGCAAAATATGCAAACCAAGGGATAAGATCATAAGAAGAAGCGCCACTACAACATTTTAGGCCTATGACCACACTAAATCTGGACAACGCTTGTAAAGTGTTGCCTAAAATATTTTTGGGGACGCTTTTAAAGCGTAGCCCAAGTTTTTAACTTTTGACTACAATAATATTGGCAACACTTGTAAAGCGTACTCTTTAATGGTATAGGCTACACTTTATAAGCATTCTTATAGTATGAAATAATTGGCAACAACTATTTACATATATGGCCACACTTTTAAAGTGCCCTATTTTTATAATTGTAATAATTAATAAAACATTAATAATTCATAAAACTATTCTCTTCTCCACAACTTTCTTTTCTCAAATTGAAGAGCTAAAGTCGAAGAACTGAAGATGAAGAACTGAATAGCAGAAGATGAAGAACTAAAGAGCTGAACTGAAGATTTCTCTGATACATATGATTATCTTCTCCCTGAATTGAAGAGTTGAACTGAAGATCTGAGCTTAGCTAAGCTGAAGATTTCGTTAAGCGTAAGTACCGATTCCTTCTTATTCTCATTATTTTTGTCAATATGTTAGAGGATGATGGCAGAGTCACAGTGTCTTTGTGTATAGATCCTAGCTTGAGCTAAAATTCTTTTGCCCTTTTAAGTTTGGTATAGTTTTTGCCGTAAGATTTTGTCACTCCCACAAATTTCACAGTATATTTGTGTACACATTCTTGTAGATGTTAATGATATTTTGGAAAATAGGTTAGAGGATGCTGGCTATGCTATTGGAGCACGGATTTTAGAACTCCCCTGCCACAGGGAAAATGTATGAAGCTTCAATGCTATTGCCACCCTAATGTTCTGCTTTTATTTCTTCATTTAGAGCAACTCCATATCTTGATGCTAGTTGTGGCATTACATATGTCTCGTCAACGCTTATTTTCTCTACGAGTAATAGTGTTTCAAGAACAGTACCTTGTCTATACAGGCATATATGACCTGCAGTACTATGTTATGGATCAAAATGTAGGAAACTGAGACGATTCTATGACATACTGCTTGTGTACCTGAAGAACTTACAAGTTTAGGTGATCTCCAATGAACTACAAAAATATCCACACCATCATTGATTTTAAAACTTTACTTATTAACTATCTAATGAACATGAACATGCTGTAACTTTCAAGTAAACGCTTCTGAAATGCTCTATTTTGATATCAAACATAGATGGATAACATTAAGAAGATCACATAATCTAGAAAACACAGTACTAATAATGAAAAACAAAATGAAATGACACCAAGTATGATATGATTTTGCTAAAGATTTTCAGGGTTACGATATCAGCCCAATTAAGGCAGCCAACATGAACGATTGCCCGAAAAGAATTAGGCATCCCCTTAACCCTTAGAGTCCTAAAGACACAATTTTTAGGATCATATGAAGTATGATATCTGCTACCTTCTGTACTTGACTAAGAGCTCTCCATTCTTCAACATGCACATAAATTTCTTAAAGACTTTCTATCCAGTAAACCTCGATTACATTATTCTCTGGGCTAGTTCTCTCCATTTAATCTATGTCCATTACATAGAAATATGTACTTCAAGAATATTTACTTAAACATAATCATGCTTGTATCTTCAAAATGTTCCTCGAATGGGAAATGTTTTTCAACCATGATCGTTTGATTTTGACACTTAAAGACTGAGAAACTATAGAAGAGAATATGATGACTACCTGTAAACTTAGCCATATCCTTAACCTAAGTCATTCCCCAATAAAATTTCAGAATTTGGACAAAGTCAAGAATAGATTGTGAGAAGAGCTAGTTGTACTGCTGATACCATGGCTACTTTACTACGTGAATGATGCAATATTACATAAAATCGTGTAATATTGATTGATTGAATTTTTGTTTTGTGTTTAGAAGGAATTGATTACTTTGGGGTTGTTACAGCTGAAATTCCAAAGTAGGGGAAGAAAGTGCCAAAAATCGTGAATGATGGGAGATATTTTGAGTGAATGAGTATACTGGTAAGATGATCGTATGTTGGGGCTACTGATTTGAGGTTTTACTTGTCTATGGAATGAGTAATCCTGCTCGTAAATTAATTTTCTAATAAATGCTAGAACAGAAAAAATATGCATTAGATTTAATTGATCTGTTGAGATTTAGAATGTAGAAGTACTCTAGAAAATTAAAAAAATAGAACAGGTATTAATATGATCATATTGTTTTGAAGTATAAAATTTCTAAGTATCTCTGTCACGCTTTTGGCAAGTTGAACTGAAGTTAAGTCTCTCCGTCACACTTTTCTCTCAGATTTCTCACTGAAGAACACGATTTCAAATAGATTTCTCGCTGAAGAGGTTCTCACTGAAGAACACGATTTTGTTGGAATAGGGTTTATCAGGTAAGAAATTCTATCTTTGAAAGTCTGAATTTTAGCTTTACGATTTTGATATTCTAGTGTATCTTTGAAAGTTTAAATTTTAGCTTAGGGTTTTGATATTCTTGTTTTGTTGATACGATTTTAATAGTCTGCAAAACCTCATTCTCATGATCGACTCGAGACGTACTTATAGAAGCTCAGTCTTTGCCTCTAAAATATTGTTGGGCAAAAATAAGATGAGTCCTGTAGGAGTTGTTACAAGCTAAATCAATCAAACTAATAAATCCAAGGTGATTTATAGCTTCAACACTTAATTTTGTATAGTTTGGTATTTCACCAGTTGCTAAGCTAGTACTATACTATAATAGGCAGTTCTATTAATTATACCATCTCTTTTAGTAGTTAAAGAACTAAATGGAAAATTTGAAACAAAAAGCTAATTTCTGGCCTTAATTTCCATCAAAAGATAGACAGAGTACAAATCACAAAGCCCCTTAATGCTCTTATTAACAAAAATAGAAAGATGGATAGTTACAAATCACTGTATTTTACCCTCCTTTGGTAATAAATACAAAGCCAATTAGATGTGAAACCTATAAAGCTTGAAGTAGAGATTAAAACTAAAATAAAAAATACAGGAGCTAAGGCATGCACCTCATTGCCAGTGGCTTCTGCCACGAAGACAACAACATTTGAAAAATATTTTACTTCATTATATGTTTTCACTTCTTTTTTCTGTGTAATTTGGTATGCTATTATTCTTGAACACATATTTTTATTTTCTTCATAGCACCTTTATTCAGTAAAGCCCAAGGTTAACTTTCACAACTTCTTCTTATTCACAACCCTTCTCTAAGTAATATTTCACCCTTTAGGATCCAAGATTATAGCTAATCTTGCTTCAGGTCAGGGATAACTTAGAATGAATAAACTCTATGAAGCTTTAAGCTTTTTGGTGTGATCGAGTATTTATTATAGCTTGAATGTTTAAACATGATAGTAGATGTTTGCGACTTCTCTGATTGGGTATGCACAAGAATGATATTTTAAAATTTTGGACTTAGTTTTAAAAAGCTCTAAAAGATTTTCACACTATAGTGTACTTTTGGTCTTCTAAATAAAGTGATTGAACTTCTTTAAAATGTTGTTTACAACTTGAACCTACTTCCGGATAGAATTTCTTAATCTTGATTAGTTCATTTAAATTCCTTATAGTTAGAGAGACGGTGAAACTCAGCTAAAGCTTGACCATTCGTAGGACTATGTTCTGTTTTTCTTGAATATGTTGAATTCCCTATGATTCTTACTATTCTTAGGATGGTTTGATTGTCAATCTTTTTTTTATTTTGTTAAAACTTCTATTTGACTAAGGTTTTTAATTTTATGTGGTTAGATAACACTTGGAAGTAAATTAAATAAAGGAAAGTAGCATGAGCTACAAAATTAAAACTTTAACTTTTAATTATTTGAATTTCATTTATATACTTTCTTTATTAATTGTGTCTATCCTATTAATTTTACTTATTTTTCCTTGGTAGTATAGTATATACTTATTTGTTTCCTTTTATTATCAGGCAGTTGGCATTAGAGGCAGAACAGTGAGCTCTGCAGTTTGAAGTCGCTCCTGGTTTCGTTGATGTCCCTAGTTCATCGCTCCGAGAGAGGTACAACTCTTTACCTTTAATTATTCCTTGTTTGTTTCAGACCAAGAGTGTTATGCGTTGTTGTGACTGAAATAGTGAGCTGCTAGTTTGTATCAGTTTCTTAGCTGATATGATTTGATTTGTTTTCTTAAAGTTAACTGAGTCTCTTTTTAGTTTGTTCAAGATGGTCTATAGTTCATTCAGTTGCGATTTTAAGTGTGCCTGCTATGTGTTCTAGGTTCTCAAAATGGGGCTATAAAATCTGGTTGTTTACCTTTCTCTCCAAGTGTGGCTCAGTTCTCTTCTGAGCATCATTTAACTTACTCATTGTATATCTCCGTCTGATTGTTCTCAAATGCTATCTGATGCTATGAGGCTTCAAATTCTAATGTTCAATTTGATCAAAAAATAGTTTGTCTAGGTCTTGATTTTGTTTGATTTTATTTTAGTACAGTTTGTATGGACTACGGATTGTAAACAAGTGAGATAGTATTCTCAGAAACTATTTTGTCGCATTAAAGTAACTGAACTTTACACACTATATAGGTTACTTTTAAAAAGTTAGTTTTTGACTTACCCTCCATAGTACAACTGATCACCAAGAATTAGAAAATCCATGACAACAACTTATATTGTTTGCACAGGCTGTCACTGCTCATCTGAATGGTTGTACAGGTTATATAATCAGTTTAGTTATGGCTCCAGCTTCCCTACTAGGATATTATGTCTGTATAGGTTATAGAATCAGTTTACAATACATACAGTGCTGGAAGTTCTGGAAATTCTAGAAACTCAGCTGCTGTAATCTGCTATCATATAGTGCTAGAAATTCTGGAGATTCTGGAAATTTTGGAAACGCAGCTGCTGCATTATTATATAGTGCTGGAAATTTTGGAAATTCTTCAAACTCAGCTGCTACAATATTATACAGTGTTGGAAATTCTGGAAACTCATCTGTAATGACCCTCGTGGTTATTTTTGTGTTTTGGCTTCTGTGTGTCGTTTAGAGCGTTCCTGTAGTGACATTAAGTCATTTATGACTTGATGGGACTGACGGTTCGGTCACCTGGTCGTTTGTTTGGTTATTGTGCAAGTTTTAGTGTTTTTAGAGAATATTAACCTTGAACGATCATTTTTGATTAAAAGTTCAAGAAGATGACATCGAAATCCAATTTTGACGATTCCATCAGCTTCGAAAGGGTCATTTTGGGCTAGTACCATGGTCGGCATAACTCCCGAGGTCGAGAGAAGGCTACAGCACCAGCCCAGGAGATAGAGGAGGATCTAGAGCTAGTAGCGGACCCTCCAGCACCTCGTATACCAGATCGGTGGGGCCAATGGGGCCAGCCCAGCTTCCAGTTCTGACTCCAGATCTCCAAGCCCCTATTGCTCAGCTCTTGGGTGTTCTTGGGGGTATACAACAGCCACCCACCCCAGCTACACCATCACTAGTACCGCAGGATGAGCCTACAGTGAGGGCACCTCAGGTCCAGGTACCACCTGAGGGAGTACAACCCTTGGCAGCAGGTAGACCTATGCCGCTTGAAGACCAGAAGATGCTTGGTGTGTTTCTCAGGTTGACATTGCCGAGGTTTTCTGGGGCTGTGGGTGAAGATGCCCACGAGTTTCTTACTACTTGCCATGAGAGGCTTCACACTTTGGGTCTGGTGGAGTCTAGATGGGTAGACTTCATTGCTTACCAACTAGATGGGCCAGCTAGGCAGTGGTGGCATACTTTCATTCAGCCAGGCCAGTTTGATCTCCACCGGTATCATGGGATGAGTTTTCTGAGTCCTTCTTGGCAAAGTTTATCCCTCGTAGCATTAGAGACTGCCTCAGGGATCAGTTCTGCAGGTTGGAGCAAGGCTCCATGTCAGTGGCAGAGTACGAGACTAGGTTCCATGAGTTCTCCCATCATGCAGAGACAATATTACCTACAAAGGAGGAGAGGTCTAGGTGTTTTGTCCGTGGATTAGGATTATAGCTTCGGCTTGAGACCCAGTCCTTAGTTTCTGCGGGTCGATCTTTTTTAGACATAGTTGACCATGCCAGTACTATGGAGCATCTTCGTCACGAGGCCCAAAGGGGCAGTGAGAAGAAGGCTAGGCATGATGGCAACTACAGTGACTCCCGCCCTAGGTCTAGGGATTATCATGACAGGATCAGACGACGGTTTTGACAGGGTTAGTCTAGCAGACCTATACAGGCCTCTCTTCAGGCATCAAGTGGTGGTCGGAGCAAGGCTAGTTCGAGTCAGGGCCGCGAGGTATTTCGGTCAGGTTCTTCAGGCCATGATGGTTGTTCTTCTGGGAGTCGTCCTCGATAGGGTTGCGATGAGTGTGGTGAGATGGGTCATTGGGCCAGGGACTGTCCTCAGCATTGTCGGATTGCTCCCGCTCCTCAAGCAGCTCCCCCATCTTTACCAACACCTCCAGCTAGAGGCCGTGGTCAGGGTAAAGATCGTAGAGGTGGTCATCAGGGTATATGGGGTGGTCCCCGAGGAGGTAGGTTTGATGGTAAGGGTAGAGGCAGACATAGCCATTTCTATACAGCTCTAGTGAGGGTGGAGGCAGAGGCATCAGACGATGTGATCATAAATACAATTATTTTATGCCAGCAGCCCGCCTTGGCTTTATTTGATCTAGGCTCTACTTTTTCGTATGTTTTTGTTTACTATGCCTCTCTCTTGAGTATGATTTCTGAGCCTCTGGTAGCGCCGTTGCGTGTGTATTTCGATCTTGCTTAGTTACTATCCAGGAAAGTGACACCCGGGCTGACCTTATATTGCTTGACATGGTTGATTTCGACGTGATTCTGGGCATGGATTGGTTATCCCCTTATCGCGCTATTTTAGATTGTATCTCTAAGATCGTTATCTTAGCCATTCTTGGTATTCCTCCGGTGGTGTGGCAAGGATCTCGTGGTAGCACACCAAATGGGGTTATGTCTTTTATTCGGGCTAAGAGGCTAATGGCTAGTTTTTACTTATCATATTTGGCCTATGTGCGTGATGTGAGTAGGAAAGTCCCTCCGATTGAGTCAGTTTCTGTTGTTCATCACTTCTTAGATGTGGTTCCTACCGACCTACCTGGCCTACCCCTAGAGCGTGACATTGATTTTCCTATTGAGCTTAAGCTGGGTACTCAGCCTATTTCTATTCCGCCATATCGGATGGCTCCTGCAGAGCTCAAGGAGCTCAGTGTTCAGCTTCAAGATCTCTTGGGTAAGGGATTTATCAAACCTAGCGTATCACCTTGGGGCGCTCCCGTTCTTTTTGTTAAGAAGAAGGACAGTACGATGCGTATGTGCATTGACTATAGGTAGTTGAATAAGGTGACAGTGAAGAATCGATATCCTTTGCCTAGGATTGATGACCTATTTGACCAGCTACAGGGAGCTTCAGTGTTCTCTAAGATTGATTTGAGATTCGGTTACCACCAGTTGAGGATCAGGGCAACGGACATCCCTAAGACTGCATTTAAGACCCATTATGGCCATTATGAGTTCTTGGTGATGTCATTTGGGTTGACTAATGCCCCTGCTGCCTTTATGGACTTGATGGTGGCGTGTTCAGGCCTTATCTTGATTCCTTCATCATAGTCTTCATTGATGACATTTTGATATACTCGCGGAGTAGGGGTGAACATGAGCACCATTTGAGAGTTGTGCTCCAGTATGATGTAGTCGAGTTGGATGACCATTTGACATTTGTAGAGGTGCCAATTGCCATTAGCGCAGTCAGCTTCGGAATGTCGAGTTTGATCTAGATTGACCCTTCTTTTGTGTTTCGAGGTTTTCAATATTTTTTCAAGCCTTTTTATGGTTTTTGACTTAAAATGGCATTTGGGTGTGGGACCCACTTTTTGTCAAGTTGACCTCGTATGAAAATTTTGACTGTGCCATTGTGTTTGAAATATCAAATTTGGTATGGTTGCATATCTTGTTTGCATGCACGGAGATCCGAATGACTTCGGAGCACCCCGTCGGAGTTTATAAGTTTTTGGAAAGATAATGCAGAAAAATCTACTATAAAATGCAGAAATATCAGCAACCCTTTTCCAAACTTAAAACCCTCATAACTCTCTCATATCTCAACTATATTAGGCGATTCCAAGTGCGGGAGCTTCGTATTTTTGGTGGCTTCCCTGTAGAGTGTTCGAAAG
Source organism: Solanum pinnatisectum (assembly GCA_035578085.1). Lineage (NCBI taxonomy): Eukaryota > Viridiplantae > Streptophyta > Magnoliopsida > Solanales > Solanaceae > Solanum > Solanum pinnatisectum. The sequence goes on along the minus strand of CM069084.1, from coordinate 35,891,893 downwards.
TTGTCGGGTGCGCGTAGTTCGAGGTAATTTTGCGATAAACCTGACTGATGTACCCTTTTCAAAGCTTTTGTTTTTGGCATTCTTTTTTTTTTGTCATATGTCACTCATTTTAGCTCGGTTTTAGGTGATTCGAAGTCCCACATGTTGGGAATTGTCGTGGCTTTGTCGTGGAGTGTTCAAAGAGTGCTGGGAACCATTAGATCCTTGTAAATTTTGAGTTTAAACTGCTGCATATTTTTTTAAGTTGATTAAAGTGTGGTTTTCTTGTATGTTGGTTTTTGCTGCATTTTGAGCCTCGAATTGTGTTCCATTTTGGAACACAAGTTCAGGTACTATTTTGGGTCTCTTGACTGAGTCAAATTCAAACAGTTCGGTGTAGGTCCTATGATTCCCGTTTTGACTCCAAAATTGTCTCGTCTCTGTTTGTTGTGATTTTGGTGTCTAAACGATCGTACTAACGTTGTGATCCTATATTTGATATAGTGACATCGTACAAAGGTCGTTCGAGAAGGAAAAGCTCTGGCAAAGTAATTTGGAGCACGCGCGATCGGCCTTAATGTAGGCTACGACTTCCTTTCTATTAGATTGAGCTTAATTGTGTAAAAGCATGTTGATTGGAGTGAATTAGGGGTGGGTACCAATTTTCTACTTTACTTTGATTAGATACCTCATGTTAGGATTTCGGGTGTAGTATTATGTTAACCGGTTTAGTAGAGTTGCATGCTTAGGTGCTAAATGTTATTGTATGCTTGCATGCTATGTGTTGTATATTTGTTCGTCCTTAACCGTAAGCATGATGTCCTTAGTCTAGGTTAGGCTAGCATTGCCTTAGAGTTATGACCCATGTGGGCTATATAGCCTTGACTTTCTGCCGACGTCATTCGGATGACTTAGCTCCTTGTAGACTGGAGTAGTAGACTTGAGTGTTGAGCCTTAGATTAGGTGTTATCACTACTTGTTGCACTTCTGTATCTTCTCATTATAATTTTGCGGTTTCAACGCATTCTTGAAGGTTCGGTGCATCACTAGAGGCGTAGGATTGAGATAGTATAGGCTTGGAGCCTTTTGTGTGATTTCTTAAAGTGGACGGCATTCCATTGTGGTTGTTATTGGATTGGATCCTATTGGAGATACCATCACCCCCCGGGATCGTTCTTTCTAGCTGGGCTGGGAGCGTATCGCTGGCTGGGTAGACTCGGTGATTTCGGCGATCGCCCCTAGGCATCTATTTCTAGCTGGGCCGGGAGTGTACTGCTGGCTGGGTGTCCCTGAGTCGCTCTTTCTAGATGGGCTGGGAGCTAACTGCATGGTAGGACGACTCGTGATATCAACCTCACCCTCGGATCCCTCTTTCTAGCTGGGCTGGAAGTGGACTGTTTGGTATGGTGCCCCCTGGGGTCACTCTTTATAGCTGGGCTGGGAGTGCACTGCTGGCTAGGTGGAGTCTGATGGGTTATCTTGGTTACTTTGGGCTGGGAGCCTGATTTTCTTCTTTCTCAGTAGACTTAGCTTTGCTGTGTACCTGTCGGGCTTATAGGGGTCCGTTCAGGTATTATTTAAACTTGCGCACGAGTGTACCTTCTAGGCTTATGGGGTCCAGTTAGGTTTAGTTTAGTTGTACTTAGTTTATTTTTGGTATACTCGTGTGCTTTCTTTTCTTATCCGTTTTGACCTCTCTGTGTCTAGATTTTATCCTTTCTTTATGGTTCTTTTTACCCTTTTTGCTCAGTCGGCCTATGATGCCTACTGAGTACCTATTGTTTTGGTACTCATGCTGCGCTCTGCATCTATTTTGTGATGCAGGTTCCAGTACCAGTTACCAGCAGTGAGTAGTTCCAACCTTCTTTTGCAGCTGTGATTCGGAGTCGAGGGCGAGCACTTGGCGTTTTGGGTTTGTCTTGTCTCTTTCTTTTGTTTTAGCTAGTCTTGTTGCCTTTGAGACACGCTTTGTTGTGGTTCACTTTTGGGACTTGTACTCTTTATTAGATAGCTCTGTACTAGTGACTTCCAGGTTCTGAGAGGGATTCTGTATATATGTATTTTGATTTGCTTCTGCCTTGTTGTCCTTGTTTAGATTATTGTTTTCACTAGTTTCTGCCCTTACGCTCATTGGTTGATGTTCTGGGTTGCGGGTTGGCTTACCTACTGGTAGGGTATAGTAAGTGCTATCATGACTCGAGAAATCAGGTCGTGACATCAGCTACTGCGCTATATTACAGTGCTGGAAATTCTGGAAAGAGTTGAGCTTTTCTATAACTTCTAAAGAGTTGGAAATTCTGGAAAGAGTTGGTGTGTGAGTTCTGCAGATGCACATGACATAGAAAGGACAATGATGCCTTAGATCTGTTGCATACTGATTAAGTTCATATAATAAATTAATACATTATCTTTTATCAATTTTTTATTCCAAAAGTAGTTCATTGAACAACTAATTTTAACTCAATATAACATAGCAGGCTTATGAATCCATTAAAATAAATAACATTGCATTTGGTTTCTCCTCTGTTATAAGATAGTGGTATCTATCTGCCACCATTCAAGCATTGTTTTCCCTGTTCTTAGTCTTCTTGAGTTTGTAGTTTGTGCTCGCCTTAAGCTTGGTTTATTTATTGGTTAATCACCATGTGGTAATGTTTCATTTGTTTGGGGTAAGATATTGCCCAGTATCAGTTACATTGATATAATAAGCCTCAAATGATTTCGTGTTATCTATTTTGGGTTGTGATCTGCATAAGTGTTTGTTCTCTAGTTACTAATGAATCTTCCTCTTTCTTTACTACTTGTGACCTGTGTGAGCTTCATTTTTCTTTTAGTTATGATAGAATGAAATTTGACATGAAATTTTGCATTTTAATGTGGATCAGTAACCTATGTTGTCTTGAGAAGGCACTGCCTTCAAGATGGATTAGCCTTGCAAGTGATTCAGTAGCCAATAGTCCATTTACTTGAGTTATACGGGTTGAGTGCATTAAAGAACTTGAGGTTCCAAGATAATATGAAGCTATAATCATTGCAAGAAGTAGAGTTTCTTTAGTAAATCTTTGAAAAAGACTTATTTTTTTTGTTTTTCTTCTAGTTGAGCTGGTGTTCTTGGTAAAGAAATTCTTAATTTTTTTTTACTATCTTGAATCTTTGAAAGTTTAGTCTGTCCTTTGTTTTTGTCGCTCATTGTCTCCTTTCAGCTTCTATACCTAGAAAAGTTTATATTTTTAGTTGTATGAGTGTTGTATTGTGTTGAAGGAGGACTTTAGTGATTTTGGGTTGTAGTTGTCTACTTTTTTCTCCTGTTGTTTTATTGCTTTGAACTGTGATGGTTGTTGTGAGAGATGGTTTTGGTTTTCATTGCTTAAACTAATTCTCATAGTTAAAGCTATCCCTTTTAGATTTCTTGGAAGATTAAAATTGTCCCTTTTAGCTTTTTCTGGTGTTGCAATAAAGCTATTTAGATTTTTTATGCTTGTGCTTTGTTTTGTTTTTGCAATGGGGCAGCTTCCTTCCCAGGATATTTTGGCCCTGCTTGAGTATATACAGGTACAACTGGTTATGTACTGTAGTCATGAAATGCGGAATGACTTATACGGGTTATACCATGGAGGGGTCGGGGCATTGGGTTTATGTAAACTGTAAAGTGTAGCCTACATATACAATCATCATGTATAACTTATGTATAAAATACTCCAACTTATTATTTCATCAGATAAATAGTAATTTACAACAAATAGGCAATGAAGCTAGATGCATGTTCTATATGATTTGCATATATTGATTTGGATTGGTTGGCTAACAGTGAATACTCTCCAATTATGCACTTCCACAGTTTTATTGTTATGAATTAGTTTGGCTTACTGTGAATTTAAGCATATTAAATACATGATTTATTTCACTAGCTTATAATTTTATTTTGAATGTGTAGGAAAATGCCGGTAATTGAATTTGAATTGTGGCCAGAAGTAAACTCGATCTATTGTAGTGAACGACGAAGAGTTTTTGTATTATTGTCATATATGTTTGAATGCATTTGGTTTTGTGGAATTTATTGATAGTAGAGATCTTTAAGCAATCGCTTTCTAAGTATTGGTTGTACAGGACATGTTTCTCGAAGTTTATTTGAAATATATAGCTTCGATTTAATTATTAGTTAATTTTGTACTTTAGGTCACTTGTATATTTATTTATGTGATTATTGAATATATGCAAATAAAAATTATTTGCATTAAAAATAAAAAATTGTGGCTACAAAATTCAACACAACATTGCCACACTTCAAAAGTGTTGTTGTAGGATGTCCAATGTTATCTTGTACATAAGAAAAGTTACACTTTGCAAGTGTTGTTCTAGATGAGATATAAAAGGCAACACTTTTTAAGTGTGACCAATAACAAAGCAAAGGCAACACTATTAAGTGTAGTCTAATAAAAAAAGGTGTTGCTAATGAATCACTACAAAGCGTGCCCTTAGACCTCTTTGGCCACGCTTTATAAGTGTAGCTGTGATGGCGACATTTAAAAAGTGTTGCCTAATGTCAAAGGTTACACTTCTTTTGGCCACCCCCTAAAAAATGTTGCGTAAAGTCCAAAAGTGTAGCCTTTTATTAAAGGCTACACTTTTTGCTAGTTTAGGCTACACTTTACTAGACAATACCTGTTCATCTGGAAATGCATCATTAATCTCAGCCCCATCTCTTAACTTGATTATAGCTTCCTCCTCCAATCTGGACAAATGGTCGGCAACCTGATTTTCTATTCCCTTTCTATCCTTAACCTCAAAATCGAACTCTTGCAGCAACAATACCCATATAATCAACCTCGGTTTTGCATCCCTTTTAGCCATCAGATACCTCAATGCAAAATGGCCAGTATGCACTATGATCTTAGTACCAAGCAAGTAGGATCGAAATTTCTTGAATGCGAAAACCACAGCAAGGAGTTCATGTTCAGTCACGATATAGTTCTTTTGAGACACATTCAGAGCTTTGCTGGCATAGTAAATCGGATGAAGAATTTTCTCCCGCCTTTGCCCCAATACCACACCAAGTGCCACCCCACTCGTATCACATATCACTTCAAACGGTTGCCCCCAATTCGGTGAAATAATGATAGGTGATGATACTAACCTTTCTTTCAACTCTCCAAATGCTCTCAGACAAGCATCATCAAAATCAAACTTACAATTTTTTTCGAGTAGCTTGCATAATGGGTGTGTTATTTTTGAGAAATCTTTTATGAGCCTCCGGTAGAACCCTGCATGCCCAAGAAATCTTCGAACACCTTTTACAGAGATGTGTGGTTGAAGTTTTTCTATTACCTCAACTTTGGCTCTATCAACCTCAACTCCCTTGTGCGAAATCTGATGCCTCGGAACTATCCCCTCTTTGACCATAAAGTGGCACTTTTCCCAATTGAGCACGAGATTGCACTCTTCACATCACTTTAATACCTCAGCCAGATACATCAAACAACTATCAAATGAGTCACCTACCACAGGGAAATCATCCATAAATACCTCAATCGTGTCCTCCACCATATCTGAAAATATCAACATCATACATCTCTGGAAAGTCGCTAGAGCATTACATAACCCAAATGGCATCCTTTTGAAGGCAAAAGTCCCGTATGGACAAGTGAAGGTGGTGATCTCTTGATCTTTTGGAGCGATGGAGATTTGATTGTCGCTTGAAAACCCATCTAGAAAACAATACCAACTTTTACCAACAAGATGATCCAACATCTGGTCCATGAACGGCATCGAGAAGTGATCTTTTTCTATCCATGCATTTACCTTGCGGTAGTCCATGCATACTCTTCATCCACTCACTAGCCTAATTAGAACCAGCTCATTTTTTGCATTAGGAACTACAGTAATCCCACCTTTATTAGGTACACACTGAACAAGACAGACCCAACTACTATTTGCAATAGGGTTTATGACTCCAACATCCAACCATTTGATAATTTCCTTTTTCACTACCTCTTACATAAGTGGATTGAGTCTCCTTTGGTGCTCAATACTTGTCTTTCTGTCCGGCATGAGTTAGATTTTATGAGAACAAATGCCAGGAGGAATCCCAATAATGTCCGCAATAGTCCACCCAATTGCCCATTTGAACCTTTTTAACACAGAAACCAATGCCTCTACTTGTTCCTCACTCAAATCAACAACAATGATTACCGGTAAAGTGTCATCTTTCCCTAAGAATACATACCTCAAATGAGATGGTAGAGCCTTGAGCTCTAATTTTGGAGGCTTTTCCAAAACGATTTTGCAGGTGGAGAGCTGCGATTCTTCATATCTAACTCTAATATTTTTGGTTTGGAATGGAATTCATACCTATCAAGTACGGCAACTAATTCATCATAGTCTTCAATACCATCACCGTAAAAATTCATCATTACCGCTGCCAGTGCATCAACACCCACCGTCTCTTTAATAGACACTTCAGAACCTCGCTTCACAATATGATTCATCACCGATACCGACTTAAGATCACTTTCCTGCTTCATAAACCTACAAATATTAAAAGTTACCTCTTCATTATTCAATCGCAACTTTATATGCCCTCTCTCCATATCGACTAAGGCACGTCCAGTAGCAAGGAATGGTCTCCCTAAGATGATGGGAACCTCAAAATAAACCTCACAATCAAGTATCACAAAATCCACCAGAAAAATAAATGACTCCACTTTCACAAGTACATCTTGGAGAACACCAATGGGCTTCTTCATAGTTTTCTTCATACCCAGGCATTTGCTCCAAAGCTTCTATCAACGGAACATTAATGGAAAGTTGTTTCAACATAGTTATGACCTGCGGTATTTTCCTTCTTCGGTCTTTTACACAAATCTATATAGGAATTGAGGTGGAGGTCTAGGCATGGGAATGACTTTTTGGGTCACCTCCACTTCCTTCTCTGTAGCATTTTTTGACTCTCCATTGCTTCCTTCTTTGTAGCATTTTTCGACTCTCCAGTAACCTCAATCTCATCGACATCTTTTTCTACCAAACTTTCAACCTCAGACGGCATAGGGGGGTCAATGGTATGTTACCTCCGCGATTAGTGATTTTCATACAATGCCCATCATTCTTCGAATTCTGGATGGTATTGCTAGGGAGTGTGCTAGGCTAACGTGGGTTCAGAGTAGTGGACAACTACTAAACCATTGCTCAAGTTGCTTGATCGACACTGTATGGGCATCAACTTTTTAACAAATTCGAGACAAGTCGTTTCGCATCTGTTTCACATTCTCATCAGTCATATCAAACCTCTTCATCATCTTCTGCATCATATCCTCAATGTGTGACATACTACTACCACCCTCTCTATTACCAGGTTGAATATAGGGCCCAACTCTCTCATTTTTGTTGTCATAGTTGTTCTTGTTGTAGTTTTATCACGATTGTAGTTCCCATCCCGGACATAATTTCCTTCTCGATTTTAGTTTTCATGGTTCCGACCTTGGTTTCCTTGACCTTGGCACCAATTATCCGAGTTGGAACCATGTGTGTTGGTTCTGAAACCCCAGTCTGATCATTAACCAAATATGGATCCTCCTCATAGTAACATTCCTCAACTGGTGGTGGTGGAGGTCTAGTTAAGTAGTTTACCACATTAACTTATTCTGCACCTTCACTCACATGTTTCAATACCAAACCTAGTTCTGTACTCATTTGAGCCATCTATTCACGAATGTCATCATTTGCTTGATTTGGTGCAGTTTGGATCATGAACGTGTTCCTTCCAATATTAGCCTTTCTAGTGCTCCATGCCTTATTGTTTCAGGAAATCTTCTCTAGTTTTTCAATGATCTAGTCACCATATGACCCTCCAACAATAGTATCTAGCACAACCTTTCCATTGTCATCCTACCCTTTATAGAATACTCCTTTAGTGACTCATCATCAATGCGGTGATTCGGAACATTTCTGATGAACACAGTGAACCTATCCCATGAACTGCTTACAAACTCTCCAAGTATTGCTACAAAATTATTCAGTTTATCCTTGTGATTTAGCTTCTTAGACACTGGAAAATACTTCTCTGTGAACACCTTATGCAGTTGGTCCCATGTATGAATCAAATTGTATGGAAGCTCAGAAAACCATACCGCAGCATCACCAGTCAATGACAGAGGGAAAACTCTCAAACCTATGACGTTCATATCCAATTTCGGTCGTCCCACACAACTCTTATAGACAACTCTCAATTTAGCCATGTAACCATGTGGATCTTCTGAAGTTAGACCATAAAACAACCCTCTTGTCATAAGCATTTGCATGAGACTGCTGGTCACCATAAATGTATGCCCTGGAGGTAGAGGAGGAAGAACAATAGGCCCTTCTGATTCAACTGTATTGTAGTCAACCCTGTATTTATCACTCAACCTTGGTGCTGGTGGATTCTGTACCCTCTCTGCATCTCTGATTAGATTACCACCATGAACCTGAGCGTGTACATTAACAATTCCAGGAGGCTGTAATGCAACTTCATCACATAGATTCTCTTCGATTGGATTGTTGTGAACCCCTTGATTATTTATTTTTCTCAAATTTTTACTCAACTCTGGATCGTAGGGGGTCAATGGTTCGCCTCGACTCCGTGTACTTGGCCTACACTAGAGTAGAAACCTGTAGAAAACAAAAAACAAAAGAAAAACGTAAAATCAGGAAATATTTGACTAAAGTTCAATAATGTAGTTAAAATTAATCTAAAAACCATATTCCCCGGCAGCAACGCCAAAATTTGATACGCTCAAATTACACCTCCTTAAAGAAGTATAAGCGATCGTTATCAAGTAAAGAACTCAACTTATAGGTTGGAGTTGATCCCACAAGGAATATGGTTCAGACTTAAACTTAACTCTAGTTTATATCCGTTTAGTCAAACTATTTTTGAGAAAAGTAAACAGGGGGATTTTGTAAGTAAATAATAGATTTGAATGCTTAAGTAACAAGTATACAAGATTCACAGTTTGAGAAATCAATATAAGATGGAAACTAGGGTATGTGTATTCCCCACAAGCTCTTAACGCACTAATCCTAATAATAGTAATCCTTTCCTAGTGTTTAACATGCAAAGTTGGTAAGTTGGGTATCCCTAAGTGATTGGTCCTCCAAATAGGGAATTTCACAACGCACCTTGGTCCGACTACAGGTGTATGCTTTACTAACCTTAACTTTACCTCAGATTAGTCATCATATCAATGTATGACTTAGTTTTCACCCTCACTCCAATTGACATTAGACTATTATAGCATCCACTAAATCTCTGTTGTTTAATCCTTTTCTCATTCATTACCTCCTTGGTTCGTAAAGTAGGAACGAGGTGAGTTCTAACATGTGCACCCATTAAAAAGACTTCTAAACGAAAGGATTAACAGTACATGCATAAACACTATTCAAGAATTACTTAATTATTATTCATACTTTGTAAATTGCTCATGGTTTCCACAACCCTCGTTATGGATTTAGCTACTCATGCTTGATAATTCACAACTCATAACTAGGTTAAAAGAATTCATGAACTTACAAAGATAATAGATGAAAACCTAAATCTTGAATTGAAATTCAAATAGAAAATTGTATCAAATGAATTTCGAAAATTAAATTGCTAGGTGTTTGTAAAATTAATTCTCAAAAGACCAAACACTAGAAGTTTACAATAATGTCTAACCCCCAAAAACAAGGATTACAACTCCTATTTATAGAAAACAAATCCTAAAGTAAACAAAAAACAAAATAATGAAATACACTGCTAAAATGCGGTTTATGTCGATGCCTTGATCTATGGACTGTGGGTTGACCAACGGTCCGTAGGTCCCCTCTGTGGTCCAACACTTAGAAAAATTAATCAGGTACTAAAACCTTCAACTCCCAGATCTCCATCGACGGATGTGCAGGACGTTCCGTAGGTCGACCTAGAGTTCGTCGTCTACTCCGTGGTTCCACACTTGGTCAGACTTCCCTAATCTTCCACCTATGATGCATCACTTACGGTCCGTAGACTGGACTATGGTCTGTCCTGGAACTCCGTGGACTGAGTACTAGAACTCAACTCCCAAACCAGGACCTACGATTGCCCATCCGCGGCCCATCGCTGGACCTACGGTCCGTTGGTGGCTACTTCAGCACTTTTCAGCTCACATCTTCATCAACCGCATCCAAGCCTATTTCCTGCAAGAATCACACACAAAACATTATTCCTAATAACAAAATAGCCCAAGACACACACAAACTCTAAGTGAAACACATTAAAAATACCGTAAACTCACGATATATCAATTACCATTAAGAATAAGTATCCTATTCCAAGAATTGATGATTTGTTTGACCAACTCCAAGGAGCAAGTTACTTCTAAAAAATTGACCTCCAATTGAGTTATCACCAATTGAGGGAGATGGAGAGTGACATTCTGAAAACTGCTTTTCAAACTTGGTATGGTCACTATGAGCTTTTAGTAAGCTCTTTTGTTGGCGGCGATCATGAATTTGATGAATAAACTCTTCAATCAATATCTTGATATATTCGTGATTGCGTTTATTGATGGTATTTTGATTTACTCATGGAATGAGGATGAGTATGTTGATCATTTGAGGATTGTATTGCAAATTTTCAAGAATCGTGAATTGTATGCTATGTTTAGCAAATGTGAGTTTTGGTTGAGGTATGTTGCTTTCCTTGGCCATATTATCTGCGGTGAAGGTATTCAACTCAATTCTAAGAAGACTGGGAGGTTAAGAATCGTCCTAGACCTTTGTCCGCTTCAAATATACGGAGTTTCTTGAGTTTTGCCAGTTATTATAGAAGGTTTGTGAAATAATTTTCCTCTATTGTTTCTCCTTTGACGACAATGACTCAAAAAAGGTGAAATTCCTATGGTCAAAAGCTTGTGAGGAGTGTTTCCAAGAGTTGAAGGATAGACTTAAGCCCTATCTTAACATTACCATAAGGATCAGATGGTTTTGTGGTTTATTATAATGCTTCACAGATTAGTCTTGGTTGTGTTTTGATGCAACATGGAAAGGTCATCGCTTATGCCTCAAGGCAATTGAAGGCTCATGAAAAGAATTATTCGACTTATGATTTGGAGTTAGCAACGATAGTGTTTGTTTTAAACATTTGAAGACATTACTTATATGTTGTTAATGTAGATATGTTTACCGACCACAAGAGTTTGAATTATGTTTTTACTCAAAAGGATTTGAACATTCGCCAAAGGAGTTGACATGAGCTATTGAAGGATTATGACATGAGTGTCCATTATCAACCAAGTAAAGCAAATGTGATAGTGGATGCTCTTTGTCGACTATCACTAGGAAGTATCGCTCATGTTAAGGATGGTAAGAAAGAGTTAATTTTGATGTTCATGGGTTGGCCGGATCGGGTGTTCCCTTGGTTGATTCTAGTGAAGGTGGGTTGGTTGTTCATAATGGGTTGGAATCGTCTTTTGTATCGAATGTGAAGGCTAAGCAAGATCTTGATCCGGTACTAGTTAATTTAAAGAAGTCAGATTCTGAAAGGGCCATTGAGGCTTTCTCCTAAGGGGAAGATGGAGTCATTCAATATCAAAGTTGGTTAATAATGTATCATGCACTAATTTTTTAGGCATGATACTTGAATTTGAATTTATACTAAATATATCTAATACATAACAATTACCAAACAATAATGTATCGATATCAAACCTAACATCTTATGGGCAACAATTTTCTTATTTAATGTATCTAGTAGAAATACAACACTTATCAATTTAAACAAGATACATAAATAGTAATGTATTGATAAATCTATCCATCTCAAAAATACAATTAAAAAAATGTTTTACACAACATTATAAAAGGGATAGATGATCCATCAAAGCTATGTATCTCTTCATCCTTTTGGTATGTTGTATTAATGCTTAGTAGATACATTGAAAATTCAGTCTCTTGAAAAAAAAATCGACAATTTTGAATGTCATATTTCTTTGACAAAGTTGATACATATTTCAGTGTCATATTTCTCTGGCAAAGGGAAACAAAGGATCACATGTACTTGTTGATTAGCTTCATATTTCCAGTACGTAAGACACCAATTAGGACTTAGGATTTATAGATCCTTCTCGAGTGACAACACGGTGAACGCCAGTTGTTATAGAGAAAACCTGAAAGATGCAGCAATAGCTTACTAACAAAATTGAAAGGATCGTCGACGAACTGGGAGAAGAAAATTGAAATCCATCATTAATGTATCGTTCATAACTCACCTTGTTTTTCCAAATTCCTAAATGTATTCATCATGTATCAGCTATTGTTTTCGACTTTTTTTTTAATCTATTACGATTTGGGTGAGAATTGAAAGAAGAAAATTTGAATTGTTTGAAGCTAGACGGATTTGGAATAGAATTGAGAGAAGAAATTTGAATTTTGAATTGAAGCTGACAGATTTAGAAGAGAATTGAGAGAAGAAGCTTTGAATTTTGATTTGATTGAATCTGTTAAGATTTGGGAGAGATTGAAATCAACTAGATTAGCGTGATTTGGGGAACTCACATTCAATTTTATATTCTCTTTCCTTTAAAAGTGTAACTGAATTTGTTTTAATGTATCCGGCTTGTCTGTTATGTATCCGGATAGCACTAATTTTGAGGGATTTTTGTAAATTGAAAAACAGTAGGGATATAAGGTAATTTAGGTCCTTGCACTATAAAATTTATGTAAGTTATAAAAATTTAAATACATAGATCTCTAAACAAAATTCCTAATTTTTCTGTTTGGAATTGCCAGGAATAGGTGCCGGGGGACGGGGGCTTAACTTTGGTGGGTTGGGGTTTTAATTTTGTCCAATAGGAAAGAGTCATGTAATAAATTATAATTTAAACAATAATAAGTGGGTTGTTAGTTTTAAGGGTAGAATAGACCAAAAAGGTAGATAGAGGGGTATTTTTAACCTAATAGATAAATGAGGGGTATATTTAAATCTTTTTGGATAGTCCAAGGATATTTTTGGCTATTTTCGTTAAACTAATCCCTCACACAACTATGATATGATATACCTCAACCGGAAAAAGGCATAGATTTCCCCCTTAAACTTGTTCCGAAAAGTCAGTTACACACTTAAACTATTATGACGACCTATTAGACACCTTCACTACTTAAAAGTGAATTTATTTACCCCCTAAAACTAATGTGGAAAATTAATTTTTTTAAAAATAAAAATAGGCGCAATAGATTTATTAAAGTAGAAAAAAAAATCAAAATTCAATTAGACCCCACCCTCCTCTTCTTCTCGTTCTTCAACCCCACCCTCTTGAGAAAGCACATTTTTCTCCACTTTCTTTTATGCAAAAATCTCTCCTTCTTTCTTCTTCGACTTTTTCTCAGCTAGCTTAGCAAATTACTTATCATCAATCTAAGTTTTGTGGGTTTTGATTTGTGTTTGTTAACAAAAGATTTCTTAATGTCATTGGCGGGATAAATTTTGGGGGTTTCTTAGCCGCTGCAGCTATGGCGGGCTTTTTTGAGAGAACGGGAGAATTTTCCACTCCATAAATCAGCTCCATGTTTCGATTAGTGTTCTTGGTGGCTATTGTTAAAATTTTCATCTTATTGTAATTTTGCTATGAAGAAAATATAATTATTAGATAATTTTAATAATTAATTGGAGATTAATTAGTGTAAAATACAGTTAACAAAAGAAAAGTTAATTAAAAATAAAAAAGAATATAATTTTTTTTAATTTCTGACATGGCGATGACATGGCATTGATGTGGCAGCAAGCGTAATAGACCACATATTATGAGAATGGTGTTACACGTCTCAAGAGGTAAATAAATTCACTTTTAAATAGTAAAGGTGTGTAATATGTCGTCATAATAGTTTAAGCATGTAACTGACTTTTCGAGACAAGTTCAGGGGGAATCTATGCATTTTCCCTACCTCAATGACCATAAACTTTTCCTTCGATGGTATCAAAGAAAAAAAAACAATGTTTCACTGAAAACACTACTAGTTACTGCTAGATACCACAGAGTATATATATACTCTAATGGTATTAAGGAGGAAAATGTAGTGATTCAGTGAAAATTAGCTAAATTGATGTTTGATACCATCAGAGTACATAAATATTCTGAAAAAACAATGCTTCACTAAAAATAGTATTAGTTACTATTTGATACACCAAAGTATATATATACTCTGATGGTACTGTATTTTAATGTGTCAAATGGGGTATGAGGGTAAATAGTTTGGATCATAGATTCATTAAGGGTAAATAGTTTGGGTTGGGTACAATTTTGGTAAATAGTTTCATTATTCCCAATATTTAAGTTATGATAATTGATAAGTTTATCTTTACAACCCATGAAAAGGGTATATATAATGTATAGGTATTGACTATTGAATATCTAGCCATAGCCTAACCCAAAATTACTGCTCAAACAATTTATTAGTGTTATTATTGGTCACAATAAATTTCTGTCAGTTTCTTTATTTTGGCTAATAGATTGAGAACAACTGATTTACTTTGTTTATTTGTAAACATTCTTAAACCTTGAATGGGTCAACTGGGATTCAACTCATTGTAATAGCTACAATATCTGAAGAACTGAAAGCTTTTGAAACTTAAGATGAAGGTCTGAGTGCACAAAGCTAAAATTTGTTATAGTTGGAGTTGCTTATCTGGTTAAATATATTTGAATATATCTTGTTTCTGTATGCTTTAGTATTGTTGAAATCAAGCAGACCTATCACATGCCAAGTACACTCACAATATATTCACCATCTTTTCAGTTTTAACAGGCTTCAATTTGAAGCAGTAGAGTTGGTGATAGTGCATTTGTGTGCAAAAGGCAAGGCCAATGCTTCAACTGGCAATTCAGTTTACAAAGATGACATTGCTGCTGAAGCTGTCCCGGAACAAGTGGCAGCATTGAGATAACAAACAATGTGAACACAACTGCAATTGTATCTGGAACCAGAGGTTTAAAGCAGATTCCTGTTGAGAAAGTGGTAAAATTTCGCAAAGTCTGGTTGCAGTTTTTCCAAGACGATGAAAGTGCAGTACAAGAAGAAAAAACGGAGCTGAATTGAAGTACAGAATGGTAAGTATTCCTTTCTTTTTCAGAATGGAGAATATGCTTTACACAAAATGGATATAATCAAACAGACATAATGATGGAAAGAGATGATGAAGACAGTGGCAGTGAAAGAATGAAAAGGATGCCATTAGTAACAGTAAATATAACATAATATTTAAAAAAAGGGACAAAATCAGAGAAAGATGACAGATGTGCTGCAGGTGTAGAAAAAGAGAACTAAAATAGTGGTAAAAAGAGGAATGAAGATGATGCTTGTGGTAACAGTTAAGATTATGACCAAGAAATGGATAAAGATTGGAGAACTAGGAAAATGGGGGAAATCTCAATAAAAAAATAGAGTCTTGAATGACTCTTCACCAATAGTGGTGTTGCATAAAATGCACCTCCTTCCCTTTGCTATAAGCTGAGTTCCTAGAGATACATGAAGATAAATTTGAAGGAATGGAGAAAAAAGGAAGAGTAGATTAAGGCAAATGAAGAATCTGAAGTGAAGAGTGAAATGAGCCTATGAAGAGAGTAGCCTGTAAAGGCAATCTAAGCAGGACTCAAAAAGCTTTTGCATCCAAAGGTCACTTATTGTGACTCACAGTGAGCAGGAGTCTTAAGAAACAGACTTAAAAGCCACAATTAGGAAGGATCAAAGGAAAATGTGTCCTAAGGTGATAATACCTCCAAGAAAGTTACCTCCATAGATAAAGATAAGGTGACTTCTGCAGTAATAGATCAGTTATTTTGACTGATAAAGTTGGACAAGGATAAAAAAGTACTTCGAATATATTGTCCCTAAATGTAATCAGTTTCAAAAAAAAAGTACTTCGAATATTTGAAGTGCTTATGATCCATGTTATGTATAGAGCCAACTTCGAGTAATGGTCCAAACTTAAGGGACAATGTTGGACTTTTTCACCCAAAATCTTATCTTTTAAACTCTTTCTACACACATTTCAAGTTCTTTTACTCTTCTTCAATTCAACAATAGCTTCTTGAAAACTTTAATGGCTTAATCTTTCGCTGTCAAGCTACGCCATCCAAATTGTGAGGGGAATGGCTCTTGAGTACTATCTTTTGCATCAAAAGTCTGCTGAATCACAAGGATGAAAAAATGAAAGACAATTATCTCTTGCAACTACTAGCAGTATGCAGAAGTAAAGGCAAAGTAAATGTAAGTGGTTCAGTCACCCCAAAATACGAGCTCAAACCTCAAACAATGAAACAAATGACAAAATCATAAAGCTGCATTAATGGTGATAGTCACAATACCTCACAGAACTGATAGTAGCTTCCACAAAATCATTTTAAGATACATAAGATTTATGTGCAAGTACACATTCTTATAGTAAGAAGATCAAACAGAAAGGTTACAAAGAGAGTAAGAAGCATAGTGTTACATGATAATAGCTTCGACATGATCAAACTAAATATAAGTGAAAATAAATTGTAGTAACAACAAATGAAGATAAGCAGCCAACTTGGTTACATATGTGAATTAAGTCCATAGCTAATGAATTATTTTGGATGAGTATAATCCAATGGAGCTTCATCACAGGAGACTATTAAACACATCTGAAGAACACAAGTACAGTTAAATGGTAAAAAGAAAGGTTGTTTGAATAAACCTCGTTACAAAAGCTTCTCTGTTAGCCTGATCATGAATGAATTGACAGCTACTGCATCCAAAACTATCCATGATGATTCAAATAGTTCATGAAAGAATTCAGCTCCTGTCTCTTCAGCTGAACTTCTAAATGCAAGCCCAAATGCATTTCCTTGGACTGCACCAAGCCGTGGCTTCCCACATATTGCTACAATCAACACTTTACTTCGTTCCTGGGTGTAGCAAATGCAGATCAATGGTTTCATCCTTGCTCCTTTCTCACGTAAAGCATCCATCAGAAAGTAACCAAATTTAGTTAAAGCCTGAGGATGACACAGGAGCTTTGCATCTGCCGAGTCTTCAAGCTTCACCCACCTAAATTTACTCCCACTTCTTATAGAACCTTTCTTGGTAATTGCTGCACTCCCTTGTCTAAGGATTGCCCTTTGAACCTTGATAGCTTGTCGCATTCCAGTTTCCAACTTGTCAAGCTTGGTCAAGGATAATGCATCATAAGCCTCCCCAAACTGTTTGGAGGCACATGATCCATCTGACTCTACAAATGACTCTAGAAGTGCAGTAACCCCATACACCACATCAGCTGCTGAAACTTTTGAACTATACCCGTGGAGAAGCAAGAAACCTCTATAATAGAAATCAGTGAGGCCAAATTCCGGCAAATATTGTTCAAACATGTCCTTCATTCTCCTCTTGATCTCAATGCTCATGTACTGAAACTTTTGTTTGCATTCCTCACGTGCAAAACCCATTCGACCTAAAAGAAGCTGCATCTTCTTAATCCCAGTGTCACTCCATGTCTTCATTTTAGTTGCAATGTACGATGAACACAACATCGAATCAAACAAGTTCCACTCTTGTAACAACATCAGCCTTGGTTCATACTCATATGCAATCCTTGAAGAATTTGGTGCTGTGACCTTTGTCCCATCCTTGAGAGTAACTGAGGTGATAGAGTCTAAATTGCCTGAACTATTGATATGCTGTTCTAGCTCCATTACCCCAGCCTGATACCGCTCATCAGTTAATCTCTCATGAACAAACTGATCAGTTAAAGCTACACAGGCCAACCAAAGCAACGCATTAGTATTCTTTCTCAAAAAATGGGATAGTTCATACATCAAACAACCAGATGGCTTCCCATGAAAGTTACCCATGTAATAGTATTCCCTCTTCAATTTCCCAAAAAGCTTAACAGGGTCACCCTCATTTTCCACAGAAACCCTCCTCTTCTTCCTCATCCCATCCCCATCTTCCTCCTCACTCTCACTATCATTTTCATCTTCACTATCAGATTCCTCTTCAAACTCATCGTCACTGTTCAAATCACTAACATTTGCCAAAGCAGAAACATCAAAATCATACGCTAAATCAGCCTGCTGCTCATCATCCCTAGTGTATAACACAATAACCCTATCATTCTGGTCACTCAAATTATGCAAGTGTATAGGTCTATGACTATCCACTACAAAAACACGTGCTAAGGGACCAACTTGTAGAATCTTCTTAAGATCCCTTTGACACCCCCAATTAATCAGCAAAATTGTAATTGGCTCATCAGCAGCTGCCCCTAGATTATCCCCAGTATACTTATAAATCTCTTTAAAACTGGAAACTGGGTAACAAGCATATCTAACAGAATCAGATTCAAGAACATGTCCTATTATCCTGAGAGCGCAGAGTGAATCTACATCAGAAGTTGAGGGGAAAACTAGCAGCGGTGACGTAGAAGCTGAAGCTAGAGCTGAATCCCGCAACCGAGTGTAAAATGATTCAATACTTTGCTCTCTCACCATAACTTCACCAAACTAGTTACAAAAACAATTCAAGAATATACAAATTTCTAGCCAGCGACACAGCTTAAATCGCATGAAACAAAATCTATCAGATCTGGAATTATTTGGATGACTAATGACTGATGTGGTTTTGCTGTTATGGTGAAAGAAAATTGGAAAAGGAAGATAAGGAAGGGTCTATTCCTGAATTGAAGAGCAAATTAGGGTTTGGAAGAAATACCTGAAAATGATATTGAGTTCTGCCATTAATGGTGAGCAGAGAGAGATGAAGGAACAGCGGAAGTATAGGAGGGAGAAAGAAATTGAAAGTACTGAAATTGGCATTATACAATTGCTTTGAATTTCGAATTTTGGAGGAGCGCCAAATTATGGCGGCGAATTTGAGTTTTTTTCGCTCGCTTAAAACTTACTTTCCTTTGTTTTTGACTTGACCTGCTTAACTCATGTGACTCTCTTTGCGTTAGCTGTTTTTTATATCTTTTCCTTTTGGGCTAATCGTAGATGCCACCCTAGAGTTTTGCTACCATGCATACTTCTCCAATATTTTATGTTAATCTCATTAGTCATTTCTTAACAATCTACTAGCCCTTGGGGATCCAAAATCTCAATTTTATAGGGCGTTTGGATTGACTCTAAAATTGGTTAAACTTATTTTTAGGTTAGTTTTGGACTTTTGGAAGTATTTGACAAATTTAATAAAATAACTTTAAATAAGTTAGAAAGTGTTTGATAAGATCAAAAATAACTTAAAATAGTTTAAAATGACATAAAATAAGTTAAAATAAAAAGTAGGTCTCCTCTCATTTTTATTTTTTGACTTAAATGTCATTTAAATTTGACTTTTTAGTTTTGACTTAAAAACGACTTTTTTAAGTCAATCCAAACAGAGTCTTAGCTTGTGTATTTTTTATCCGAGGATGAGCCTTTGTTTTTAGGCTAATGTGGATCTTCTTAGTAGTTCTTGTCCATCTTCCGAATCATGCGACTATTTTTTCTTTTGGTTAGTTTTTGATAATCGGTTAGAGTGGCTTGTTTAGAAGTTTTTGTACGATAACTCTTGGTGGATTATTTTAATGTTGATTTATTTATGTGTTTAATTGAAGTATTCGTTTTTATTTATAAATTTAGTTGAATTTAAATATTGTTTCATTTTTCGATTGTCTTAGATTGGCTAAGTCTTGGTTTCGATGAATCTCGCATCGGAAGGATAGTGTGAGTGTCACTCACGGTTATTTAAATTCTGACAAAAACACATTTCAAAATAATGGGTTGTACAAAAATACTTTAAAAAAAACACATTTCAATATAATGGGTTGTGACAAAAACACTTTTGAGAAAAACACATTTCAAAATAATGGGTTGTAACAAAAGTACTTTTGAGAAAATACATTTCAAAATAAATTGATTTTATAAGTTTGACCATATATATTGTAGAAACAAATGAGATGAAAAGTTATAAATTGGGATGCCAACCTATGAAATATTATTGATCTTGACTTTATAAGCTTCTTCATATTATTATTTTCAACTTATAAGCACTTTTTATAATTTATTTGACCTAACTTCTAAAATTAACTTATTTTGAAAAGTAAATGACAATAAAGATGATCACAAAATTTATTTTAAATTTACCCTAGACACGACATCCTTGGATATAGAAAGTATGTGTAATTCTCCTAAATAGAAAAGAACCATCATAAGTTAAATAATCGGGATTTACAACAACTTTTTAACACTTGATAAATATTTGAATTTTACTAAAAAGCACAGGAATCAACTTCAAATTCATGGATAATTAGATACTTCACACCTCATAATTCAAAATGCAGAATTATTTTTGAGAAGAAGAAAGTAATAGTTGAAAAGTAATCAAATACTATTATAAGCATTTGCATTGCACACACAAAATTGAGAAAACAATAAAAATCTGCAAGCAGTTAAGCACTGTCTGTAACATACAAATAGAAGTACAAGAAAGAGACTACAAGTTGACAATACAATTGCAGAATTCTGTGGGAACACAGTACAAATGAATTACTCTAATATATTGCACAAGTAATTTGTTGAAATATTTACACATCCCTTGGCTGTTTCAGAATAAAATCAAGGTCCTCCCTTGCATAATTACCAGGGACAACAACACCACTTCTGCAGAACAAAGACACGAAAATAAGAACCATTAGCTAAACAAATAAGAGGCAAATATCAGGACTTAGAGTCACTAGATTGAGAATGAATCGAGTACAATTCAATTTATTTGTCGATATACGTACAAAATTGTAAGTCAAAAAAAGATAAGTTATGTTTGAACCTATAGAAGTTGTCCTAAGATCCGACTCTAGATCGAATATAATGCAGGGGAAGTGATTTACTGTACCATTTGCTTTTCCTCTGAGTTATGCTTTTGTGTGTTGTTAGATGTTCTACTAGGTGTCCCCGATGGATTTCCTTGCTTTTCCTCTCGCACCTTGTTGAAAATGTGTGTGTAGTTATCAGCAGATTGAGGATCATTCTCGTCCCACTCCCCGAATCTTGGAACTGCAGCTCCTCTATCAGACTGCTGGAAGACAGATCGAAAAAAACCACTTTAAGTAAGAATTCATATCTCAAATTAATGGAATCAACAAACTAAATTCATGTCAGGTCAACCTCAACAGCTTGTGCATTAAAGTTGTATAAGAATTTATATGCTTCTTGAAAGCAGTAAGCCTTCAAAACAATGACAATTTTGTGTGGATTATCACCCTTCTTAGAAACAACAACTAAGTTATCAATTTTACCTCAAAAGTAATTTAAGATCCAACCTTCAAATTGGAGTACTTAGTTTCTAGCTGAGTGACTATATATTATCTAAGAAATACAGTGTAAAAACTTGTGATTTAACCAATATACGCTAACATCGCAATGCCCTTTTTTCACTACTCCTCATTAGTGTATCTAACATTGCATTATTTTCCAAGCTACTAATTCCACTAATTATAGACAATTACTCATATTGTCTTTTCGAGGACCTGACAATATAAAAGTTGTTTCACACTATCAAGAAGTTAAACTCAAAGCATATATGATGTCATCAGATCAAGTAGGCTATATTTCATCTAAGGGATATAACATAGGAGTTGGAGTCTAAGTATAAGCTGACATTGAAAACGTACCAACCAAATATGATGTGTAGACATAACTATAGTCAAAGGCAAAGAATAAGCAAGTGAGATGCAACATGATACTCTAATATGAAAGAGAATATATAGGGTGAAAACGTACGTTCTCTTGCTTAACTTTGGACCTTCCAGGAGTACCGTGACTACTATCATAAGAATTATTGTTCTTTCCTTCCCAAGCAGGAGATGCAACACCTCTTCCAGCATTATTGACCTTTGCCTGGTAATGTGGATGCAGCGGTGATTTATCAAAGCTATGTTCAGATCCTATACTTTGTCTGCCAGTTTGACCAGAATTTGATCCACGACCACGTTGATGAGATGGTTCATTGGCACCTTTCCTTCCCATATTCTCATTACGTGCTGGAGAATTAGCATACTGTCTAAATTCACCATCCTCTTTACTTAGTCTATGGTCCCGCGTTTGCCTAGCTGGTCCACCGCGCCCAATTGGCGGTTCCTCTGTTTGTCTTTTAGGCTTGGGATGAGGGGCAACTTCAGGTGGTGGAGCAGTATTAGGAAACATATCTGGATTCTCTTCGGGATCATTGGGATTCATGATCTTTCCAGTACCACGAGTTTGCCTTGCTTTTTCAAAATACACAGTATAGGGCGTGTTATCGTCATTTTCCCAATTGCCGAACTTTGGGACATTTGGACGCTGCAGAAACAGTTGGAGGAAATTTCAACATAGTTCTTGATTGCAGATTTCTGGTATTGATCATAACACAAGCAAGATATTCATGAAGCGTTGACATTGATAAGAAATTGAGTTTGAGCTCTTCGAAGAAGAATGTAAGATCACTATACCAAAAAATGATCTTTAGCGGTAATTAATTAATTAATGACAATAGCTTAATAGTTACTAAAAAATAATGGCAATTATGCTCTTTGTAAATGTGCATATTGAATCTAATGTCGTGAATCTAACTCGTCAAGAACTCCATCTCCTTATTATAAGTACTTTTCAGTTTTCAACATATGAGATTTCGAATTTATAAATGAGGGACAAGTAACAAGGAATAGTAGTCGTGCGCTAACCACTGATTGAAGACCAAACTGAAACGAAACATTGAGAAATAAAGGGGAAAACTAACATATAACATTGCAAAATCTACAGAAGTTAAAAGAATACCAAGTGAATTTTTTGACATAAAAGAGCTAGAGTTTCACCATTGAAGCAAAAAGCCAGCAAATTAACTAGGGACTTAGTATTAAAATCTCAAACTCTTGATTTATTTGGAAACTTGCTACAGTCACATCAGATAAACTCACTAGCACTCCTGGTATATATAAACTCATCTTTATTTTTGATTGATGGATTTCCAAATTGGAGCCTAGCTAAAAATTGTGTGTAAATCTACTACCACTTCACTATAGTCTATGAGTATTCAAACACCGGAATTATTGCTCTTTATTGCCACTAGTTTTCAAATTCAATCAGGTGAAACTCATAGCTTATATGTTTGGCGGATTTTTTCATGGGAGCCGTGCACATCTTACGAAATTGTACATGTGACCAAAAAAAATTCGACAAAATGGTTACATGATGTATATGTAATGTATCAATATTGAATAAATAATATATAATCATGTATATATACTGTATAACTATGTATTAAAAATGTATATACATCCATATTTGTTGTTTATACACACATTTTTACATTGCATAAGGTATTGATGTGAGGCCTAAGTTAAGGCAGGGAGTTAAAGTGTATAATGCTTATTATATCGATTCACCTAAGATCTATTAATAGCTGTTCTTTTTATTTATTAGTTTTCTGTTCAATGTCTATAGAATAATTAATGAGTATGCAAATTACTATTATTAACTCATCGGTGAAATTAATTAGATCCAAGGACTTGAATAAAACTAAGAAAGAAAAACAGATGAGGGTGTGTATGGTATAAAGAAAAATATTTAAAGCAAAATCAATTGCCTTCACATCTCTCCCAGAGGTGGAGCCAGAATAAAGAGTTTAGGGTTTTAAATTTCTAAATTTCCTTTAGAACCGTCAATTAATTTTGTTAGGGGTTCACAAATTAATATACATATATATTTAATTAATTTTCTAATACAAATACATGATCTACGAAAAAACTACTGAGTTCGTCCGAACCCATGAACCCCACCTAGCTTCGCCTTTGTCTCTCACTAGTTGATGGTAAAATTGTTGATTCAATTGATGAAATGGAAACTTAACTAAGCGCTAGTAATTTATCTTTGGCTACTTTTGCTTCCTTTCTCATTAAATTTGTGTGATTAATTATTTTGAAGAATTGGATCAAAAGGCAAAGTCCCAGCGAAATGCACTTCGCTTGAAACAATAATGACCATTTGATGATTGAATTATTTTGATAATGAATTTTAACTGATCAATAGACGTTTTGTCTAATTTTCTCCTCCTTTCCCCCAACTATATAAGTGACTCTTAACATCAAGTACCACCTTAGTGTATTAGCAATTCATTTCTTAATTCACTAGACACTAATCAAGCACCGACGGATCTAGAGGGATAGCGAGGGGGTCATCCGAACTTTCTAGATACTAAAAAATTACACGATATATATAAGGTACTTTTAATTTTTTTCTATGTATATATATAGATTGATTTTGAACTGTCTCAACATAAGATAATTAGATGTTGGCTTAATGATTGAGGAGTTCAAAATTCACCCTGAGGTTCCAAGTCTCAAGCACTACATTTTTATTTTTCAAACTCTTAGTAAAATCTTGGATCCGCAAGTTTAACCTCCAATATTGACTATCAAAATCATAAAACAAAATTGAAGCAAAAGCAGAAAACAACATATATAATGAATAGAAACAGATGAAAGAAGACGGCCGGGCCCTAAGTAAATAAAAAGACCAACTCCCTAGTGAAATGTTACCTACCACACCAATCAACATAACTCCACATTAAATACATGATCATTTTTGTAGCTTCAAACTCAAATTTTATTTTGAATAGACTTAATCATATATAATATGTCTCACTTAATTAGGTGAATTTAGAGAAAAGTAAATGATATTTAGTTGTAAAACTTTTGAAATAGATTCAATATGCTACAACAACAACAAAAAAATCATGATGATGTACTAATAAAAGAAGAAAAGTAGATAATGATTTGAGAGATGAACAACAAAATTAGAAAGGGAGAAGAAGAAATAAAAACCGTACAGCCATTGTGGTTCACCAAATGAAT
Organism: Solanum pinnatisectum; assembly: GCA_035578085.1. Taxonomy (NCBI): domain Eukaryota; kingdom Viridiplantae; phylum Streptophyta; class Magnoliopsida; order Solanales; family Solanaceae; genus Solanum; species Solanum pinnatisectum. Next base: position 35,867,043 of record CM069084.1, on the reverse strand, counting down.
AATCAGCCTCCAGAGAGAAAAAGAGGTGGAGATGAGAATTAAAGAAGAAATTGTTAGCTACTACTAATAATTATAATGAAAGAGAGGTTCATCAACCATTGACCGGCGCCACCGGTAATGTTTTGACTATTCTTCTCTTACGTACTCTTCCCCTCTTACTACCCTACCTCATGCACTTACCGCACCTTTTTAAACTTTTTTCCATTCCTCTTGAATGTTTATATAAATAGAATGTCAATAATATATATATTCACGGGTGAAGGCGGGTGTACAAAATCGAACCACAAATCGAATCAAACCGTAAATTGAGTCAAACCCGTTACTTTAGTGACCTTATAATCGAGCTAGCCCAGATTTCTAGCTCCATTTGGCCTCTATTTTTCATTTTTGTCCCACTTCTATTTTCCATCCAAAAAGAAAACGTATTGACCAACTCATTCCACATATTTGGCTTTCCTGTCCATACAAACACCCTACCCCTTAATTATATGTTGTCTCAACATTTTATTCCTATATATTGCTACGAAAAAAAATGGGTGTCACTAATTTAGAAGATAATGTGTTATTCCATACAATCTTAAATGTCCAAATGATGGTTTAATATGTTACAAAAACTGATATTGAGGAGGAAGAAAGACTTAGACAAATTACCGATATCAATATTGTCCGTATACGTACTTTTTAATACAAGATAGTAATTTTTTTCAGGATAAAACCAAATTAAATAACTAAACTTTTTGAGAAGACTTATTTAGTTTATAGAAGTTTAGTAATCAAGAAAAGTCATTCTTTTTTAAGAATAATATAAATAATACAATCTATTAAACTTTAGTATTAAAAGAAGAAGAAAAAAGAAAAGAGGAGGTTAGGTCAAACAAAGTCGAAACACGTTTTCGAAGACAAGAAATGGCATTTGGTAGGTTATCAAGCTGAGCTGACTAGTCTTTCCCAATTATATATACTCCATCAGTTTCTCCCAATTATATATGTTCCATCAGTTTCTTTTTAGTTGTCGTATTTTATTTTTGAGAGTTAATTGACTAATTTTCAAAGTTATATTAGATCACATTAATTCAATATTTTAAAATAGAATTTTAGATATTTTAAAACTATACGAAAAATACTATAAATTACAACTTTTTTCATATGATGAAAGAAACAATCTTAAAATATTAGTCAAAATTCATACGGTTTGACTCTTAAAAATAAGATTGTGACAATTAAAATGAATGGGATAAAATATACTCCCTCCATTTCACAAAGAATGACCTAATTGGACTTGATACGAAGTTTAAGAAAATAAGAAAGACTTTTGAATCTTGTGGTCCTAAATTAAAGTTATGTCAAATGTACAAAATTGCCCTTTAATTTTGTGGCCTTAAACATGTCACGTAGAAAGCTGAAATTAAAATGTTACAAAAAAAAAGAAAGAGGTCATTGTTTTTTAAATAGACTAAAAGGAAAAAAGGTCATTCCTTTTAAAACGGGAGAGTAATATTTTTCCTAAAATAGAAGCAGCAGCTGTCTATAAAAAGTAGAGGAAGGCTGAAGAACAACCGAGTCACTAAAGGCTAAGGCTTGGTCTTGAGTAACGCGTGACCATCTCCGCTCCATTGACTTCGTCGTTCAATTACACGACCCTATCACTTTCTAACACAACTTGACTAGTAATATATTTGCATATTGACACATTATAATAGTGTCTTATATGTATGCCTCTTATTTTTATTTTTTTTAAATAAAAAATCAAATATTTCATCAGCTATTAGAAATGACTCATTCACCTCATTCGTTGTGGGTATTTACCTTGATTTTCAAGCATAATAGGTTTTTATTTTTCTAAAAGAAAAACACAAAGTCTTCATATTTGACTAGTCATTTTTCTTATAAGAAAATGTTTATTATTCTATAAATAGAGGTTCATTCTTTTTAACTTGGTAACATTCACAATGAAGTCCTAGAGCTTTGAAAGTTTTATTTAGGGGGGGAATTATTGGGACACAAATGATATATTATCACTTAGGTGAACCTTTTTTATTATCAATGAATTATGTGACACTACTAAAAAATTGTCAAAAAATGACGACCAAAAGCGACGGATTGGGTCGCTTTTCTTGTCAAAATTGACGAAAAAGCGATGCAGTCACTTCCGTCGCTTTTTAGCCCGATGCTTTTCAAAAAGCGACGGACTGCGTCGCTAAATAGCGACGGATAGCGTCCCAAAAAGCGAAGGATAGCGTCGCTTTTTGACTATTTTTTTAATAAAAGTGACGGAGTCCGTCGCTTTATTTTAATTTTAATTTTTTTATTTCTATTAGGCGACGCAGTCTGTCGCTTTTCTGGAAATTTTATTTTTGAAAATCCGAGAAAAGCGACGGAGAAAACGACGTTGCCCGTTGCTTTTCTGGGATTTTTAAAAAAATAAAACCCAAAAAAGCGACGGAAAAAACCACGCTGTCCATCGCTTTTCCTGCAATATTTTTGACAGCTGAAACTAACAGTTTCTGCTGCACACCTGCAAATACAATTCAATTCAATTTTACACTATTCAGTCCAATAAAATACACATAATTATAAACAATCTAAACAAAACATAAAACAACAAAGTTAAAATAACATTCAAAAGTATCTAAATCATAAATTAAACAATTATAAAGTCTTTCAAAATTCATTTCAAAAAGTTCATAAATGTCCAGAGATCTAAACTAGGGAATGAGATCTACATAATCATCCTCATCGCTCACGTCGTCAGTGTCATCGGGAGCCGAAGTAGTAGGTCAACGAGCAAGGTTCATCACTTGTTCTTTGATTTGCTGAACGGTCTCACTCATGCTTTCTTGTTTAGCTACTCTTCTCCGCTCCGACTCTGCTAGTGCCGCTGTAAGTTTAGCTATTTGATTCGACATAGCGGCAATTTGAACACCGTCAAGTGCCTCGGCTTGACGTGATGATCTAATACCTTCTAAGTCTGACTGGAGTCGTCTAATATCATTTAGAGAGACTAGACCATAGCGTCTACCCTTGTGTGTCCCCCCTACCACTTTTTCTTTCCAAATATGGGTGGATAGTTCAGGTGTCAATTGGACCAAACTATCTAGATTCTCAGCAACGTACTGATGAAAGTCATTCTGCATATTAATTATAAAAATTGACATCAATATATATACATATCATATATTCACTATTAATATATATTATTCATATTAAATAACTTACAAAAGTTCATTCAGCCCTTTCCTCCACCCACACATCCAGATCCGACTCATTTTCTTTCTTCTTGACATGAGTCTTCTTAAAAACCTTTGGTTCAATGTGAGTGCATCCCAATTATTTTTCCTATAAATAAAAACTGAAATTTGTAATGATATGTATGAATCAACTAATTATTTATTTAAAAGTTTGAATAAGAAAATTTCCATCTCTCGTGCAATTGTTCCAACTGTCTTTGCACCTCCGGTGTGCAACAAGCCACCTTTAAGACTGCCTCTAGCCTTTTTGGCTTGATCTGATATTGCCTTAAACTTGTTTGTGTTCCAATACTGACCCAATTCATCAAAAACATGAGGCAACATCCAACCGGGACGTTCACCACTATCCCGAACTTTCTTTAGCCAGCTAGACAGTCTGGTGGATGCCTTCCTCTCAAATGTGGTCCCAATGACCAAATTGTACCTCGACTCCCAAGTACATATAGTCTGAAAAAAAATTGAATAACGTTAATTAGATCGATAGTAAAAAAAAAGTAAAGTAAACTAAACTTAACTAAAAAAAATATACCTTAAAGTTATTAAACATCGCCTGGCGTATACTGTTTGGAATCTCGCTCCAAGAGTAATACGCCTATGTATAGAGTCTTCTAACACAGTCTTTTAAAGCCCGGGCAGCATCCTTTGTAGGATGTCACCTGCAAAACACATAATAAATATGTTAGTTCATGAATAATATATTAAAGTATAAGAAATAAATAAAATAAACTAACAAATAGATAACAAAACAAACTTACGATGATCCATCCGGCTCAATCATGACTCTACCAAGTCCTTAGTATTGACTTAATTCCAACAACTAAATCCACCAACTAAATCACATTATTTATTTTAACTTATTTAAACAACATAACAACTTTAACTAGTTTAGTTTTGACTTAATGCAACAACTAAATCCACCAACTAAACCACATTATTTATTTTACCTTATTTAAACAACTTAACAACTTTTTAACTTGAACTAGTTTAGTTTTGAATTAATTCCAACAACTAAATTCATCAACAAAACCACATTATCTATTTTAACTTATTTAACCAACTTAACAACTTTATAACTTTAACAACTTAACAATTTTTTAAAGCTAAGCGTCAACACTAGATGGAACAAATCGATCTTGCAAGAAAATCAATTTTGTCATCAATAGGATCAACTAGTGTTGGTACTTATGCTTAACCAACACTCGATGGACACAAAAAAATTATCACAAAATTAAAGCTAAGTATTAATTCTAGATGGACACAAACACATTATTGAAAACATGCAATTGTACTTGAACTTAAGAAACTTAGAAGCACCAACCTTATCTCCAACTTTGTGATAGAAGCAATATAGTCTTGTATCAACTTTTTTGGATGTTGAGCTTCCTCAGTTGCCTAGCTCGAAAAGTTCTTAAATTAGTTAAATATAAACTTCAAATCCAAGAATATTAGTTATATAATATATATATATATTCAAGTTTTAATAAGTTCAAGTTTCAATTCAAGTTCATATCTAATTTCTAAACTTAATTAGTTATATATTCAAGCTAATTAGTTCCAACTACCCCATTCTAATTTCAAGTTCATATTCCTAATTAAGTTCAATTTATAGTAAATTCAAGTTCTAATTAATTATAAGTTCTAATTAAGTTGTAATTCAAATCCCTAAAATTCCAAGCTCAAACTAGCTAGCTAGTGTCCCAAATTCAAACTATTAATTAGTCCTTAAATATCAAATATAATTCAAACTATTAGTCCTAAATTCCAAATTCAAACTAGTCTTAAAATCACAAATTGGAAGTACTCCTAGAATTCAAAAATCAAACTATAGTGCTAAATCTCAAATTCAAACTATTAGTAGTCCTAAAATCTCAATAATAATTCAAACTAGTCCTAAATTCAAAATTCAAACTAGTCTTAAAATCACAAATTCAAACTAGTCCTAAAATCCCAAAATCTAACTATTGCTAAAATCCTAAATTCAAACTAGCTAGCTATTCCTAATCCCAAATTCAAACTATTAGTCCTAAAATCTCAATAATAGTTCAAACTAACTCAAATAATACCCAAATTCAAACAACTCCTTAAATACCCTAATTCAATCTAATCTTACATGCAATTCCAAAATCAAACTAATTAACTCAAGAAATACCAAATTTCAAACAAATCCTAAGATACCCTAATTCAAACTAACCCTAACATTAAAATTTTCAATTCACAATCAACAAACACAAACTAACAATCAAATAATCCCTAATTCAAACTAACAATCAAAAACCCTAAATCATTTACTTACTAACTAACAATCAATAAAAAGCTAATTCAATACACTAATTAACAAATTCAATACTCAAATTGAAAGAAATTAAAAATAATATTATGAAACCCTAACCTTGAATTAAAGGAGAAGGGCAGTGGGTCGGGATGGAGGCGACGCTGGTCGGTGTGACCTCGATCTACTGCTGGTGCGACTTGCCGCGGCTTGACCTCAATATGTTGCTACGCGCGACCTGCCGCCGCTACTGCGATGGTGGCGTGGCGCCGGTCAGGGATGGGTGGGGATCGATGATGGGCGGGGATGAGAGAGGAGTGAGAGAGGTTGATTTTATTAATTAAAATTATATATATATATATATATATATATATATATATATATATATATATATATATATAAACTGATTTAAATAAACTGGCTTGGAATAAACTCGATATTATAAAGATTAATGTAAAGACTTATTGTTCAAAATATTGTGTAAATCCTACTCATTACTCCCTCTTCTCATTTGATTTTATCATGTTTATCTATGATGTAATTCCCTAATTTTCCCATTTTTACTTTTTTTTTTATCTTATCCCGTTCATCTCTTTCCCTTAATCTTTATTCTTAACAACTTCATCTTTAGCCCCACCCTGGATATAAATCTGGCAACAAATTCGTCCTTTGTTTTTAAGCGGACTATCAAGGCCAACCATCCTAGGAATTTACAGGCTAATCCATAGTCATTGTCAAGAAATTAAGAGGCTAACCATATACTAAGGATAATCTTTTTTCATATTTACAGTACTTTACATAATACCAATAAGCAAATAATAACAATATAGAAAGATAAAGTATAACATATTTTTTAGGGAATTTTGGGAAATTAACAACATAAGACTTACATGATAAATTAAGAGAGGTTTCCCTTTGGGGAACCCCTGAGGAACTTTGAAAAACTTGATAACTTAGAACTCAAAACACACTTATTTTATTTTTATTATACAAACTTTGATTTACAACAGAGGATTTTGGAACATGAAGAAAGAGAGGTTTTTTTTTTTTTTTTTAAGTATTACTCTCTAATTTTTTCGCTCTATTTTTCTACTTACTTCGTCCACTCTTATATAGGCAAAGAGAAACTAAAAGAACGGTTGTAAAACACTCTACGTGGCCCCTATTATTGATGGCCGACATGTTGATAAGATTCCTTTAATAATACAAGTCGGGTGCTCATTGGGCCCCATCGTCACATGTATTATTAATGTCATCTTTTGGACTTTTAGATGCGTGTTATCAACAATTTTTCCCTCTTTTGGAGGGTAGTGATAAAGTGGCAACACTCATTTATTATTACAAGACCTTAGTGCGCATCCCCACCTTACACTCCTAATAATTTATATCCAACTCTTGCCACGTTGCATCTTATCTTCTTTCCATGTTGCATCTTGTCTTTGTCTTTGTGTGTATCTTGTCTCTAAGTGTCTAAATTATGTAAGGCTATAGTATCGAAACTCATGCCCGAATCATCATCTGCATAAGGATCTTGCGTGTCTTGAATGTTATTTTCATCTGAACTTTCATGACTGTGATTATTGTCTTCTGAGTTTGGAGTTGACCTTTCATTGCTAGGACTGGGCTTGTCTTTGTTAATAACATGTTTATCTTGACTTTGGCTTTGAAAGAATCTTTCTAGAGTCTATTTAATTATATTTTCTATTTTTTCATTTTTTTTCATTTTTAAGGCTGCTATTTTTCTTAATGAGTCTTTTTGAAAAGATTTAGGTAATCTTCTTCGTGAGGAAGAAGACTCCTCTTCTTCACTTTTTGGCAAAGTGACAGCCTTCAACGGGTTTGATAAGTCTTTACCAGCCACCGTTTGAACCGGACTAGCTGTATCTCTCTCTGATACAGTAGAGTTCTTAGCATTCAGAGGGGAATGCACACCCGTTTCATCCATTTTTAAGTGAGATGGAGAACTTATGTCTTTCTTCTGAGTACTATCTGTTCTTGGAGAGTATAAGCACTGAAATGTTTCTAGTTGTTTCACAAGTCTCATATTTTCTTGAATAAGGATTTCATTTTTAGCATTGAGTCTCTTGAAACCCTCAGTCATGGACGAACAATAGTCACATAATATTATTTTATCTGAGTCTTTTTGGATATTGTATTGAGGTATTTGGGTTGGGCTTTGTCTAAGGGCTGGTGAAATATAATAATTAGGACCAAGTATTCCTCTGGCATAGTCTAAAGCTTCTGTGAAATTATTAAAACCTTTAAAGAGCTGATTTTTTTACCCCATTTATAGAATCAACTACTTCTAACCAAGTTTGGAAAATACCTTTGATTTTGCCATGTATGACTACATAATATTTAAATTTATTATCTTTATTTTTGTTTGAAAAGTATTGGCATAAAGCATTAGCAGCAACAATAAAATACTTAGTGTCTTGTTTATTATATGCAATCCATAAGTTATCGACTAAACATCTGTGTGGCTTTTCTAAAGTGCAGTCTGGAATTACTCTAAAAGATAAATTACTCTTGGGATATGAAATTAAGTTATACTTACCAAAATAAATTCTTTCCATTGCATTGTCTGTTGTACTTAGTGGTCTGAAATTTTGTCTTCCTAATAATGTTTGAGCATAAGTATCTGGCTGGGCGATGCTCTTGCCTTTGTTTGCTGGGTGTTGGCCAGTTGGTCTCATACTTGGTCTCATACTGAAATAGAAATTCGTTAGTTTTTAATTGTAGTCTACTTAGTTTATCTGCTAACTCATTATCTTTCCCTTTAACTTATTCAAAGACAATATTATTATATATGGATATTATATCTATAAAATTTAACCATCTTCTTTTACTGCTAGCTTTACTATTTATTTTTTCGTGGAATTTAACTATTGCTTCACAGTCTGTTCTAACTAATACTTCCTGTTTGTTTAAGATATATAATTTAAAGCTATTAAATCCATATATTACAGCTAACACTTCTGCATCTATACTACTCATATTGCCTTTTTCTTTGTATTGTCCACTCTGGTAAGCACAATTTTTTCATCATTTTTTGGACTGTATTTATTCGGTCTAGATTTCAAGATAGCACCCCATCCTAATTTACTTCCATCTGTTTGGACTATTAAGTAATCGGTTTCTAAAGGTATTTGTAATTCGGATATATTTTTAACTTTGTCTTTAATTTGTTGGACTAATTTTATATCTTCTATGTTAAAGTGTTTTTGGCCTTTGTTACCTGTCTTAGCATACAGAGGTCCTGCTATTTTTCCTAAGTCTTGGATAAAGTTTCTAGCATAATTTACTAATCCTAAGAACTTTTGTAGTTCTTTTGTATTATCTAATTTACCTGGCATTTCTAACACCTTTTTTTCTATATATGGTTGTAATTTTACATTTCCTTCTCCTAAAGTTACTCCTAAGAAGTTTCTATGTGTCTTACATAGTTCCATTTTCCTTTTACTAATTATTATTCCGTATTTTACAAATAATCTAAAGACTGTCTGTAGGTGTCCTAAATGTTCTTGGATGTTTTTACTAAATACTAGAATATCATCTACGTATACTAATACGAAGTTCTTGTATTCTCCAAACATATCATCCATTTTTCTTTGGAAGATAGGCGGAGCTGTTTTTAATCCAAAAGGCATAGCAAGCCATTCAAAATGGCCTTCTGGGCACGTAAAAGCCATCCATTCTATGCTCTCTGGGTGCATTTTAACTTGCCAGTATCCTGACTTACGATCAAATTTACTAAAAATCTTTTTACCATGTATTCTATTAATTAACTCATTTTTATCGGGTAATTTGTATGCATCTGTTCTAGTATTATCATTTAGTCTTTTGTAATTTATTACCATGCGAGCTTTTCCTCGTACTTGTTCACTATGGTTTCTAACCATAAATGCTGCGGATCTATGTCTAGATGTAGATCTTTTTGTTACTTCTAATTTGAGGAGTTCTTTAATCTGTTTAGTGAATTCTTCAGTGTCTTCATTGTTTGCTTCTATTGTTGCTGTTTTTATAGTATATTCTGGATTTATTATGTCTAATTTACACATTATTTTATTACTTCCCCAATGTATTAAGGGTTTTTCTCCTATTATTTCCATTTCGTCTAATATTGCTACCATATTTTCTAAGTCTTTAGGATTGTTTATTTTTCCTATAGTATTTATTCCCTTTTTGAACGTTATAAAATTCTATTTCTATATTTATGAAGGTATAGTCTTTTTCTACATCTTCTAAGTATATACTTTCTGTATAATTTTCTTCTTGTTTTTCTTCATATAGGTTTTTTGAAGAACAACTATCATTATTACCACAGTCATCACAACATGGAGTTACAGTCTTAGTATTTATTTTATTTTCTTTATTTTTAGGTAATTCTTTAGTAGGAATTTTTTGAATTTGTACCGGAGTATAAGTGGTATTTCTGAATAACATTATTCCATCTCTGGAGAATAAACAACTTCCGTTATTTTGTATAAGGAACTGTAATCCTAATACTAAGTTAGTTTTAATATTACGATCTCTTACTAATATCTTATACATATTATATGTTGGTTTATAGAATTCGTTGCAAGTATTTATAAAACTTATTTGTGCTTTTTCTATATACTAGTCGTAAAGATTATAAGTTCCATCCATTTGTATTGCTTGTATAGGTTCATTAAAATTTTTTAGAGTTGATAATAAATTATGTGGCAATATCTTTTTATTAAGGAGGCAGCTAGTACAGCCTGTATCTACTAATGCTAAAGTCTCTATTTCTATATCTTTTGTTTTTATCCTTGCTAGTATTTTGATTGTTCCAAACTTTTTATCTTCATTGCATATAAAACTAGTATTATTTTCTTCTATATTCATTAATTCACTTTCTATTTGATCTAGATGCATCATACTTTGTGACTGTGTATTATCCTCATCTATTTTTTCTTTTCCCTTTTCTAATGTAATTAATCTTTGTTCTAAGTCATTTATTTTTGTTTCTAAAGCTATTAGTATTAGATTAGTAGTTTGGTCTTTTGTTTGAGCTTGTTCTTGATTTTTGTCTACTGTTTGTTTTAATCTATGTTCTATACAACTTATACAGGCTTCCATATAACATTTTTTACATTTTGCTCTATTTATTTTACTAGGATACCATTTACATATATTACATTGGTTACTATCTATTCCTTTTAAGCTTTCGAACTCATGAGTACATTCTTGTGCAATATTCATCATAGTATTTATTAATATATTATCTAGGAAATCTTCATTTCTTTCTGCTCCTATTTCATTAACTAAATTATCATCCTCTGAATCGGATGTGTCTGATTGAGTGTTTCTTTCTGTTGTATCTATGCTTATTACTGAATATATACTTTTTGTGTCTGACATATATTCATCTTCGTTTAATAGGGTTTCTTGAAAATCTTCTATTAATTGAGAATTTCTAGTTTTCATAATATTTCTTTTAGGGCATGTATTTGCTAAGTGTTCTATACTTCCACAAGTATAGCATTCTAATTTATTTTTATAATTCCTATCATTTCTATATTTCCTAACATGTCTATGTCTATTTAAATATGGCTTTCTAGCTGAAGATTTTTGTAATAAATATTTTTTATGTTTATAAGGTTTTTGGTTATAGGCTGTTCTTCTTTTATATTTTCTTATTTTACTCGGTTCTTCATCATAACTTTGGGTAGTGTATATCATTGCCTTGCAAAAATTCATTTCATTTTGTTTTAATTGCTTTTGTATTTGTATATTTATACACTTTTCTGTTAGTATTTCCATTATGTGATTTATTTTTTGTCCTATAGGCCATAAGAGTGTAGGGTTTTGCACCACTCCTTCTCTTTTATACCATCTTTCTTCTATTTCTCTTCCCAAAGCTCCTGGTAATTTATTAAATAATTTTTTACCTAGTTCTTCATTAAATGTATTCCCACTAATAGTACAATAGTAAAAATAATCTTTAAGAAAATTCTTTATGTGCAGCCAGTTGGATATACTTAATTGTTCTAATTTTATTCTTGCATTTCTTTGTAATGCTACTAAGCCACTATTTGGGTCTTCTCCTGTTAATAACACATGTATTTTATTTGTAAAATTATATGGGTTTGGTCCTAGTTCTATTAATCCTTGAAATTCTTGTGGATAGGTTTTGTTTATAAGATTCCCATACTGCTTTACAGGATTTTCCTAAAAAGGTTTCTAAGTATCTATACATAGTCGCAGCGTCTGTTTCTTGATAGTTTTTAATAAAATCTGCTACCACTATTCCTTTCCATAAGTCTATTACTGTATTCCACATTTGTGGATCATGTGCAGCTATGTTTAATATTTTTCATTTATTTCCTCCTTCTTGTAGTCTAATCGGTTTATAGGCATTCTTTTTCCTGCTGGTCTAATATTATCCTTTATTTCTTGGTTAGGTCTAATCCATGGTCGTCTAGGCAAATTACCTGTATTATAACTAACACTTGGGGTTGCAGTAGTTCTTTGGAAAGGGCTAGCACTATGTGAACTAGTCGCTTCATCCATTAGTTCTGTATAACTAGTTAAGGATAAAGTGTCTATTTTCTCTTCATTTATGTATTCTGATTCATGTTGTCTATATGCTAAATTATCATCTCTTTCTTGACATATTCTAAAATGTTCTATTGTTTCCATTATATCCATTTTACCTTTCTTACATCCTCTACACTTAAAAATTGTAATACTATTTTCTTGATATTGTCTTTTTGCTTCTTCTATGGCTTTTTCTACCTCGTACCCTTCTTGTATTAATTCTATATTCATGAATTCTTCTTGTTATGTTTCTATCGTACTCTCTGTTTCATTGTCATCTAAATTTCTTTGACTAGTATAACTATAGTCTGTAAACCTAATTGATGTCTCTCCTTTCGAGCTGGTATACATTAAATGTTGCTCGAGAGCAAATACCTTCGGCTTACTTAATTTATCTAAGTTCTATTCTAATCCAGCGTATTCTTCTGGGTTTATTTTTATTGGTTTGATAAGTTTTATTCCTTTATTACCCATTACTTCTACCACATCGTTTTCTTTAAGCTTGAATTTTGTATTACTACTTAAGGTCATTTTTCCTATGAAACCTACACACATTAATAAGTTATTTCCATTATTCATTTCTTCGTATCCTTTAGTCTAGATTCCTATTTTAATATGTTTCCCAAATTCTTTTAAATTTATTAAAAAGTCTGGGCTAATATAAAATATTCCTCCATTACTAGCTATGTCTACTTCTGTTATTCCTATGATAGATTTTTTAAGATCTGACCAACGATCATCATAAAGAACCATCAGAACTTTAGATCCTAAATTTTTTCTAGTTAGTCCTTTCATTCCTATGACTATTAGTCCCATATGCATTAACATTAATTTAGGATTTTTTATTTTTTTATGAAAGCTGGGTTTACTAAGTTTAAAATTGCAAAGTCTTCTCCTATTGCTGATATCTGTTCTTCTCTATAGTGTCTGTATAATTGATTATCTCTAGAGAAATATTTTACATTATATAATGTTTTTGGATTTAATAATTTTAGTTGATTTTGTTGAAAAATTTGTAGATCTTTATCTATGTCTATAATTTCATTTAATTCTTGATTTTCTTCTATAGTTGATGATCTTCTAGATAATATTCGTGAAATCAAGTTATTCCCTATTCTATTTTCTGAGAAACTTGGTCTGCTTTCTTGGGTTGTTCGTCTATTTGAAAGAAAGTCCATTTTTGAGGTTTTCTAGTTAATTTATGTTTTTCTTGTTTAGGTGTTATTTCTACTTTCTTAAGTTGAGTAATTAATTCATCTATTTCTGTATTTTTATGAATTTGTTCAGGTTGTTTTTCTTTTAATATTTTATCTATTTTTATGTTTAATTCTATTAGTAATGCTATTATTGTATTGTTTTGTTTTAGGATTACTTTGTCTGTTTGGCTAGAGGGAATGTGACTAGAATATCCTACTGGCTCTTGATGGAAGTTGGTTGTATATTCTAATGCTTTTTTATAATTTATATCTTCTTCACTCATGAGAGTGAGATCCTTTCAAGTCTTGTAATTATTTCTTTTAAATGACTAATTTCAGTAGTTATTTTTTCTACTTGTTCTATAATTTTCGTTACTACTTGAGTATTTTTAATTTCTAAATCTTTAGGCTTTTCTATTATAGTTTTTACCATTTTTTTATTTCTATTTTAGCAGGTATTTTTTCCAAATTAAATTTTGTATTTAGATATTGAATTTTTCTATCTATTTCTAGTTCTTGTGCTTTTAAGAAATCGAAATTCTTTTCTAATTTATCTAATATTTTAAATTGTTTATTTTGTACTACTTCTATTGCTTCTAATAGTTTTATTATAATTTTATCTTGTTGTTGAATTTTTTCACTAAGATTTATTGTTAAGTCTATTAAAGTATTATATTGCTTATCTTCAGAGTGTAGTATATGTTCTCCTTCAGGAAAATTACACTTTAAAATATTAGTTTGTGTAATGATCTATATTTTTTCTCCAGGTGTATTCTTAAGTCTAAGTATTCAAGATGTCTTAAAGAATCTATTTTTTCTATCCTAATGTACTTCTAATTAGACAAATTCTTCTATAGTATGTTATCCTATTTTTTGTATATTTTATATCTAATTTAATGTTATTTATTTCTTTAATAAGATTATCTTTATGCTCTACTAATGAATCTATAAGATAGGTATCTTCTATTAATGAATATATTTGATAGGTTCTCGATTTTTCTTTAGCTAATTGTTCTTCTGTCCAATTTAAATAATCTATTAAGACTTTTAAAGTGTTTCTAAGCTCAAATCTATATTGTATTTCTTCGTACAACCAACTATATCACAATCTTATTCTCTTAATATATTCTAGCAGCATCTAATTATCCAAAGTGTATATATTCAAGTCTTTTTTCGTATCTTCTTATTCTTATTTTAGAGTTTTCAATTTGTCATATAGTATAATTTAATTCTCTATTAAGGTATCTTATATTTTGTTTGGATTCTTCCTTTGTTAGTTGTTTTTCCAAAATTATTTGTTGTTCAATTTCTCATTCTGCAGTAACTAGTATGCTTTTATGAATTCTTTCTTCGTGAAGCCACTGATCTAGCTGCCTATATCTTTTAATTAAAGCTTGCATTAACTATCCTAACAAAATTGCTTCCTTTTGTAAGTTTTTGTATATCCAATTTATTCTCTTATCACACCAAATTATATCACTGTTTCGTTACTACTTGAGTATTTTTAATTTCTAAATCTTTAGGCTTTTCTATTATAGTTTTTATCAGTTTTTCTATTTCTATTTTAGTAGGTATTTTTTCCAAATTAAATTTTGTATATACATATATATATATATATATATATATATAATTTAACTACACATCAACAGAAGTTTAATTTAATAAATTTAATTTATCGATCAAGTTAATTTTATAAATTTAAATTATATACCTTCTAATTATATAAATTTAATTTTATTGATCAACAAAAGTTTATCAATATCAAATTTAATATATAATCTCCTTGAATTGATCATAGGTATTTCTTTAATTGATAATGTATTTCATAGCTGAACCACTAGTATATAAGACTTGATTTGTTAAACTATTCGAGGAATATATAATTAATCAACGTATTTCATACTCCGATGAAGTATCCTTTACATGTTATCATAATTAGGAGGTGATCACTACACTTGACATCCATTCAAGATCGAACGTATATAATAATACTATCTTGCATTTCATACTCGAGTGGATTATATGTTAGCTCTTCACCTCTACATCATGAGATGAGATATTAAGTTCATGATTAGACGACGGACTGATAGAATTTGTACATTACTCTAGAAATATAAGTATAATTTTCTCCTAATTCATATCAACGTACGTAGTTTCATACTCTAAATATGGATTATACATATTTTTTTATTTATTCCACGAATTCTAACTTTTTATTTATAAAAGTATACAAAGTTGTTATACTTTTTGAACAATTAATTGTAGGTGTAAATGAAATTTTAGTATTATGCACAATAGTAAAATTATGATTAATAGGAATATTTTAAACAAACCGACCTCCGGATGTAGCTTTTATTAAAAGTAATTAGATTTAATAAAAAATACTGACCTCATGAGGTCGGTATCACATTAAATTTTAAGATAAGTAAAAAGCAATCATGTTAATTAAATAATATTGACATCGGAAGGTCCGTATTTTATATTAAATTATTTTTTAACATATATAAAACCGTCATTCGGAGGACGATTTATTTAAAGTTAATTGAAAAAATTAATTTATTACATACTATTTAAATTTATCGACATCCAGAAGTTGGTATTGTAATTTTTTTTTGTTTTTTATTTTACACAAAACCGTCCTCAGGAAGACGATTTAAATAAAATTAAATCAAAATATTTCTCAAAGCGACGGATAGCGTCTCTATGTCCGTCACTTTTTTTGAAAAAAAGTTTGACCAACATTTTGACCAAAAAGCGACGGACAAAGAGACATTGTCTGTCACTTTTTAAAAATATTTGACCAGATTTTTTGACCAAGGAGCGACGGACATAAAGATGCTGTCCGTCGCTAATTTAAAAAATAATTAAACAATTAAAATTAATAAAAAGCGATGGACGGAGTGACTTTTTTTAAATTAATAAATAATTATTTTTAATAAAAAGCGACGGATTGTGTCGCTATCTATATAAAATAATTAATTATTCATTATATATATATTTGGTGTAAAAATCCGCTCCAAAAAGCGACGGACTAAGCGATGCCGTCTGTCGCTTTTAAAAAATAAAATAAAATAAATTTATTTTAATTAAAAAGCGACGGACGACATCGCTTAGTCCGTCGCTTTTACTTCTGTCATTTTTAGCAGTTTTTTAGTATTGTGAGATTATTTCTCTCAATATTTTATACTCTCATATTTATATAGTGAATTGCTCATCTTCTTTTGTGGATATAAATAGCTCAGTTGACCAAACCACATTAAATGTTTGTCTCTTTTGATATATTACTCATTTATTTTCCTACTCATGATATTTCAAGGTTTGTTTTGCTTGCTTTTGCATGACACGTAATTATTTTCATCACAACACCTATGCCACTATGATTATCAAAAGTGTCCATTCATGCCACTATATATTAACAAAAATCATAGTTGATTTTAAATACTAAGATTAGACACCTGACCTCTAATTAGAAGTTCATGTGACTTTATGGTCCCACCAAATTAAAATCCATTCCAATTAAATTAACAACCCCTGAATTGAACCCGGCCCACTTCCCTTTAATCGAAAACAGACCACCCTCTTTGTTTTCTGTTCCGGTAAATTGAACCAACCAGCAATGTTGATGGCTGCTCTAGTTCACTAAAGCTAGAAGCTCCTTGCCCGAGTTTATATAGTGAAGAAGACAAAGGGGGCTGGCTGGTTTTGAGTTAAAAGTAGGGCTGGCAAGGGGATAGGGTCGGCTCGCCTCGGCCCATGACTGGCTCGAGACCCGTCTCGCCGGACTCGATCCCGTATGATTTCACAGGTTGGAGGGACTTCGGGATAGGGGACCAGTTAGGGGCCGGTTCACCCTTTGGTCCTGGTCGACTCGGCTGAACCGGCCGGTTTCTCGGGACCCCTATTTTTTAAAATTATATCCATTGGGGACCATTGGGGCAATGGATAGTGGGCCCCCCAACGGATTTATTCACCTTTTTCACTTCCCCAACACCCCCTACCCCCTACTTTTAACACTTTAATTTAAACCCTCAAGTTATCATAAATACACTTTAACCCATTTTTAATATTATAAATACTCCTCTATCCCTTATTATTTCTTACAAAATCATCTATTCTCTCATCTATTTTCAATATCCTCTCAATCTTAAGTCTTAATTTTTTATTCCATTTAAGTCTCACATTATACAATAATACATATATTTCAATTCTAAATTTTCATATTATATCATAATATATATAATTCTCAAATTTGCTATCAAGTATTGGAGTTCCAAATTACAAGTTACAACAAACTACAAGCTTCAAGAATCGGTTATAACGTCTGCTATTAACACAGACATTTGGTACATTCGTTTGATAGTATTTATATTTTATTTTTCGTCATTAATATTTGTGTTATTATTATTTTTATATTACACTTAACATATAATTAACTATGAGTTCTAGCAAAAAAGATACTGGTAAAGGAAAAGAGAAAGAACCAAGTGGCATTAGTAAATTATTTAATTTTAATAAAAAAAGTAGTAAGGAAAAAAATAAGAGTAAATGTGGTGGTACTTCTTCTAAATCAATGTCTAGAGTTAGATTTAATACAAATGATTTTACTTATGTTGATGATACTTCTTATGATATTGATTCAAATGTTCAACTCGATCATGAAATTTTAGAACGACGTTGTGGTAATATTAATCCTAATCTTGATGAAAATTCAGGTTAAGATGTAGAAGTTGATTCGGGAGAAGATGAATTAGAAGATACACCTACTAGTCCGGTGACAGAAGTTCCAAATGAAACTACAAATTCAATGGAGCAAAATTGTGGATGCCCACCCCTTATACCTCTTACAAGGGAGAAGGTGAAGTATCAACGCCCTAAAACTTCTGCTGTGTGGCAATTTATGACTTTCGATAAGGAAAACTCTATTGCTATTTGTAATAAGTGTAAGCAACCTTTTAAACATAATCAAGGTGGAGGTCAAGGTGGGACGGGGGGCTTAAATAGACATTTGTTATCTTGTGTGCCAATTCATAAAGAAGCTAAAGCATTAGCCGATAGAAAAAAAGGAATTTCAGTTAATGATGTTGATATAAATATTAATGAATCGGTAGGGGATTCTAACATGGTTCAAGGAACATTAGATCCTTATAACCCTAGTGGTCCACTAACACAACGTAAATATACTAAGGAAAGAGATCGCGAAAATTTAGCTAAAATGGTTTCTGTTTGTGGTTTGCCTTATAGTTTTCCTTCACATTCCGATTTTATTGAATATATTCAACAAACTTATAATCCTTCTTTTAAAGGTTTTTCAGGAAATACTGTTAAAGATGATGTTTTTTTTTATATCAAGGTAAACATTGTCAATATCTTCGTTGTTTTTTTAGCATATTAGATTGTACAGTGTCTATAACTTCGGACATGGGTTGTAGTGTTAATGGACATGATTATTTAACTATTACAGCACATTGGATTGATCATAACTGGAATTTGCTAAAAAGAATCTTAAGTTATAAAGAATGTGTAGAGAAAAAAACGGGTGCATATTTAGCTTCAAATATTTTGAGTGTTTTAAATTATTATATGCTTATAGATAAAGTAATGTCAGTCGCATTAGACAATGCATCTAATAATACAAACGCTGCTAGTATGTTAAATACTAGATTATGTCCAATGGATGTTAATGCTTTTCATGTTAGATGTGTTGCACATGTATTAAATTTAGTTGTACAAGATGGTATTTCATTATTTGATTGTGGTTGTATGAAAATTGAATATGTTGTTGCCTGGATTTTTATACTCATAGAGTTGCTAGAATTAGGGAATTTAATGAGCGTTGTGTACTATGTGATTTGCCACCAAGAAAAATTCCAAGACATATTAAAACAAGGTGAAATTCTTTTTATGAAATGCTTTCAGTTGCTTACGAATATAAAGGACCCATACAAATGGTGTTTAATGCTCATAATGCTAACCCATTAGATAGAATTTGTGAAGAAGATTGGGAAGAAACTAATGAACTATTTGAATTTTTAAGACTTTTTTATGATGCTGCAACCATGTTTTCTGGAATTTATTATCCTACTATTTCATCAGTCTTAATAAATATTTGTGCTATTACAATTCAATTTTTTAAATACAAAAAAGTTGAAAAATTTAGAGTTGCAATTGAAGGTATGATTGAAAAATTTTAAAAATATTTTTTTCCTATTCCTCAAATTTATTTAACTGCTACTTTATTTAACCCTCAATATGAATTACGAGGTGTGTAGGGACTTGTTGAAACTTTTTATGATACTTTAGAAATTTTACCGGAAGAAATTCTAACTTGTGAAATGTGTAAGTCTAGCATAAAAGTAGAAGCAAAAATTTTGTATGAAAAATATAGAACTATAGGAAATACTCAAGGAAAAGTTGGTCAAACTTCTAATCATCAGAGTAAAGATCGAATTAATAGTTTTATGCGAGGTTTTCTTGGTCTTAATTCTACTAACCGTGATGATTTTGAAGAATATCTTAATCAATCTTTAGAAACAGTGGACGACGATGATGGCAATGTAGAAATATTAGCATGGTGGAGGAGGCGGAGCATTGCATTTCCAATTTTGAAAAAAATGGTTCGTGATGTTCTAGCTATTCAAGCTTCATCAGACGCTACTTTTAGTGTGGCAAGGTTTAAACTTGGTGATCATAGACATTCATTGGCGGAAGAAAGTTTGGAAACATCAGTTTTATTTAGAGACTGGGTCAACGCCGAGAGGAGGAATTATAATTTGCCAAAGTTAAGTTTCAAACAAGAAGCTTGGATTAATGCGGTTATTGGATCTAGTGGCGATGAATTAGAGTCACAAGAATTTCTAGCAAGTTTGCCAACACCGAAGGATGTTACCGTCGATATGATATGACAATTAGAATTGAATTTTAAAGGAGAATACAAATATTAGATTACATCCGAGAACTAATTGAAATAGAATCCTTCCTAGAAGGTGGCTGCGTAAATTAGTTACTCCTCTAATATTTGTAACAAATGTTAGTTTTACATATGAGAACTTATTGAAACAGAACCCTTCCTAGAAGGTGGCTGCGTAGATTAATTATTCCACTAATATTTGTAAATTGTAACTTCTAAGTTCTAAGTTGCAATTAGATTTTATTGAATAAATTTGAAGGCTTTATTCAAGTTTTTTTTATACAACTATTGTCTTGCATTTTAATTTTAATATATACATACATATTTACATATATATATATATACTAAACTAACTTTAAAATACTTAATTTAAAAATTGAAATTTGACATTTGAAATTCAAGTTTAAATTACTTTAAAATATTTAAAATACAAATTTGAACTTCTCAAATTTGAAATTTGAAACTTGAAACTTGAAACTTGAAACTTGAAACTTGAAACTTGAAACTTGAAACTTGAAATTTGAAATTTGAAATTTGAAATTTGAAATTTGAAAACTCAAGCATTTTTTATTAGCTAAAAATGTTATTGAAAACCAAATAAACTAAAAATGTTATTCAATAACATATAATTTCAATACAAATAAATAAACATATAAAAAAATAAAAATCCCACGTCCCGTCCCGTCCCGCCAAACCCCGTCCTATCCTGCATATATAGTGGGACGGGATGGGACGTATTTTTGTCCCACCAATCTCAGTCCCCCCAATCCCGGTCCCAGCCAAGGCGTCCCCTGTCCCATCCCGTCCTCCTTTGTCCCATCCCATAGTCCCCGTCCCCGTCCCCTTGCCAGCCCTAGTTAAAAGGGAAGTGGGTTGGGTTCCTCCTAGGGCGGGTCGATTGAATTAGGATACGTTTAAAATTTGGTGAAATCAGAGAGTGATGTGAATCTTTAATTGTAGGCCACATGTCCAATTTTGGTAGTTAAAAATTGGCTATACTTTTCGTCAATATATAATGGCATAAATGGACACTTTGAGTAATTTAAATAGGGATGACAATGGAACCAGGTGGATATGGAACAGGAAGGGTTGAAGGCTATTTGGGGCAGGTTGGGTTGAAGGCTATGGGTGGGGGGCGGGTTGAAGTACTTCTTTAACAAATTGATGCGGGGGTGAGGCGGGGGCGGATTGAGGGTTTGTACAAGATTGTGCACATTTTAATTTAGTTTAATTTTTTTAAATTTGAATCACAAATTTTATTTTATATATTAATTCCCATTCTCATACAGTTACGAGTATACATTTACGAAGATTGAGCTAAATATGAAACTATGTACATTTAGGAATAAAAAAATATATCGATAAAGGGAGAATTTTTAAATGATAAAAATAACTATTAATGAAAAGAAATGAATTATAAGATAAATATCTTTTATTTTTAGTTTTTTCAAAGTAATCCAATTAGATTGTGCAAGCAAATTATTCATGATTTAACAAGTGACCAAAAGAAGTTTTCTGAACAAATTAAAATATTTGGATTCAACTTTATATTATTGGGAAAAAGGACAAATATACCCCTGAATTATCGTAATTGATATGCAAATACCCTCCATCATACTTTTGGGACATTGGTGCCCTTGCCATAAAAAAACTAGAGCATAAATTCTCTTCACTCTAACGGAAGAATATATAGGGACACATGGCGCAATCTTATCCGTCGATTCGATATTTAATAAATATCGGGTCAGTGGATAGGATTATGACACGTGTATGTCCGTTATTATAAAGGGTATATATGCTTTACTTTTTGGACAGTAGGGATACCAATGTCCTAAAAGTATAACGGTGCGTATCTACATACCATTTACGATAGTTCGGGAGGTATATTTGTCCTTTTCCCCTATATTGTTTGCATACTCAAATTAGTGAGCATATTATATACATAGTGAATTTATGTGGGGCGGGGCAAAGCAGGTTGAAAATAAAAAAAAATCTATGTGGGTGAGAGCGGGGGTGGATTGGAGTCTTTGCGAGCTTACACGGGTTGGCCCTGCCCCGCCCTGTCCCGTTTGCCATCTCTAAACTTTAGAAATATAAGTGAGTCCAACTTCTAACGAATGGCATGAATACACAATTTATAATAGTTTGATGGCATATTAGGGTTTTCCCTTCTTTTAATATAGGGAAAAGTACATGTAAACTCAATATGAATAAATTTATTTACAACTAAACACCCTCTTACATAAAATAACCCCTAACTAATAATAGAAAATGTCTCATAATGGTTTGAAATAGTCTTTTGTATCAAATGTGAAGGCTAAGCAAGATCTTGATCGGTACTAGTTGACTTAAATAAGTCAGATTCTGAAAAAGTCATTGAGGCTTTCTCCCAAGGGGAGATGGTGTGCTTTGATATCAAGGTAGGTTATGCATTTTGAATGTTGATGAGTTGAGAAATCAGATTCTAACATAAGCACATAGTTCTCGATAATCTATTCATCCGGAAGCCACCAAGATGTACCGTGATTTGCTGGAAGTCTATTAGTGGAATGGGATGATGAAGGATATTGTGAAATTTGTGGCTAAATATCTGAATTGTCAACAAGTGAAAGTTAAGCATAAAAAACCAGGTGGTTTGGCTCAAGAAATTAGTATTCCTACATGAAAGTGGGAAGATTTGAATATGGACTTAATTACGGGTTTACCCCCCACTCATCGACAGTTTGATTCCATTTGGGTCATAGTGGACTGAATGATGAAATAATTTCACTTTCTTCCAGTTAAGACTTCATTATCATCGAAGGATTATGCCAAGCTTTACATTAGCGAAATATTAAGGTTGCATAGAGTGCCTTTCTCCATTATCTCCGATTGAGGTACTCAATTTGCATCTCAGTTTTGAAAGTCATTTCAAAAAGGTTTTGGTACTCAAGTGAAACTTAGCACAACTTTTCATCCTCAGACCGATGGACAAGTCGAGCGTACCATTCTGACTTTGGAGGATATGCTAAGAGCTTGTGTGATTGATTTCAAGGGTAGCTGGGATGACCATTTGCCTTTGATTTGGTTTGCTTACAATAATAACTACCACTCTAGCATTGAGATGACACCGTATGAGGCTCTTTATGGTAGGAGGTTTAAGTCTTTTATTGGTTGGTTTGAGATCAGTGAGGTCTCTTTGATAGGTCCTGAGTTTGAAAATGGCTCAAAGTCAACAAAAGTCTTATTCCGATGTTACAAGAAGAGAACTAGAATTTGATGTTAATGATTGGGTCTACTTGAAAATTTCACCCATGAAGGGTGTAATGAGATTTGGAAAGAAAGGGAAGCTTAGTCCCCGTTTTGTGGGCCCTTATCAGATTTTAAGGCTTATTAGAAAGGTTGTTTATAAACTTGAGTTGCCTAATTATTTAGCATCGGTACATTCGGTATTCCATGTCTCTTTGTTGAAAAGGTGTGTTGGATATCCGACATCTATTGTTCCTTTGGAAGGTTTGGGAGTTAAAGAAAATCTTTCTTGTGAAGAGGTTTCGATTGAGATTTTAGACCAGCAAGTCCAAAAGTTGAGAAACAAAGAAGTTGCTTCATTAAAGGTCCTTTGGAGGAATCAATTAGTTGAGGGTGCTACTTGGGAGGCCAAAACTGATATGATATCCTAGTATCCTCATCTCTTTCCCTATGTTCCTACTCTAGCTTGAGGTACTAGCTCCTTATGGTTCATTATTTCAAATTCATGCGTTTTAGTCATTCTCATGTTACGATATACATGCACGTTCATGAAAACTTAATTGTTGATGTTATGATTTAGCTTGGAGTAATTCTCCGTGTTATGTGCATTTTGATCAAATTGCATTCGTGTTGGTTTATTAGTTTCTCTATACTCTATTCACGCTAGCTTGATACCTATTCAAGGATGAATGTTTGGTAAGTTTGGTTGGGATATGATGTTGCTGAAAAAGTTTGGTGGTGTAGTGGTCACAATCGATGTTTAGTCAATCGTGAGGTGCACGACCCATAAATCGAGTCGTGGAGTTGACCTAGTGTTGGAGAGTTTAGGGCTGGTTCAATGAGTGGGTTCATGGACCATGATGTGGTCCACGACCCATTGATCCTCCTGTGAACCAAACCCGCAAGAACTCAGGAAAGCCTGACCCTTCATGGATGGTTAGACGATCCGTGGAAGGATGAATGGTCCGTAAAGGCTTCCGATAAGGGTTCTATAAGTTTTAAGTCAAGGCTATTATAGTCTTTTTATATGTATCTAATACCTATACTAAGTCGTTTTACCCTTAAATCTAAGCCCTATAACTACCCTTCACCCTTAGAAATTTCCCCAACTCTTTCATTCCCTCAAATTTCTAAATTCTCTCCAAGGTTCTCCAAAAATCTTCTCTCTAGATCAAGGAAGAAGAAACTAGTGTTCTTCAAGATCAAGTATACTTTCTTCATCATTGATTAGGGCTTCAATAAAGGTATGCATGGAAATCATCAATGGGTTTCATTCACCCATTAAGTCCTCAAGGTTTCTTCAATTCTCCAATTCAATTTTCCAAAATTGATTAGGTTTTCATTCAATTCCTCATGGGTTCTATTTGTATGGATTATATTGATTGGTTATGATCTTATTTTGATGATTTTGGCTCAATTACATGATTTTCAACTAATTCCATGTGAACCCATACATGATCTATGATTTTGACTATGAACCCTAAACTGCATGAATTTTTAAAAAAAACTATCAATCTATGAATGATATTTTCATGAACTTATGCATGATTTATAAAAAAAATGTTGATTATGATCTAGGTTGATTAAGATAAGCATCAATTAATTGTGAGAGGATTTTCTCACATATGCATGAATTTGTGCAAGGTTTTCTCACATTCTTAAGAAATTACGAATTGTGAAAAGTTTTCTCACACATGGTTGAAGAAGCTATTCTATGATGTTCATAGCTTGTATTAGTAGCTTCATTATAATCTTTTATGGATGATGGTATGTTCATGTTTATGACTATTTAGTCAGTATTTTTACTTAGCACTGAGAAGATAATGAGATGGAGGCTCTCCCATTAGTAGAGGCTGGATCTCTACTAGCAATCTAATTGTGTTTCTCTATTATGTTATGTATATATATCAAGTGGCATCTGTAGGAGCTCTTGGGGTCTTAAATGTCATGTCATGTCTAGGGTATACTTTGGGTCGTGATAGTAGGAATTCTTCTGGGATTTGTCATTTTCCAAATTTCCAGAACCATTTCCATGACTGTCTTTTATGGATCGTAGGACCTTGTATGGTCCGTAGGTAGGCTTATAAGAACTGGATCAATAGCCAATATGTACATTTCCCTCCAACTCAACTTTCCAATTTTTGAGGTGTTACAATATCTCCCTTTTGGATATATTCGTCCTCGAATGAGACTCAATGCTAGCATGAATAGAGTAGGAAAAGAGTTATCGACTCTAGCAACCCAACGTGAATGCAATTCATATCAAAATGCATATAAACAAGGAGTAATCAACCCCAAGCTAAACATAAATTCATAAACAAGTTTTCAAGAACATGCATGCGTGTGGAAACATGAGAATAGCTAAAACGCATGAATTCGAAAGCGTACTCATAAGGAACTCTTACCTTAAGATAAAACTGGAACGGAGGGAAAGAGATGAGGATATTTGGACATCATATCGGCTTTGGCCTCCCAAGTAGCATCCTTATCCAATTGATTCTTCCATAGAACTTTCACGGAAGTGACTTATTTATTTCTCAACTTCTAGACTTGCAATCTAAGATTTGAAACGGAACCTCTTCATAAGAAAGACTTTCATTAACACTAGCACTCTCCAATGGAACAATCGAAGTAGGATCACCAATAAACTTCTTCAACAATGAAACATGAAACACCGGATGCACCGATGCTAAATTGGAAGACAGATCCAACTCATAGGCTATCTTACCAAAACACCTCAAGATGTGATACGGGCCTACATAACGGGAACTAAGCTTCCCTCTCTTTCCAAATCTCATCACACCCTTCATAGGTCAGATTTTTAGGTAAACCCAATAATCAATATTGAATTCGAGTTCTTGTTTTCTAACATCAACATAAGACTTTTGTCGACTTTGAGCCATTTTCAACCTTTCTCTAATAAGTCAAACCTTCTCCATAGCCTCATGAACCAACTCTAGCCCTATCAAAGCGGCCTCACCAACTTTAAACCAACCAATAGGAGACCTACACCTCCTACCATAAAGAGCCTTAAATAAATTCATTTGGATACTGGATTGATAACTATCATTATAAGCAATCTCAATCAAAGTCGAATGATTATACCAATTACCCTTAAGGTCAATCACACAAGCTCTCAACATATCCTCCAAATTTTGAATAGTATGCTCGGCTTGACCATCGGTCTGAGGATGAAAAAACGTACTAACCTTTACTCGTGTACTAAGATCCTTTTGAAATGACCTCCACAACTAAGATGTAAATTGAGTACCTCTATCAGAAATAATGGATAAATGCATTCCATGCAACTTCACCATTTCCCGTATATAAAGCTTAGCATAGTCTTCGACTGAAAATAAGGTCTGCACGAGAAGAAAATAAGTCAACTTAGTCATTCGATCCACAACAACCCATATAAAATCAAAGTGTTGATGAGTACAGGTAAACCCGTAATGAAATCCATATCCAAATCTTCCCACTTTTAAGTATGAATGCTAATGTCTTGAGCCAAACCTCTTGACTTTTGATACTCAACTGTCACTTGTTGATAATTAGGACACTTTCCACAATATTCTTCTTCATCCTATTTCACCAATAGACCTCCCACAAATCATGATACATCTTGATGGCTCCTGGATGAATAGAATACCGAGAACCTTGAACTTCCGATAAAATCTTTTACCTCAACTCATCAACATTTGAAATACATAACCAACCTTGGTAACAAAGTGAACCATCTCCCTATTGGGAAACAACCTTAATGGTTTTTTTTGAAATTGTTTTATTCAACTCAACCATAGTTGAATCAAGATCTTGCTTAGCCTTCATGTCCCAAACAAAAGACGATTCTGAGCCATTCCGAACAATGATATTGCCATCGTTGAAGTCAACCAAATGAACACCCGATCGAGATAGTCTACGAACATAACAAACTAAATCCTTCTTACTATCCTCCATATGAGCAACACTACTCATCGACAATCAACTAAGAGCATCATCCAGTAGATTCGCTTTACCTGGATGGTAAAGAATACTCATATCATTACCTTTCAACAATTGAAGCCATCGTCTTTGGAGAAGATTCAAATCATTTTGCTTAAACATATACAGTTAACTCTTGTGATTAGTGAACGCATCTACATGAACACCATAGGGATAATGTCTCAAAATTTCAAAGCAAAAACTACTGCAGCTAACTCTAAATCATGAGTCAGATAATTCTTTTCATGCACCCTCAATTGCCTCGAAGAATAAGTAATTACCTTACCAGATTGCATCAATACACAATCAAAACCAATTCGTGACGCATCACAAGAAACCACAAACCTATTGGATCCTACTGGTAATGTCAAAACTGGGGCTGAAGTAAGTCTATCCTTCAACTCTTGGAAACTTTTCTCACAAACTTCCGATCATTGAAATTTTACCTTTTTCTGATTCAACGTAGTCAAAGGCAAAGAAATAGAGGAAAATCCTTCCACAAACCTTTAATAATAACCAGTCAAACCCAAGAAACTCAAATTATCTGAAGGGAAAAGAGGTCTAGGCTAGTTCTTAATTGCCTAAATTTTCTCTAGATCAATAGTAATACCTCCATAAGAAATAATATGGCCAAGGAAAACAACAAACCTTAACTAAACTCACATTTTATAAACTTAAAAAATAATTGACAATCCTTGAGGATTTGCAAAACTATCTTTAGGTGATCAACATGTTCATCCTCACTTTGTTAGTAAATCAAAATATCATTAATGAATAGAATCACGAACATATCAAGGCATTGCTTGAACACTTTATCCATAAGATCCATGAAAGTCATCGGGGCATTAGTCAATCTAAATGACATCACCAAGAACTCAGTGTGACCATACTGAGTTTGAAAATCCATCTTCGAAATGTCACTTTCTCTTACCCTTAATTGATGATACCCCGATCGAAGATCAATCTTTGAGAAGAAGCTTGCACCTTGAAGTTGATTAAACAAGTCATAAAACCTTGGAATATGATACTTATTCCTTATAGCGACCTTGTTCAATTTCTGATAGTCAATAACATACAAAGTGAATCATCCTTCTTTCAAACAAGCAACACTGGAACACTCTATGATGACATACTTGGTCTAATGAAACCTTTATCCAACAAATCAGTTAACTCCTTAAGTACTGCTGGAGCCATATGAAAAGAATAAATATAGATAGGTTATGTATCGAGAAGGAGGTCAATCTCAACGTTTATTTCCCTTTTGGGAGGCACACCTAGAAAATCATCGGAAAACACTTATAGAAACTCATTAACAATACTGAAGAGTAGGTGTTTTAGAATCCATATATATAACCCAAACTAGATGATATATATAACCTTTGGAGATTATTTTCCTAGCCTTTGGGCAATAGATAAACCGACCTTTAGGCGCTGAATTTCCACCCTTCTATTCTAAAATAGGTTTATTTGAAACCTGAAATATGACTAGTCAAGTTCGACAAACTATAGAAGCATAAAAAGAATTATTCCAGTTCATCCCAAGAAGGAAACTAAAATTTATCATGTCTAGCTCTACTAGATAAACTGGAGTGACTTTATAAGAAACTAAAACTGGGCGATTTCTATAGATTCGTCTAGCAACAATAGAATCACCAACGAGAGAAGAGACTGAAAAAGGTTCTAAAAGAATTTTGAGACTGACATCAAGTTCATGACCACATAAGAAGTCACAAAAGACAATGTAGGACATGGATCAAGCAATGCATAAACATCAAACTGAAAGACTTGTAACATACCAACAACCACATCTAGAGAACCCTCTTGATCTTGTTGAGTTTGAAGAGCATAAACTTTGTTCCAACGAGGAGCACCACCAAAACCATAAGAAGCACTAGGTTGTTCCTGATGCTCATCATTAACTTTGCTAGCCTGCGAAGGGCAATCTCTAAATATGTGACCCATCTTTCCACAACCAAAAGATGCACCGACTGGCTAAGCACTCTCCCAAATGGTTCTTCCCACTCCTCTTACATGCGGAGACATTCTGACCACTAGGAGTACTACTTTGAGACCTTAGGGTAGGTACCCTATCCTTGTTGAAATTTTGAGCTGGAGCACTTGATGTATTCACGCCGAAGAACATCTGCTAAAACTAAGAATGTCCATGTCTATCGGACCTAGAGTGGGAGAAATCACCACCATCTGTTCTTTCCCTCTTTGACTCCCTAGACTTCTCCTTAAGATTTTCCTACTCTATTTTTTGGGCATGTATTATCAACTTTGAGATATCCATCTCTTTGATGAACATGGCAGTTTGACATTCTTTGACCATCAAATCGGATACACTCGTAACAGACTTACACATTCATGCCCTAGAGTTGAGAACCATTGTCGAAGCATATTTGGATAAGTGAGGTAACTTTAATGAGTACTCCTTCACACGCATGTTGCCTTACCTCAAGTTTATGAACTGTTTCACTTTAGCTTCACACATCTCAAGGGGAAAGAAATGATCAAGAAACTTTCTCTTGTACTTTCCCCATTGTGAGGGACCCGTATCCAAAGCCCTTTCTTGCTTCCATTGATCATACCAAACTTGAAAATACCTTTCAATTGATGAACAACCAAATCCTCCTTCCCCGCCGAAGTTACATCCATAAACTCCACAAATCTTATGGATTCCCTTCATGAACTCTTGTGGATCCTCATCCACTTTCGAACCATGAAATTTGAGAGGATTCATCCTTGTGAAGTTCCTAACCCTTGTTGTTGTCGTACCCACTATTGAGTTCATGAGAGTCACAACCTCCCTATTAGTTGAGCGGTCATGTCTTGGGCCAACACTTGGAAAACCTCCCTAAACTTGGCATGTGTGACTTGCTCAGCCATAGGATAAACAGGAGCTTGAGGAACTTTGGGTTCTATATTGTCATTTGTATTGCTTCTCAACGGATCTCTATTTGGTGACATCACTTGAAAATGCATAGAACAAGAGTTAGGAGGTAGACCCTTATAGAGTTCAACATTATCACATAAGTTTAGAGTAATGAAAAAAGTCAAGTTTCCAAAAACATTTTGTAGCCTCCTATTCATAAATATGCACGTTTCACACTTATGAACAAGACTCTACTCGATGCAACTTGTCAAACTCCTGAAACCTCTAAAACCTGATGCTTTGAATACCAAGTTTGTCACAATCCAAACTACCCCATAGATGTGACATGGCAAATAGGATCCCGAAAGACCCTAAAGAAATTAGTTGGCATAAGTATAACACTAACATCAATAAACAACAATAAATTGTGGAAGTGAGATACAAATTTCAACATCAATCTCATAAATGATACCAAAAATCAGAGTAGAATATCTCATAAGAGAAAACATACTAAGTCTGACAACAAGTCTCTATATAATAGATATGACTAGGACAAATCCTTAGTTCACGAAATAAATCTTAAAACTAAAATAACATGAAAGTGATAAAAGACATGTGTTGGTAAGGTCTCCAAAACATGAGGTCTCACCAAATCTCTTAAAGAAGGTGATCAATCCAACTAGCTACAATCAGATGGAGGAACATCAAAACCTATATTATGAAACAATACATGCACAAGAGATATGTGTTAGTACTTTGAATGTACTGAATATGGGAAACATACATAAACATGATGACGTGATGAGTTCGAAACATGATAATGCACGACCAAGTGAAAACATATCAATCGGATAAGCTTGATTCATAATTAATCAAATGGTCAATGCAATATAAAAATCACGACATATGCATAAACATAATCTAAGTGAGAAAACATAACTTTTGTGGGATGTTTACCATTAACCCGCATATACCATCTGAGCTATAACATAGAATCTGGTGTCTTACTTTCACACCGAATAGAGATTGTCCTAGTTGCTAAGGTAAGGACCTTTTTCTTAAGCTTAGATAGATCTACTAGCTAATTTGTTGGGACATCCTAAAGGGGCACGTAGTTCAAGAAATTTGGGATTCGTCCAAATCCACTCGGTACTAAGTAAACTCCCAACGGAAATCATAAAGGGTAATCATATAATTATCATAAAACTTGGAAAGATAAGAATCTAGTAGTACCAATCCAATCATAAAACTTCATAAATCATAGGAATAACTCCTTTAAAATACCACAATTTCATAACATATTCTATGTTTAAAAGACACTTAATCAAAATCATCTAATTATGATATTATTTTCATAGTGAAATCACACTTCATTCTAAAATGGCTAAATGATTGAAATCTTTCATAATAAGAATACTTCAATTGGAAGTAAATCTAATTTTCATTAAAATATGAGATACTTTATTCGAAAGCACCATAGAATCATAGTCACTTCAATTCCTTCATGCAAGCATACTTTCAATCTTCAATTTATAATAATAAAATAAACATAAAACATGGGTTCATGTGAAATACTTTGAAAATATGTAACTTGAATAAAATCATGCCTAATAAGACCAAATAATCAATTGAACCCATGAAGAATCATATAAAAACCCTAGAATTTGATTGAAATCTTAAAGAAGTTTTTGAGAAATCTTTGGGACTCAATGGATGAAGGAGAATCTATTGATGAACTTCTCACATACCTTGATGAATCCTAGCTTGGAATTGGAGAAGGAGACATGAAGGCTTGAAGAACCCTAATCCACTTGAGAGAATTTGGAGAGAAAACCATGAGGAACTTTGAGGGTTTGAGTGAATGAGAGAGAAATAGGCTAATTTGAAGAATAAAATCAATTATAAGACTTGATAATGTTATAGAAATGATGTAGTTTAAGTGTTAAAAGGGTAGAAAAGACCCAAATAACCCTATTCTAAAACTGTCAAACAACCTCTACGGACTGACCTACGATCCGTACAACTTTCTACGGACCATACTAGTCATCTGTAGAAGAAGATACTGAAGACCGAAAATTGTATCAAAAACCATGAACTCCTCCTATGGTTTGTAGGTCCCATCGATAGAGTCCTAGGTTTCAAAAATATTTCACCAAGTCTGGAACCCTTCTAGGGTCGTATGTCAGGATCCAAAAATAGACGTGATGACACTTCTCTTATTCCACCAAGACAATTCAGCCTAAAACTCAACAACACGATAGAAATATGGAAATAAACTAACAATAACATAAGTGCGAAAAAACATAGTCATTCTCAACATAACCTCAAACCTGGTTGTCACGTGTAAAAGTCACTTATGTAAAATACATATTTTGAAAAATAAATACAAGTCTTAATGTCTTTGTTTCTCGAATAGAATAATAACATAAGTAAGGAACAAGAGGGCCCACCGGGGTGCAAAATAGCTACCTCTCAATGTATCCTAAGAAAGCCTCAAAGAAAAGTGGAAGAAGAAAAGTAATCACGTATATCTACCAGAGTATTAGTACCCCTAATTGGTATGAATTTTCCTCTACTTTATCCATCATTTATGTTCAAACTTGTTACTCACAAGTTTCGAAGCATGAATGTTGTCAGAAAGCAATGGAGGAAGAAATTTTGGCCCTTAAAGAAAATAACATATAGGACATTATTTCATGTCCTTCAAACATCCGTCCAATTGGATGTAAATGGGTTTATTCAATTAAACTTTATTCTAATGGAACTCTTGATAAATACAAAGCTATGTTGGTTGTTATTGGTAGTAGACATGAGTATGGTGTGAACTATGAAGAGACTTTTGCACGAGTAGTAAAAATGACTACGCTGCAAACAATTGTTGTCATTGCTGCTTCGCAAAATTGCTCTATTCATTAAATGGATGTCAAAAATATTTTTTCCTATGGTGATCTTAAACAAGATATTTATATATTTCTTTCACATGTTTTACTATCATCACCTACACCAGATTTATGCAAGTTGAAGTGGTCTTTGTACGGACTAAAAAAAGCTCCTAGAGCTTGGTTTGACAAGTTTTGATCTACCTTGCTAAAATTTTCTTTTGAGTAGAGCAAATATGACTCATCTTTGTTTCTTTGGTAAACATCTACATGTTATGTTCTTATTTTGGTATAAGTAGATGACATTATTATCACAAAACATATTTTTTATTAATCACTAGTCTCCAACAACAACTTAAATATTCTTTTCATATGAATGATCTTGGTACTTTTACATATTTCTTGGGCTTGGAAGTTTATAATTATTCTTCAGGTGTGTTTCTAAACCAACACAAATATACTCAGAATCTGCTTTTTTTGGTTGGTCTTCAAGATTCCTTCTTTGTAGATATTCCATTGGAATTGAATGTGAAGTATCGTCATGAGGAAGACAATCTTTTTCCTGATCAAACTAAATTTTGACAATTAGTGGGGAGTCTTAATAATCTTACTATTACTTGGCTGATATCTCTTCTTGCAGTTCAGTAGGTTAGTCAATTTATGCAGGCTCCCATCATCTCCATTTGGTGGCAGTGCGT
This sequence comes from Solanum pinnatisectum, assembly GCA_035578085.1. Classification (NCBI taxonomy): domain Eukaryota; kingdom Viridiplantae; phylum Streptophyta; class Magnoliopsida; order Solanales; family Solanaceae; genus Solanum; species Solanum pinnatisectum. The sequence continues at coordinate 35,833,198 of CM069084.1, read as the reverse complement.
CGCATCATTTGGTATCTTCTATGAACATTTACTCATGGATTATTATTTCCTAGTTGTTCTCTTATCCGTCTTAATGCTTTTAGTGATTCTGATTGGGCGGAATGTCCTGATACTCATCATTCAGTACTGGTTAGTGCATGTTTCTTGGAGAATCATTGGTATCTTGGAAGAGTAAGAAGCAAGATTGTGAATCAAAATCTTCAACATAGGCTGAATATCGATCTATGTCTATTGCTTGCGCCGAGAATGTATGGCTTCGTGGATTACTCAGTGGGATTGGATTTTCTCAATCTAATCGTACTCTCTCCGTGTTGATAATACAAATATTATTCATATTACTACTAATATGGTTTACTATGAGAGGACCAAACACATCAAAGTAGACTGTCATTATATACAAGTAGTTGTAGATAAATGAGTCATTACTCTTTCAGATGTGTCCAGTGATCTTCAGATAGTTGATGCATTTACAAAATCTATGGCATGACAATGCCATCCGTTTCTAGTAGGCTAATTGATGCTTCTTGATACACCAACATCAATTTGAGGGGGGATGTTAGCATAATGAATTAATAGAGAACGATTGTATATATTAATGTATATGGGGTTGTATACAAATGTAATTATCGAGTTTTATTATAGTAATCATAAAGAATAACATTGTCATAGAATAGTGGATTCGGAGGGATAACATAACAGATTTAGAGGAATTTGAATGGAGATTTAAAGGGATTGAATTACTGATCTTTAGGGATAGGGATAATGGATCTTTAGGGATGTGTAATGTGTATACTCTCTATATAAAGAAAAGACACTCACTTTAAGAGTCATTCAGTAAAATCTTGACATGTAAGACCCTCGAGGTGTCTGTCCACCCTCAAGTGCTGGCATACATGCATGAAAGGGACCATGACGCTGGAAATAACTACCACCTCGGTGTGAACCCCCACCACTAGATAAGGCACCAGTAAATTGACTGGACAAACGATCCCTCTTTGGGTCCGCAAACTTCTCTTTCACCATCAATTTTGCCTCCTTGGTAGTACTTATGATGGACAGAAAAGAAGCCTCCTCTCGAGAAACTCTAAATACATAAGATGTGATGGAGAAAGCCATACCTCTCATGAACCTATGGACCTTCACTGCCTCATCCGAAACAATGGCAATAACATGCGTACCTAACTGACATAAATGGGTTTCATACTCTGTAACCGACTAGCTACCCGGTCTTAAGTCCTCAAATCTCAAATGACTCTTCTCCCTCATGCTCCAATGGATGAAATGTTCATGAAAAGAACTGGAGAACATATCCCAAGTCAGTGAAGGAGACCAAACTGATCTATACCCCACACACATCCTCCATCACTCTCTAGCAGGTCCTCGGAGCTAGAGTGAAACATAACGTACAACATATGCATCAACCAGACCTACTTCCTCTATCAACTCGTGGCATATAGTTAGAAATTTGTGAGAGTCCTCGCTTTTCCCACCTTAAAATTAGGGTCATTTCATCTTTTGAAACCTCTTATATCTACATTGTTCATCTTCTGTTAGGACTACCTCGAGAGCAATCTGTACACCAACAAATGGTGTGGGACTATTGGTGGATGAATAATCAATGCCTGATGCTGCTATGGGTCTAAGACCCTACTCTCATCTGAGAACCTTGTTGTGTATGTTGCCCTACCACTTTAAGAGAAGCTCTCAATTACACTCAACATCCTCAACAATGTATCCTGAAACAAGGGAGTTGCTACTTACTCAGGAGGAACCTGGTCCTCTCCAATCTCAACCTATGGTTTTGGGGAGGCCTTCCTCTAGCTGGTTTTGCTTCACGGGCATGATCTCTAGTTGGTGCTACTATGCAAGCACTACTCTAGCTCAGACTTTATCCCTACCCCTAACTGTGGTCACAACAACTATCTCGGGGGCTGCCTCCCCTCTATTATCAAAAATAGTAACTCTTATCCATGCCATTTGCCAAAGGAATAAGTGGCAACTCAGTACTAGCAAAGGTAACCACACACAATAAGAAAGAATGAATAAAAAAGAAATTTCCTAACAATCTTTATAACCTCTAGAAGATAAGTACAAATATCTCAGTAGCGATCCTGGAGACTCTACTTAGACTTGTCTTGTACACACGTGAGACCTATGAACCTGCATTTGGTATCATTTGTTATAATCCAAAAATGGACACGATGGCACTCATCTTATCCTACCAAGACAAGTCGGCCGAAAACCCAACAACACGATAGAAATGTGGAAATAAACTAACAATAACATAAGCGTAATAAAACTTAGTCATTCTCAACATAACCCCAAAACCTAGTTTTCATGTGTATAACCACTAATGTAAAATACAAAATTTGAAAGATAAATATAAGTCTCAATGTCTTTGTTTCTCGAATAGAACAATGACATAAGTAAGGAATAAGAGGACCACTAGGATGACAAGAAACTACCTCTTAATGTATGCTCATAAAGACTCAGAAAAAGATGGAAGAGCAAGCGTAATCATACATATTCAGGTTTTAAACCTACACAAGTGTAAAATCAAGGAGTTATTACCAAATAATACTATACCCAACAAGCAACCCCCTAAACACAAGGTACAACCAGCCTAGAATACGAGTAATGCTTCCATCCCAACCGAAACGCCACAACCATAATCTGCACAAAAATCATCCAAATCTAATAGTTTACGATACATAAATCACAATGTTTCATAATCACATTCCAATAGTTATAGTTCAACAATCACTAGTATTAAGTTGATCAAGTACAAGTATTGTCATGCCCCGAGCTACACCCTGGACGTTGCCGGCACTCGATAACCATTGCTGGCCCCAAGCGAACCCTTGGCCTAGCTTACTTACTCTGCAGAAGACTTAACTCAAGATAAATACTTTTAAAATAAGTAAATTGAACTGCTTAAAATATAACTTAGAATGTATTATAATAACATTCACTGCCAAAGTGGCAACTCAAGTCTCAACTTAACTGAAAAGGAAAAGTAAAGACTCATGAACATTCATATTACTCTTTTGCTACTCGAATTCATTCCGTGATATCTTAGCCCTTTTATTCTTAAACTCTTCTCTATCTTTTAGCTGGTCTTCCTCAAGTAGTTGCACATGGATCATCAGCCTTGCTATGCCCATGTAACCTATTAGCATGGATGCCTTACTTTCCTTACTGGACAGACAAGTCAACCCCACAACGAATAAACTCATCCTGCTTCTCATGTCAGCAACCATCTCTTTGCTTCTCTTAGCTCATGGGGAAATAAACGCCCCATGAAAGCACTCTCAAATAGTCTAACTCACAATCGGTTACGCGTAAGCACGAGTATGAAAGAAACTTTTTAGAGATATAACTCTAAAGCGCGAAATGAGTATGAAATAAGTGAAGGAATTTCCTAAATGTTGCAGCCTCCTAATTATAGATGTGGTGTGCTTCACACCGATAACTAGGACTTTACAGACACGACTTCATAGACTCCCTAGGACTCTTGAACTCTATGCTCTAATACCAAGTTTGTCATGCCCCGTGCCTACACCCTGGACGTGGCTGGCACTCGAGAACCATTACTAAACCCAAGAAAACCCTTTGGCCTGGCTTACTTACTCTGCGAAAGACTTAACTCAAGATAAATACTTTTAAAACAAGTAAATTGAACTGCTCAAAATATAACTTAGAATGTATTATAATAACATTCACTGCCAAAGTGGCAACTCAACTCTCAACTTAACTGAAAAGGAAAAGTAAAGACTCATGAACTAACATTTACTAACTCTATCTATGAAGCCTCTAAACTCTGAGGGATGTCGGGACTAGACCCCCGATCATCCTAACAACTGAAATAAGCAAGCAATAAAACAAAACATAACCAAAGGGATCCTCTGGAAAGCAAGGAGGCTCACCAACTGACTCTAAGTGCTCAACTGGATCAACAATGTGTTGGATGCTGATCCTGGTTACCTGTGTCTGCATCATAATAAGATGCAGGCCAACTGGCATCAGTACATTGAATGTACGAATATGTGAGGGGAATTTTAAAACAAGACATAAGCTTGAAAGGAACTGAAGAACTTACCTGGCTCAACTCAACTTAACTCAACTCAATTGATTTCAATATAAAGTAATGTATATATATGCAATATAAATAAAATCTTTAAAACATGGTTTTCGACTATGTGTATTTAGAAATACAATAATAACTCTGTATGTATGCAAGGATACAATATGAACGATGTCTATATATGAAAATACAAATATTTCTGATGTATATAAAAATACAAAATACTGTTGTGGGAGTTTCTCTAATCGAAAACCATCACTTAAGAGCTATCGTGATGATACAACATTTTGCCTCACGCTGCCAGGGCCGTCCTATACCTTGCCGGGGGTATAGAACCAGAACTACTTAGTGGATCCACTAGTCTATTAAAAAGCACTAAAGTAATCATCTAAAAAGTATGACCCTTTTCTACCCATGATGGCTACATGGTTTATGGCGGCTAGGAGTTCTCTGAACTCTCCCCCAAATCGGTGCTTAATACTACTCCCAAAATATACTAGTTCTTTATGTTTTAAAAACATAACTTCTTTCTGTAGTTTGAGATAATTGCTCAAAACTTAGCTCAAAGGCTATCTTGGAAATCTCAGTTTCCCTTCTTGTTTAATTATGAAAGCATTACTCTTTTCTAAAACTAGCTCAAAGGCTCTTTGGAAATCAAAGTTTCCTTACTTGTTTAAATGTGAAAACATTTTAAACTCTTTGGGAATACATATTCCCCATTTACTTTTAAAGAAATGAACTTCAGCTTTACTCTTTACCGAACTCAAAACTCAAGTCTTAAAACAAAGTTAAATCATTAGTAAAAGATGTTTGGGAGACTGTATGAACTTCTCTTAACTTGGCTATTAACTTGACTCTTAACTTCTCTTGACTTGACTCTTAACTTTCGTTGAATTGAGTTATCGATTCAAGGATTGTGATTTGTGATAGGGAAGATCTCATGATGTTTAGGAATGATTTTAGATAGCTAAACATGAGAAAAGATCAAGAAATCACTGCCTGAAAGTTGGTCCGCGATGCAAAGGTGTATTTAAATTTTGGTTGCGAAAATAACTTTTAAGGTAGAACAGTCTGTGACCGTTATGCGACGAGAGGGGAAATTTACAAATTTGAGCAATAGGTCCGCGATGCGGACCTGGTACCCAGATTTACCAGACTTGTTCCTTCTTCGTTTTCTAGCCCCAATCCGCCTAATTTTGATTCTTTTTCTCCATATCTCTTTAGATTCAGGTACCCACAATATATACACAAGAATCTAACTCAAAGAAACTCTAATAATCAATCTTAAACTCTCAAGAACTCCTCAATCTCCTCCCAATATCAAGAACGAAAGCAATTCAAGAATACAAATCAAGAACATCAAAGTCTTAATCTTTTAGGACAAAAATCATACTGAAATAAACATGTTTGGCGTGTGGGTGAATGAACCCAACGCTATGTGGACTCACATACCTCGTAGGGATCACCCCTTGATGAAATCCACAAGTGATTCTTGATGATCTTGACGATTCTTGCTCCGTCTCCTCTTTTCTCCTCTTTTTTTTCTCTTCTCTAAAACCCTAACTCAATATAATAAAAGCGTAAACTGAATCCTATCAGTTTAGACCCTAATTAATTACCAAAAAATGAAATTAAGTCATGGGGTATGGAGAAGACCATAATTCCCTTCAAAAACCCGCATTAGACTTTCCTTAATTGCACATCCAACTTCCATTGGGCATATCTCACTCATACCGACTCGGAATCGCACAAAATCGGCGGCGTTGGAAAGACTATTCAAAGATCTTTTCTACAATATGTGGAAACACGCCTAAATCATCCTGATCTAGGAGTTGTGGTTGTTTTAAGTTGGCCAAAAACTCAACTTAACACACATAACAAATTTTTCCAGATTTTTAGTCTTTCTAAAAATGACTACTTCCAAATTTTAACTTCTTTCTAGTTCCTTCAATTAGAGAGATGTTACAATATCTCCCCATTGGAAACATTAGTCCTTAAATGAGATTACTCTTACTAGGCTAAGGGTGTAACATCTAACATTCAGTTCAAATACCCAACCATCAAAATGCAAAAACAACATGCCAACTTATAAATAAATACCAAGAGAAGGATTAGTACCTTGATCTGGAATTTTTCCGATTTCAAAGAGATGTGGATATCTCTTCTTCATATCCTCCTCAGCTTCCCAAGTAGCTTCCTCAACAAACTGGTTCCTCCAAAGAACTTTGACTAATGCTACTTCCTTAGTCCTCAACTTGCAAACTTGACGATCTAAAATCTGAACCGGAATCTCCTCATAAGATAAGCTATCATTGATACCAATATCTTCAATAAGTGAATATCTCACATTCACTTCTTCAACATGGAAATGTGAGATACCGGATAAACTGCTGCTAACTCTTGTGGTAGCTCTAACTCATAACCTACCTTTCCAACCCTTTTTGATATCCGGTTAGGACTAATATCCCGAGGGCTAAGTTTCCCCTTCTTACCAAATCTCATAACACCCTTCATGGGTGAAACTTTCAAGTAAACTCAATCATCTACTTCAAACTCTAACTCCCTCCTCCTACTATCAGTGTAGGATTTCTAACGACTCTGCGCCGTTTTTAACCTTTCTTGAATAACTTTCACCTTCTCCTCAAACCATCCAATAGGAGATCTACATCTTCTCTCATAAAGAGCCTCATAAGGAGCCATCTGGATGCTAGAATGGTAACTATTGTTTTAAGCAGACTCAATGAGGGGTAGGTGATCATCCCAATTACCCTTGAAATCAATCACACAATCTACCTTGATACCTCAAAACACCATCTCCCCCTTGTTCAAAAGCCATCACTTTTTTCTATGAACACTTGCCTTTAATTCAAGCAATAAAGGATCTTGGTCTTGCTTCTCTTTTACTTCTGACACTAATGATGATTCAGCCCCATTAATCACTACTACTACTCCTTCTATGGAATCCATTAGTCGAACTCCTAATTGTGCAAGCCTATGCACATCTTTTGCTTACTCATTTTTCTTTTTTTCTCTTCCTCAAAATGGGCGGTACTACCCATAGGCAATCTACTCAAGGCATCAACAACAACATTAACCTTACCTGGGTGATAAAGAATAATCATGTCATAATCCTTGAGTAATTCTAACCACCTCCTTTGTTTGAGATTAAGCTCTTTATGACTAAACACATACTGAAGACTCTTGTGATCAGTGAACACATCCACATGAACACCATAAAGATAATGACGCCATATTTTCAAAGCAAATACTACGGCAGCAAACTCTAAGTCATGGGTTGGGTAATTCTTCTCATGAACTTTCAATTGTCTGGAGGCATAAGCTATAACTTTGTCATTTTGAATTAACACACAACCGAAACCTACTCTAGATGCATCACAATACACCACAAAACCTTGAGTCCCTCTGGTAAAGTTAACACTAGGCAGTAGTTAACCTCTTTTTCAATTCCTAAAAGCTTTTCTCACAAGGTTCATACCATTGAAACTTTCACTATTTTCTGAGTCAACTTGGTCAAAGGAGACGAAATAGACTAGTACCCCTCTATGAACCTTATATAATATCTAGCCAAACCCAAGAAACTCCTAATATCAGTTGGAGATATGGGTCTAGGCTAATTCTGCACTGCCTCTATCTTCTGAGTATCAACTTTAATTCCCTCTCCAGACACAATGTGACCTAAGAATGGCACAGACTCAAGACAAAACTCACACTTAGAGAACTTGGCATACAACTCTCTATCTCTTAGAGTTTGGAGAACTATTCTGAGATGACTAGCACGATCTTCTTCATTTCTCGAATAGATTAGTATGTCATCAATTAATACGATAGCAAAAATATCTAAATAAGGCTTGAATACTATATTCATAAGGTCCATGAATGCCGCAGTCGCATTGGTCAAACCAAAGGACATCACTAAGAACTCATAATGACCATAACGGGTCCTGAATGTTGTCTTTGGAATATCACGTTCCCTTACTTCCATCTGATGGTAGCCTGATCTGAGGTCTATTTTTGAAAAATAGGAGGCACCCTGAAGTTGATCGAAAAGATCATCGATTCTTGGAAGAGGATACTTATTCTTGATGGTAACCTTGTTCAACTGACGGTAATCTATACACATCCTAAGGGAACCATCTTTCTTTCTCACAAATGGGATCGGAGTGCCCCAAGGTGAGATACTTGGTCGATGAAACCTTTCTCTAAAAGATCTTTCAACTGTTCTTTCAACTCTGTTGGTGCCATTCTATATGGCAGAATATATATGGGATGGGTATATGGAAGAATGTCTATACTAAAGTCTATCTCTCTCTTAGGAGGAACTCTGGGAAGATCATCAGGAAAAACTTCTGGAAACTCTCTTACTATTGGAACTGACTGAAAATGAGGTATCTCAACACTAGAGTCATTAACTCGGACTAAGTGATAGACACACCCCTTGGAAACTAACTTTCTCGCCTTAAGGTACGAAATAAAATGACCCTTAGGCACTGCTGAATTGCTCTTCAACTCTATAACTGGTATAATGGGAAACTGAAACTTGACTACTCGAGTTCTACAATCTATTGATGCATAACAGGCATGAAGCCAGTCCATACCTAGAATGACGTAAAAAACTACCATGTCTAACTCAACTAAGTCAGCCATGGTACTCTTATGATTGACGAAAAAAGGTACAATCACAATTGACTCTCTCTGCTAGAATAAACTCACCAACAGGTGTAGAAATACTGAAGGGCTCAAGAAGTTGCTCAGGAAGAACATCAAAATTGAAGACTTGGATCATACCAATGACAACATCTAGCGAATCCTTTTGCTCTTGGCGACTAGTGATAGCATAAAGACGGTTTCCTCTTCCGCCTGCCCCTGAAGTAGCTCATCTAGATACAGCTCTGTCTGGTGAAGCAACTGAAGAAGAATGGGCTTTATTGCCCCTATTACCATTACTCTGCCTATTCTTAGGACACTCTCTCATAAAATGAGTGTTCTGGCCACACTTGAAGCAACCAATGGTGCCATCACGACACACCCCTGAGTGGCTCCTACCATACTTAGCACATGCAGGAGTCTTAGTAACCTCTTGTGCCTTACTACCTTGCGAATGCGCAGGTCTAGCTCTGAAGTTCTGAGAATTCTGACTATTGTACTCATATTTGTTCCTTGGTGTAGGTGCACTAGCAGATGATGGAGTAGGTCCTTTCTGCTTATGTTGGAAAGAAGACCGGTTCACATACTCTTTTGCTACTTGGATTTATTCCCTGATATCTTAGCCCTTTTATTCTTAAACTCTTATCTATCCTTTAGCTAGTCCTCCTCAAGTAGTTGCACATGGATCATCAGCCTTGCTATGCCTATGTAACCTATTAGCATGGATGCCTTACTTTCCTTACTGGACAGACAAGTCAACCCCACAACGAATAAACTCATCCTGCTCCTCATGTCAGTAACCATCTCTTTGCTTTCTCTTAGCTTACGGGGAAAGAAATGCCCCATGAAAGCACTCTCAAATAGTCTAACTCACAATCGGTTACGCGCAAGCACGAGTATGAAAGAAACTTTTTAGAGATAAAACTCTGACACACGAAATGAGTATGAAATAAGTGAAGGAATTTCCTAAATGTTGTAGCCTCCTAATTATAGATGTGGTGTGCTTCACACCGATAACTAGGACTCTACAGACACGGCTTCATAGACTCCCTAGGACTCTTGAACTCTGTGCTCTAAGACCAAGTTTGTCACACCCCGTGCCTACACCCTGGACGTGGCTGGCACTCGAGAACCATTACTGGCCCCAAGCGAACCCTTTCGCCTGGCTTACTTACTCTGCGAAAGACTTAACTCAAGATAAATACTTTTAAAACAAGTAAATTAAAGTTGCTCAAAATATAACTTAGAATGTATTATAATAACATTCACTGCCAAAGTGGCAACTCAAGTCTCAACTTAACTGAAAAGGAAAAGTAAAGACTCATGAACTAACATTTACTAACTCTGTCTATGAAGCCTCTAAACTCTGAGGGATGTCGGGACTAGACCCCCGATCATCCTAACAACTGAAATAAGCAATCAATAAAACAAAACATAGCCAAATGGATCCTCCGGAAAGCAAGGAGGCTCACTACTGACTATGAGTGCTCAACTGGATCAACGATACGATAGATGTTGATCCTGGTTACCTGTGTCTGCATCATAATAAGATGCAGGCCAACTGGCATCAGTACATTGAATGTACGAATATGCGAGGGGAATTCTAAAACAAGACATAAGCTTGAAAGGAACTGAAGAACTTTCCTGGCTCAACTCAACTCAACTCAACTGATTTCAATATAAAGTAGTGTATATAAATGCAGTATAAAGAAAAGCTTTAAAACATGTTTTCAACTCTGTGTATTTAGAAATACAATAATAACTCTGTATGTATGCAAAGAAACAATATGAACTCTATTTGTATATGAAAATATAAAAATTTCTGATGTATATAAAAATACAAAATACTATTGTGGGAGTTTCTCTAACCGAAAACCATCACTTAAGAGCTATCCTGATGATACAACATTTTGCCTTATGCTGCCAGGGCCGTCCTATACCTTGCCGGGGGTATAGAACCTAAACTACTAAGTGGATCCACTAGTCTATGCTAAAAAGCACTAAAGGAATCATCTAAAAAGTATGACCCTTTTCTACCCATGATGGCTACATGGTTTATGGCGGCTCGGAGTTCTCTGAACTCTCCCCCATATCGGTGCTCAATACTACTCCCAAAATATACTAGCTCTTTATGTTTTAAAAACATAACTTCTTTCTGTGGTTTGAGATAATTTCTCAAAACTTAGGTCAAATGCTATCTTGGAAATCTCAGTTTCCCTTCTTGCTTAATTGTGAAAGCATTTATTCTTTTCATAAAACTAGCTCAAAGGCTCTTTGGAAATCAAAGTTTCCTTGTTTAAATGTGAAAACATTTTAAAATCTTTGGGAATACATAGATACATAGTCCTCATATACTTTTGAATAAATGAACTTTAACTTTACTCTCTACTGAACTCAAAACTCAAGTCTTAAAACAAAGTTAAATCATTTGTAAAAGACGTTTTGGAGACTATGAACTTTTCTTAACTTGGCTCTTAACTTCTTTTGACTTGACTCTTAACTTTCCTTGAATTAAATTATGGATTCAAGGATTGTGATTTGTGATAGGAAAGACCTCATGATGTTTAGGAATGATTTTAGATAGTTAAACATGAGAAAAGATCAAGAAATCACTGCATGAAAAGTGGTCCGCGACACAGAGGTGTATTTAAATTTTAGTCGCAAAAATAACTTTTGACGAAGAACGGTCCATGACTGCTCTGTGACACGAGGGGAAATTTTCAAATATGAGGAACAGGTCCACGACGCGGACTGGTACCTAGATTTGCCCGACTTGTTCCTTCTTCGTTTTCTAGCCCCAATTCGCCTAATTTTGATTCTTTTTCTCCATATCTCTTTAGATTCAGGTACCCACAACATATACACAAGAATCTAACTCAAAGCAACTCTAATAATCAATCTTAAACTCTCAAGAACTCCTCAATCTCCTCCCAAATTCAAGAACGAAAGTAATTCAAGAATACAACTCAAGAACATCAAAGTCTCAATCTTTTAGGACAAAAATCATACTGAAATAAAAATGTTTGGCGCGTGGGTGAACGAACCCAATGCTATGTGAACTCACATACCTTGTAGGGATCACCCATTGACGAAATCCACAAGCGATTCTTGAAGATCTTGACGATTCTTGCTCCATCTCCTCTTTTCTCCTTTTCTTTTTCTCTTCTCTAAAACCCTAACTCAATATGGTAAAAGCGTAAACTGAATCCTATTAGTTAAACCCCAATTAATTACCAAAAAATGAAATTAAGTCATGGGGTATGGAAAAGACCATAATTCCCTTCAAAAACCCATATTAGACTTTCCTTAATTAAACATCCCAACTTCCAATGGACATATTTCACTCATGCGAACTCGGAATCGCGCAAAATCAGCGGCGTTGGAAAGGTTATTCGAAGATATTTCCTAAGATATCTGGAAAAACACATAAATCATCTTGAGCTAGGAGTTATGGTTGTTTGAAGTTGTCTAAAAACTCAACCTAACACACTTAAAAAGTTTTTCCAGATTTTTATGGTCTTTCCAAAAATGACTATTTCTAAATTTTAACTTCTTTCTAGTTCCTTCAATTAGAGAGATGTTACAAGTATTAAGTTCATCAATCAAAAGTATCACGTACATCAATCATAATTATCAAGTACATCAATCATAAGTATAAAGTCGGGATCCATGGGAACACCCAAGATCCATACAATCATCGAAAGAAACCTTGACCTCAATACCACTTATCGGAAGAGTCTTTGGCATCAACATAACATACTGGAATAGACCTTGCTATCAATCACACATACCAGAATAGACCTCATCATCAATACACTTACCAAAATAGACCTCAATATCAATATCACTCACCAAAATAGACCTCGGTACAATCTCCATACATCTTATCACAATATTCATCATTAATGTAAATAAGAATATTCACACAATAATGAGGAGATGACAATTCAGGAAATTCACATCCACAATAATACTATCAAAGTATTTAATCAATCATTGATTCAAAATCAACACTCAAGGCAATACACAATACACTACTATCAACACATTGTCTCTTTTATTAATCCATTTTCAATCATTAAGATCAATAAATAAGAGCAATTTAATCCATCACCTCATTTTCATTACTCCCTAACACACACAATGAAGAGAATATAAGATTCTACAAGTTTCAACAAGGTTTAGAGGTTCACTTGCCTTGAATCAATCAAAAGTCAATCCGAGACTTGAGCTTCCATTCCAAATAATATCCAAATCAACACAATCTAGCCACACAGGTATTCACAATGAGATTCTGAAACTAACAACACCCATATCAAGCAATTTGAATAAATGGGTCAAATCATCTAAAAAACTCAATTATGAAAATAAGGTTTGAATCTAAAAATTTCTACATAAATATGTTATCCAAAGAATTTGGAATTCATTGGTGAAGACCATTTCAAAAATGGAATTGTATTCAACTCATAATTATCATTTTTCTTAAAACTTGAAGTTCTTGAAAACCTTGCCAATTTGCCAATCAAAAATTCCAATTTTTTTTTATGTTAAAACCACAATTGATAGTGGGGAATTTAAGAATTAGGGTAACAAACACACTTACCCAAAATATTCACCACAAAATGTCTCTTTAAAATCGCCTACCAGGAATTTCCAACTCAAGTCTGCTAGGTAGAGTTACCGCCATGATGACTTGTCCTAAGCCTTAAACTCATTTCCTTAGATAATATTTCAACCATCTCTCTAGTTAGGCCTTTTTGTAAGTAGATCTGGTATATTATCATTTGAATTCAAATAGCCAACTATGATAATTCCACTAAAGAGTAGTTCTCTAACAATATTATGTTTACGTCTTATATGATGAGACTTTATGTTATACATAATTCTCCATGTCCTACTTATTCCATCTTGATTATCACAATGTATACATACTGATGTCAACGATTTGGGCCAAAAAGGAATACCTTTCAAGAAATTTTGCAGTCATTCAACTTCTTCTCGGCCTCATCTAGAGCGATAAACTCAAGATTCCATTATAGAGCTAGCGATACATGTATGTTTGGATGATTTTTAAAAGACTTCTCCTCCACCGAGAGTAAATATATATGGACTCATGGTTTTTACTTTATTTGACTTGTGATTCAATCTGCATTATTATATCCTTTCATTACTGTTGAATATTTATTATGATTCAAAACATACTTTTAAGTATATTTTAGGTACCCCAAAACTTTTTTTCATTATCATCCAATGAGTTTATTATGATTACTCGTGAACCTAGTGAGTTTATTAATAATACATGATATATCTGGTCGCATACAATTCTTGATATACATCATAATTAAGTGCAAAAACTCACATTTATTAAAGTCTTGTCAGTATTGAGATTCAAATACTTGAACTTGTTAAGTACCTTTTCAGTGTGATGACTATGGCAATGCTAAATCTTGTGGAGTTCTAAGGATTTTTGTACCTAAGATCACATCAACAACTCCAAGGTCTTTCATATCAAAGTTTCTTTCTAGCATATGCTTAGTAGCATTTATGTCATAAGTGTCTCTAATGATGATCAATATATCAATGACCTTGATGTTCACACATTTATCACATTTATTAATCTTAAATCTATTTCCTGACAAGGTTTGATCAAACTTCGAATGTCATTGTTTGAGTGCTTGTTTTAGTCTATAGAGTGACTTAACATGTTTGCACACCTTCTTTTCTTTATTAGGAACCAAAAAGTTTCTTCCTCCAATTCTTCATTTTAAGAAAGTTATTCCCACATACATTTGATGAATTTGAAGGCCATATACCGCAGGTAGCGCAATTAACATCTAAATTAATGTAATCTTAGTTACTGGCGAGTATGTGTCAAAATAATCAAGACCTTCTTTTGTCTAAAGCCTTTGACGACAAGTTTAGCTTTTATATTTATCAATAGTTCCACCATCTTTCATTTATTTTAAGGATCCACTTTGAACCAAAGATTTAATTCATGAAGGATGATCAACCTATTTCCAAATATGATTGCCCAAGATTGAATCAAAATATCACCATTGACAACCAGTTAAGAAAAGGATGAGTCTTAAAAGACAAATCTTCTTGGAATGTATGAGCCTCATTTCAAGAAGAAATTTTACAAAATCATATCTGAAGAAAATAAATATCTTTGGACATTTACTACACCTTGAAATATCTTTATTAAGTACATTCTCCTTTGTTTCTTCCCGATGTGGTTAAAGATCCTTTACTAGAAAATGCAACTCTAATTTTATACGTATATATGTGTTCAAATAATTCGGTGTTATCTGATTCAATTATCATATTATAATGAATATTTAGATGTTCAAACTTATGAACCAAAAATCGACATGCTTTACTATTTGTAGCATATCCAATGAAAATATAATCCACATACTTAGGTCCTATTTTGATCTTTTGGGATATGAACTTGGACTTTGGTTAGACACATTCACACTTAAAAATATTTCAAGTTGGATTTTAAAATATTTCAAGTTGGATTTTCTTCCTTCATTTCTCATATGGAATAGACTGTCTTACTATAAGGCACTCTATTGAGTATTCGTTTTGCGGTAAGGATAGCTTCCCCAACAAGTTTTATGGTAAACCTGAACTACTAAGTAAGACATTCGGCATTTCCTTCAAAATTCATTTATTTTGCACAATTCCGTAAGATTGAGGTGAGTAGGGGGCAATAGTTTGATGGATGATTTCATTTTCTAGGCATATTTTTGCAAAAGGAGATTCATACTCTCCACCCCTATCACTTCCTATCATTTTTCTCTTTTTATTCAACTGATTTTCAACTTTAGTTTTATATTATTTAAATGCTTCTATTGTTTCATCCTTACCATTCAACAAATAGACATAACAATACTTGTGCATGTCAATAAATGTGATAAAATACTTTTTTCCACCATGAGATGGTGTTGATTTCATATCACAAATTGTCAATGTGAATCAACTCTAAGGGATTAAAATTTCTTTCAACAAATTTATAAGAATACTTAGCATACTTAGATTCAACACAAACTTGACATTTTTATTTATTGTACTCAAAGTTAGGAAAAACTTCTAAGTTGCTAAGTTTTCACAAGATTTTGTAATTGACATGTGTCAAACGTTCATTTCATATACAGTTTGACTCAAGCAAGTAAGAAGAAGAAAAAATGTTGAGTTTGAGAAGACCCTCCTCGAGGTAACTTTTTCTTACAAATATTTTGTTCTTACTTATTATACCTTAGTCACATACAAACATTGTTTTAGAGTAGAACCATGCTAGATGTCATTTTCAAAAGGTCCTTTCATAACCTTCCATTTTAGTTGTTGCGGAATTACCATGAGCATAGTCTCATCGGTCCAACAAGAGCATATGAACTAAATGGTTCTTTTACAACACAAACATGGCAAATGAATTTTCACCAATATTCATGTCTATACAAATAGTTGTATTTTAGTAGACACTTTTTTTTCATAAAAAAATTCACATTTTAAGTGACACTTTTTTCATAAAAGAACGTAAATCTTTTGAACAAGTATATATATTTAATTTGGTGGTTTCATACTAAACATATCATACTAGTAAAAGAGAAATTCAACGACCACAATATTAAAAATACTTCAAAAATTGTGGGTTTGACATAATACAAGAATGCCACTGAATTTCATATCTTGTACTTCTAAATTTAAATTAGACACTAAGTATAATTTTGTCATTATCACAAGCAAAGAACCCCCACATTTTAAATATGATCTCAAAAATATTTTTCAAGTATTTGAAAATAAGTTTTCACTTAATTATTTTCCATGCTTTCAAATTGGGTATCATCAAAATACGCATTGGGAACATGAAGCCTCTTTTGGAGAATGGTTAGTGCTTCAATCCTTTTGACAATCATTACAAAATGTCAAAGGTTAATCCATAGAAACACTCACAGTAGACACAAAATCATTGACTTTAGGTCAATAGCTTCTTTTTTTCCTTCTATCTAAATTAGATAGATACTTGATGTTTAGAATACTAACAATAAAGACTTAATTTTGATTCAACTTATTTCTAGTTAACGATGAAGTTGAGTGTTTAATAAATCGGTGAAGTTTTTATATTCTTCGAACCAGATGTACAATCTGATTTATTTGGTGAAGTTTTTATATACTTCAAAACAAAGGAGTAGAAAATCAGAAGATTTTAGTCTCCAAAAATTAGACACAATCAAATTTTACAAGGAGCAGAAAATTACACAAATTTTCGTCTCTTGATTAAAAAATAACATTATAAATGTCCTTGAACATCTTTAAAATGGAAAGTCACACTTCTTAAAGTGTGACCAATTTAGTACCCTGCCAAACTACAGAAATGAAATCTCATTATTAAGGCCAACTTATTCATTTGAATTTGCAACCCAACTTATTTGTTCTCTTCTTTCTCCACCACACTCAATAAGTTAAAGCATTAGAGATTGCAAATAATCAGACCAATGGCATATTAAAGTAGTATTGTTCACCCCAAAGTTTTTTGATCGTATGATAAAATGATTTTCTTTCTCATTTTCTTCCTCCAACAAAGTAGAACACAAAAAATACCAACAATATAATAATTTTCTTAAGATTGTTGTTAAGCTGTATTATTAAGATACTAAGAATAAAACTTTGCAAAACTTCATATGGAACAACAAAGTTTAACGTGTATTTTTGAAATCATAAATTTAAAACAAATAAATAAAATATAATCTGCAATAAACCAGAAACAATATTGAAAAGAAGAAAATCAAGCTCACTGAATGCACATTGTGTCCTTAAGAAAATTATTCCCCTCGAGATTAATGGAATATATCTTCCTATGATAGAACGATTTTACTCATTGGTGTATTGATACCTAAAATTACGGTGTCACCGAACCACTCAACGACAATAAAAGTTACAACCTTACGGAAAAGCCAAAAGTCATAACTCTTCTTAAAAGTCACAACCTTACGGAAAAGTCGAAACTTTTCATAATAGTCACAACTCTTTAGAAAAGTCACAATTCTTCATAAAAGTCACAATTTTTCATAAAAATCACTACTCTTCAGCAAAGTCACACTCTTTATAAAAGTTGCAACTTTTCATTCACGTCTTTTAAAGCCCAACAGTAATGAACATAGTGCTGGGAAACAGGAATCTTGAAGGCAAGAAATTCATAGAGAAAGGGATGCAATGGCGCCCAGAAAAACAAAGGTAATTGAAGATCAAGAAGACAACAGTAATATTAAGAAGTTAAGAAGTGGTTCTCTTCGCATCAACGACTGCAAGCTAACTAAGTCACTCCATTTCGATTATGTTAATTTTCCAATGATCAATTAAAGACCGTGTTACGTTTTATAATGAATAAATATAATGGTGCATGCTTTTTGGTACATTATAATTTCCACAGGTGGATCCATCAAGAATGTATGTCAAATGAACTACAGATATATTGAATGAAAAGAGTGATCAAGTCACCAATTCTATATATATATGTTACTCAATAAAAACGTACTTCTTGTTTGATTCTTGACAATGATTTATTGTTTTGTTATTCATGCAGAGACGAAACTGACCGTGTTAGTACGTTGACAATTAGAGAAGCATTGATATACAAGAAACTAAAAAAATCTGACCTTACCAGAAGTGCCAATGGCTTACAGCTCTCAGGGAAAGAAGTCAGAGAGAAACTGCTTCCTCATATTTCTGCACCTGCTCTCGGTGAAGCAAAAGATCTAATTTTAGTTGATCATCAAGGACAAGAATGAGACATGTTACTTTTTCTTCAAAATGAGGATCTCTACTTTCTTAAAGGACATTGGTATGACTATGCGGATGTATACGATTTAGCTGTTTCAGATACCATAGTTATTGAGAGGATTATGAAGCAGCAAGTGAAAGAAGATTTGGATTTTGCTGCAGTGAGTGAGATTGACGATCACGACTGGTCGACTGGGACATCATCTTTCCTCCAAATTCAACATGGCAGATTGAACAAGTTAATAATATTAATGCAGAGAGCAAACTGAAATTAAAGATATTGGCAAAGTTGAAGTATAGACAACACTCAAATGAAGTATTATAAGAGAAATCCACATGAATTTTGATTTTAGAACTTCACTTTGCTCCCTCGATTTACTTCTTTTGTCAATTGGCCAAATAAATTGTCATGAGTTACGTCCATGCAAAACTTAGTATATAGTAACATATTGTTATGCTAGCGGGAAAAATTAGTGTTACGATCCCTATTTCCATATGAGGATTCACCCTTTGCTTCTTCTTCACCAGCATAGGATATAGTTAAGAGGAATTTGGTTCACAACAGCATGCAGGGCTGAGCGGAATGAGAATGATAATCTGGAGAAGACATGATCGTAATACAAGAAATCGAAGTCAAAGGGATTCCCAAGCTAGATTTTGTGGTGAGAAAACAAGAGGGAACTGACTGAGGCAAACCAACCTTAGTTAAGTGAGCTCCTGCAGATATATAACCAACACCTATGGCCATACTTGCAGCAAATAATACACAGTAAATCAGTAATCACTTAACTTGTGTGCTCCTCGCTCGTGTATAATGATAACAGACAAAATAGAAGCCATAAAGATATACTACTAGTGGGACAAGGCCAAGCTACAAGATATGACAACAGTAGCTTCATCACTTAGATTTCGATCAAAATAATAAGAATTACATGTCTAATAGCTAGTACTAACTGTTTTACTCTCTAATCAACCCAAGAACCTTATATGTCCATAGGCATTGCCATACGCGACTAGTTAAAAATAACTAAAAAGAAAGCATTAGCAATGAAGATTTTAAGAAAGGATCAGAGGAGTTTCTCCCAAGTCAATCACTGTTAAGCTATTGAAAGAATATAGAAACTACTTAGAGTTTGATGGCTATAGAATATTCTAACATGTAAACAAACTGTTAATGAATATCTAAACAAAATGCATGAAACTACTTAGAGTTTGATGGCTAATCCCAATGGATGAATGTATTACAATGATCAAGTCCAATCCTGTGTAAGTGACAGACTAGTATTAATCAATCGATCATCAGAGCCAGTAAGCATCATCACTACCATATTCTTTTTCATCACGATGAAGTCCAATCCTACGTAAGCCATAAGTACCCTTGCTAACTGTTATTATTGACAGTAGTAGAAGCAGGTGCTGAACTATTATCGACAGCAGTAGAAGCGGGTGCTGAACTAGTCTCCGCAGTCGTGCCTAGTAGTTTCAGTTTCTTTTGGGGTTGATTAGTGGCTGGCTCTGTGATATGATGATGATATAGTGACAGGAGATGTTGAGCTGAACCTTAGCAGTTAGATCTAGAATTACCTTGTTAACAAAGAAAGATAGTAGTTCGAAAAAATGAATTGAGTTTGTGTGAGCCCACATCCTCTCCCCTCCTCCCTCCCTCTCCCTCTAACTCCTAAATTGGATCAGAGGTAGAATTATTTCTCTCCTACTTGAAGAATAAGTTTTTTTTTTTCCACTTCCTTCTTCTTTTTTTCTCTTTTCGTAATCTTTAGCACATGAGTTATGACAAGCACTTGTACTCTCTCAATTGATTCACTGCAAATTAAAACGAAGAAAAATATGAGTTATGACTAAAACAGAGAATTGAATCGAATCAAATTGAAGAACATACTTAGGGAGTAGGAGATCCAATTCCTCTGGTTTAGGCGTTTTCCAAGAGTAGATTAGATAGGAATCATTTTTCTTAGAAAAATATATAAAATCTCCAGATTCCAACTTGTGTTGATTCTTAAATCTTTCCCACCCTGTTCTAATATTTTAAGTTCACATACGATTTAAATAATCTTTTCAAGGAAAATTCTGTAAAAATAAAAATAAATAATGGAACAAAAATATTTTAACTATAATTTTTTTATTTGGCTAAAGATAATGATATTCTAATCAAGACCAAGAAAAGAGCAAATACACAATTACAACGAAAAATCATTGCATCTAAAAAAGAAATAAATAAAATTTCAATCAAATATTTTACGTATTTTACCCCCAAAAAAGAACAATCCACAATTCAAATAAATAATTTTTTCATGAAAAATGCATAATTATTTTTCTTTTTGTTGGAACTACTTGTTTGAACTCCATTATTTTGACTTAACCTTCTTATAAAATAATATAGTTATAAGTATGCACTGGTAGTTTGGCACATGAAATGTACTAAGTATGGGGAAATGCATGAAAACATAAACATGAACATATTAGGACTTTAACATGATATGCATGGCCAAGCTAAAATGAGTAAAAACTTTTAAAGAATCACAAGTCATCAAACAAGGCCAATGCATTATTAAAAATCATTTGAGAAGCTTTCTTAAAACCTTTGAAGGAACATAATTCATCTTTATGAGATATTAGCTTTTAACCGATAAATAGACCATGTGAGCTATAACATGGAATCCGGTGCAACTCCCACGTCGAGAAGGGCAAGTCTACTTGCCAAGGTAGAACTATGTATCATTCATTCATATGCTATTTGTGGATTTACTAGCTAGGTTATTTAAGACAATCCTACGGGAGCACGTAGTTTGGAAACAAAGATCGCTACTAGAGACTACCCTATTTGAGCCTCCACCTCAAAGTTCTCTCGTTGCTAAGTTAAACTCCAATGGAATAGATAAAGTCAATTATCAAAACATTAGGAAGGGCAATAATTATAGTACCAATACAAATCATAAAATCGTATAAGAGTAGCTCCTTTAAATCATGATTCATACATATCCGAGAAAACCTTTCACAATCACGATTTCATAATATGTGAGAAAATCTTTCACAATTCATTGATACTTATCTCAAAAAAACATCCTTAATTCATAAAACATTGTTTTCATACAAACATGCATAACTTTCATAAATCATATTCATAAGTTCATAAGGTTTCTCCATAAATTCATCATCATAATCAAATAAAAAGCATGGACCCATGTGAAATCAATTGAAAATCATGTAATTGAATCAAATCATGCATAGTAAGATTAAAATTAAACAATTGAATCATAATAAAAAAGACCCATGAAGATTGACATAAACCCTAATTGAATTTGGTGAAATTAAATTTAAGGTTGAAGCTCTTTTGGGACCCAATGGATGAATGAAAACTATTGGTGAATTCTCACATACCTTGATAATCAAATCCCTTAAAGCAATGGTGATTGCAGAACTTGAAGTTTGAAACCCTAGTTTTCTTCCTTGAACTTGAGAGAGAATTGGAGGGGATGAACTTGCATGGCATTTGAGAATTTGAGAGAATAAGAGGGTTTGGGTAGACTTAGGAGTTGAAGGGTAGTTATAGAACTTAGAATCAGAGTCAAAATGACATAGTATAGGTATTAAATGCATAGGAAAAGACCAAAATACCCTGAAGAAATAACTGTCGGATAGACCTACGACCCATAGGACTTTATACAGTCCGTACTGATCAACCATAGAACCAACTTCAGAAACTCAAAAATCCGTCCAACTTCCATGAGACATTCCTACAATCCGTCTAATTTTTACTCGTAGAACCCCAATTCAAGCACAAAATTTCACGAAGTCTAGAATTCCTCTACGAAACTCATCTACGACCTGTAGAACCAATTATGTCTCGTCCTGTCCATTCATAGGTCATCTTACGGGGACTTAAAAATTCAAAAACTCAACTCAATTCTTTCTACTGCTCTTTACAGTCTGTAGAAGACACTCGTAGATAACTGATTCAGTGCCAAAACTGGATGTTTCCTTTTCAGTACAACTTTTCAATTTTCGAGGTATTCCACTTTTAAAAGCTAATACAACAACAACCTACCTCAATTCTCAATTGTATCTATTTGTTCATCTTTGACATGCTTCGTTCTACCCCTTAATAAGTAATTTATTTTTTGATAAATTACAAATTTTATTGAATGAAGAGATTTTGTAAAAATATTGCAACTCATCATACATTTTTCATAGATATAAGATAATAATAATAATCCATCATTTTTCATTTCAATAATGATATAATTCTTTTTCCTAATAAAATTGGAAATGTTTTCATTTCTTATAATATTTTATAAATTGAAGAGATAAGCATTTGTTAATATAATTCTTGATTTTAAAGTTAAGATACAACAGTCATAATGCCATAACATGAAAATTTTATGAATTTCTTTAATGCACAAAATATCTTTAAAATATTATCGATGTGACCCTTTTACATATTAATTTTAAAATAGTGATTATATTAAAAATTGTTTATCCTCCTTAAATTCGGAAGAGATTAAGAATAAACATATTTTCTATTTTATTAAGACAATCTACACCTCAACTAAGGCAAAATGTCTCAGTTGAAGGTGGCTATTATGGAGGAAAATGAGAAAAAAAAAGTATGAAAAAAATATGGTGTTGAAAAATAAAAGAGATAGATGGGTATAACAGCTATAAAAGGTAAATCAAAAGAATTAAATTTGAAAGAAAGAAAAAAAGAAAAAAAAGTAAAGAAAAAAAAAGAATGAATACCACACCCCAAAGTTGATGAAAAATGAAGAGAAGGAGAACAAGGGTGAAAATTGTTGGTTGTAAAGAGTGGAGTTAGATAATGTAGTGTCAAGGATGTTGAATGAAGCTGATGGAACAAGTCAAAGGAACAAGTTCAATGAAGGTGTTGAAGGAAGCTAATACTTCAACATCTTCATTGAACCTGTTCCTTTGATATGCTCCATCAGCTTCCTTCAATACCTTCACTAAACATGTTCCTTTGACATGTTTCATCAGTTTCCTTCGACAAAGGAGGGTAATAGTCACTATATCCAAATATATCATACTTGCCTCCAAGCTTACGTTACAAGTCAATAAAGTCCTATGGTGATCCTAATGTAACTGTATGAGAGTCTAAGTATTTAAAATAAGAGCAAGCCTATGGTATTGTGTATGCATGGTTTGAATTTCTTTAGTGAGAGTGACTGTGTACCGAGTCTCCGTCTTGAAAATCATGGTATGGTGTGAAAAAGGGACTCCTTTACAACGAGAGCACAAGTAGAACTATTGATAATTAATTATCTAGGTGATTGTTGTTTGTGTATGTTCTCTGTTGGTATAGTGATTCTATTTATTGATCCACATGTGTTAGCTTGAGGAGAAATAGTATACACTGTTTGTTGATAGATAAGGATGGTGTCGGCATTGTAAAAGCCATATGATTTTGATAGGTTCTTGTTCTTCTTTTGCTAAGTGTCATAATGTGATAGTTGTGTCTGTCACTTGAGAACAAGCAATGATTTAAGTTGAGAGTATTGATGTGTAGTGGATTTACAATATTTGTTACGCTTAAAACTTAGGATTTTTGTAAGTCTTTTAGCGCATGTTAGTAGATGTGATGTGTTTTGTCATTGTTTTACAAGAAAATGGGGTTTTGGTAGCTGAAGGATAGAAGTCAGCTGTTGTAGTGATGTTTTGGTTATTTACAAGCTATTCTATGAGTCGTGGTTTGAACCACGACTTATAGATGGTCTCGTAGATGAAAGATCAGAATATAGGAAATAAGGTTTGATGATTACAAGCCACCAGTATGGGCTATACATCGGTGTACGAGTCGTACACTCAGGATCGTAGAAAAAGTACCGAAGATCTAAAAAAGTGAACTGCCAAACCATGAGTGCACATCACGGGTCGTAGAAGTTTTCACAAACTATACACAAGTGCTGGTAAATGAGATACAAAAATTTGGAAAATTGGAGTTTGAAGACCACAATGGAACAAAATGGGCCGTAGAAGAGTCCACATACCGTAATTCATGTCCATGGAAAATGTCATGATAACTGAACATTCATGAGCAAACTTCACGAGCCGTAAAAGGAACTATAGTATGTACTTAAGGTCATAAAATTGTCGAATTTCAGTTTACCCAGAACATTTTGGATTGGATTTTTTGGTATCTGTAAATACTTTTTTTTAGGTTTTATTGTAGCTACATTTGTTTTGGATTTGAGAATTATTTAGGGAACTACTTTTTCTTTAATTCTTGAATTCTTGGGATTTTAATTACAACTTAATCTTTGATTTTTGACTTTGCCAGTCAATTAAAAGGTTGGATTTTTAATATTCATATTGTAAGTGCATGATTATTCTCATCAAATTATTATGAATTGTGATTACACAATTACGAGTAGCTAAATCAACAACTAGGGCTGTGAGAATCACGAGGAATTAACGATGTAGGCCTAATAAATAGTTATTCTTGAATGGTGCGCTTGCGTGTATTATTTTTCTCTTAGCTTTAATCATTTTTAACGGTGTGTAACATTAGAACTTGTCTTATTCCTACTTGCCTAATTAAGGAGGTAACGAATGCAAAAATGAATTATACAATGAAGATTTGAGGCTATCAACCGTTATCTAATAGCTTGAACTTACCTAGAGATAATTAATTTGGGGTCAAAGGTAAGTGTAAGTAAAACATACACTCATAGACTAACCATGTTGCACACTGAAATTCATCTACTTAGGAAACCATCCATTAAGGTAATAAATAACTTACCGATCTTGCATGCTACCCACTAGAAAAGTTACTAATATTAGGGTTCTACTGAAAAAAGGATTTGCAGGGAACACAAAAACCCTAGTTTCGTCTTATATTGATTTAAAACAAGCTAAACAATTACTTATTGCTTATGATCATTAAAATCAATTACTTTTTACACAAAACCCTCTTTTTACGGAAATAACACGACTGAGCGCACCAATAATATCAATTGAACAAACTTTGAACCTTATTCCTTGTGAAATCGATCCTAACCTTTGTTAGGTTCTTTATTTGAATAACGACCGATTTATATATCTTTTGTAAGGTGAAATTTGGGTGTATCAATAGCTACTGCAATTAACATATGAATTGATGCAATCCTAGTTACTGGCAAGTATATGTCAAAATAATCGAGACCTTTTTGTCTAATGTCTTTGACTACAAGTCTAGCTTTATATTTGTTAGTGGTTCCATCAGCTTTCAATTTTCTTTTGAAGATCCACATTGAACCCAAAAGCTTTTTTCGCGGAGGAAGATCAATCTACTCCCAAGTATGGTTGCTCAAGATTGAATCAAAATCACACCATTGGTTGCCTTTTTCCAAAAGGATGAGTCTATAGAAGACATATCTTCTTTGAATGTATCAGACTTATTTTTAAGAAGAAATGTTACAAAATCAGATCCAAAGAAAGTAGATGTCTTTTGACATTTACTACACCTCATAATATCTTTATTACGTACATTCTACTTTGATTCTTTCTGATGTCGTCTTAGACCCTTTACTAGAAAACTCAGGTATAGGTTTATATGGATAGATGTGTTCAAATAACACAGTGTTGTATGATTCAACTACCATATTGTTATAAATATTTGAATGCTCGGACTTAAAAATTCAAAAATCGACATGATTTATTGTTTGTAATATATCCAATGAAAACATAATCCACATACTTAGGTTCTATTTTGATCTTTTTGGGGATAGGAACGTGGACTTTGGCTAGACACCCCTATACTTTGAAGTATTTCACGTTGGATTTTCTTCCTTTTCATTTCTCATATGAAATAGACTTTGTCTTTTTATGGGACACTCTGTTGAGTATTAAATTTATTGTAAGGATAGCTTTCCCTTACAAGTTTTATGGTAAACTTGAACTTTTAAGTAATACATTCATCATTTTCTTCAAAGTTCAATTTTTCTTTCTGCAATATCATGAGATTGAGGTGAGTACATGAAAATAGTTTAATGGATGATTTCATTTTTCAAACATTTTTCTGCAAAAGGAGATTCATATTCAACTTCAGTTTTATATTTTCTAAATGCTTATATTGCTTCATCCTTACCTTTCAACAAATAGACATAACAATATCTTACGTAATTGTCAATAAATGTTATGAAATTCTTTTTTCCACCACCGAGATGGTGTTCACTCTAAAGGGTTGGAATTCCTTTCAACAAATTTATAAGAATGTTTAGCATACTTAGATTCAAGGTTTTATAATTGACATATTTCAAGCGTTCCTGTCATAAACAGTTTGACTCCAGCAAGTAAGAAGAAGCAGAAATATTGAGTTTGAAAATACCTTCTATGAGGTATCTTTTTCAGATACATACATTATTTAGTGTAACGATCGATTCCCGTCGTTATAGAAAAGCCAATGGGAAAAGAATTGGGGCCATAAAATTTTTGAGTAGTAACTTGGGAATTCCTAGCCTAGTCCAGATTTGGAAGAAATCTAAGTCAGTGAGGTCTAGGGAAATCTGGTAATGAATGAGAGATTTAATAAGGAATTTTATTACATGAGTGGATAGCCAAGACGTTAAGGAACGTATGACTTTACGAAATCGAATTCGGGCGAGTGGAACTCTCGAAACTGATCTTAGCGTGAAAGGATAGTTTTTAAGCATCATGGGTTGAAAGTGTGTTGTGAAATGGTGGTTTGGAACACAAATTCTGACTCTCTGTCTCCACGTAAGCTGCTATGGCGGGATGGGGTCCTCCTTAGCGGCCTAGTCGCGAATTAAGTCAAGATTAAACCCCAAAAATGTTATTTTCTACAAGTTTCATTCTTGAGAGCTAAGAGACAACCCAGGGATAATTCTTGAAGGTTTTTCACCTTTTCTAGCACTAAAGGTAATAATTTTACTCCCCTAATCCATTTTTCGATCCGTAGAACTTAGATTCTTAGATAATTGTTATTAGAGGAAGATTTTGATAAGAAGTTAATAGTGGGAAAAAAAGTCCTAACTGCACCTTAGAATCATGGGTTTGGTCTTGGGTTATTGGATTTGTTATAATCCGGATAATTAGACCATAATTTATTGATCCACGCGTGTATTAATTGTTTGTAGACCTAGAACAAGCAAAAAGAATTCGGAAGGAAAGATTCAAGTGCCTTAGGGGGATTCAAGCTTGATTTCGAGGTAGGTGATGGTTTGATTTCATGTTTTGCGTGATGTATGTTGATAATTGCTTCATTGTAATGCATGTATGTATGTGAACGAAGCCATGTTGATCAAACCTAATGAAATCAGTATGAATGAACAAATGTATGCCATGATTCAACACTTGATTTTAATATTATTAGTATGTACATGATGGGTGTGATAGTGATTGTTATTGGATCGGGGGTCACGTTCTGGCACACTAATTGGGATCGGGTGTCATGTTCCGACACACTAATAGTTTGGGTATGGGTTCCATGAGAGGACCATTGATTTGTCATATCTATTTGTTATTGAGAATATGGAATTATACATTTCTCCTGAAATGATTATTGATGTGTGTGTGTGTGTGTGTGTATATATATATATATATTATATACATGTCATGTTTACTTTATTGTGACTTCTTATATATGTTTCGCTTATTGGAATAGCCGCGTGATCCTACCAGTACACTGTGGTTGTGTACTAATATTGCACTTGCTTGTTCTTTGTCGAGTACAGGGTATCTTCAGGCGGCAATTGATAGACCTCAGCTAGGAGATCAGTGATCGAGATCGGAATTCAAGGGTGAGCCAGTTCTTCCAGGCTGTTGATATACTGTGAGTTTATGGTATTTTTAATATATTTCACTTAAGAGTTGTGTGTGTCTAGGGCCATTTTGTATTAGAACTAATGATTATTGTGCTATATTTGCAGGAAATAGACTTGGACAAGGTTGAAAGAGACAGCAGCTCAAATCCTACAGAAGGAGCCATCTACGGAGGTGACCTACGAACCATGGGTCCAGTCACACTCGGTAGGTTGGTGGCGTAGATGGAGCATCAGTGAAGTCTTGACCAAGTGTGGAATTACGAAAGCCATTGACGGAGCGTAGGTCGACCCAAGGGCAGTCCTACACATCCATCGTTTGTATCAGAAAGTTTGAGTTCCAATACCTGATGAAAAGGTGTGAAGCCACGAGAGGGGACCCACAGATCGTAGGTCGACCTACGGTCCATTCTGCAGGTCTGTCGTTTGCATCAGAAAGTTAAAGGTTCCAACCTTTGTGGAAAAGTTCTAAGTCTTGGGCTACGGAAGGGACCTATGGACCATAGGTCGATTCACGATCCGTAGGTCAATCTCATTGATTGAAGTTGCATCCAGCAGTTTTATTTCTTTATTTCATTTACTTTTTGTTTAGGACAATATTTTCTATAAATAGGGCATGTAATCCTCATTTTTGGGTGTTAGACACCATAGTATTATTTTAGTTCTTGGTATTTTCTTGGGAATTAACTTGCAAACTCTAGCAATTTGATTTCCTAATTTCGGTTTACAAATATTCTTGCTTTGAATTTCAATTGGAGATTACGGGTTTCTTCTACTCATTACGTAAGTTTATGAATTCTTCTTCTAAAAATATGAATTGTGTTCTTGCTAGCATGGGTAACTAAAGCCACAACTAGGGTTGTGGGAACCCTGAGCGATTAACATTGTATGAATAGTAACTAAGTAATTCTTGAATAGTGTTGTTGCATGCATTGATAATTCTTTTGTTTAGAAGTCTTTTTAACGGTGGCCAACGTTAGAACTCGCCTTGTTGCTACTTGCCAGACCAAGGAGCTAGTTAATAAGAAAAGAATTATCAACATAGATTTAGTGTGATACTATCTAATAGTCTAATGTCAATTGGTGCAAGGGTGAAAATTAAGTCATACATTGATGTGATGTCTAACATGAGGTAAAGGTAAGAGTTAGTAAATTATACACACGTAGCTAGACCAAGGTACTTGATGAATGATCAGACAGGGGGTTTTCGAGCCAACGCCCAAG
Source organism: Solanum pinnatisectum (assembly GCA_035578085.1). Lineage (NCBI taxonomy): Eukaryota > Viridiplantae > Streptophyta > Magnoliopsida > Solanales > Solanaceae > Solanum > Solanum pinnatisectum. The sequence continues at coordinate 35,803,651 of CM069084.1, read as the reverse complement.
GTTCGAACTCGTATAATTGGCGCCAAGGACAAGAAACCCAAGGTCGGAACTATGGAAACTACAATCGAGAAGGTTAATATGTCTGGGATGGGAACTACAATCGTGACAACAACTACAATCGGAACAACTTTGGCAACATGAATGATAGAAGTGGGCCTTATGTTCCTCCACAAAATCAGGAATCTGGCAATAAGGAAGCTGGGGGTAGTATGTCATGAATTGAGGATATGATGCATAAGATGATGAAGAGGTTTGACTCGACTAATGAGAATGTGAAGGAGATGCGAAATGACTTGTCTAGAATCGGTCAAAAAGTTGATGCCCATGCAGTGTCGATAAAGCAGCTTGAGTAGCAGTTTAGTCAGTTGTCTGCTACTGTGAATACATGCCAACTGGGCACACTTCTTAGCAGCACCATCCAGAATCTGAAAAATGATAGGCATTGTATGGCAATCACGACTTACGGAGAAAAGCAGACTATTGATCCCCCCATGCCATCCGATGTAGAAAAAGTGGTAGAAACAGATAGTGATGAGATTGAGGTTACTGAAGAGACTAAAAATGCCACAGAGAAGGAAGCAGAGATAACCCAAAAGGTTGTTCCCATGCCTAGACCTCCACCTCCTTTCCCAAAGAGGTTAGTGCAAAAGACTGAAGAAGGAAAGTACTGCAGGTTCATAACTATGTTGAAACAACTTTCCATCAATGTCCCTTTGATAGAAGCTTTGGAGCAAATTCTTGGGTATGCAAAGTTCATGAAGGACTTGGTGACCAAAAAGAGGCCTGTCAATTTTGAGAATGATGAGAGGTTGCAGCATTGTAGTGCTATTTATACAAGGTCACTAGTACAAAAGAAAGAGGATCCTAGAGCTTTTCACTATTCTATGCACCATTGGTAAGATGCACTTTGCAAAAGCTTTGTGTGATTTGGGTGACAGCATTAACTTGATGCCATTGTCGATTTATAAGAAGTTGGGTTTAGGAGCTCCAAAACCAACTGCGATGCATTTACTTATGGTTGATAGAAATGTGAAAAGCCCATTGGAATGCTTCAAGATGTCCTTGTGAAAGTGGGGCCATTCATTTTTCTGACAGACTTTGTTATACTTGATTGCGAGGTTGAGTTTGAGGTCCCCATCATCTTAGGGAGACCATTCCTTGCTCAGATGAAGTTTCGACTGAATAAAGAGGAGGTGACCTTTAACGTATGTAAGTCTATTAAGCAGGAAGGTGATCTTAAATCGGTATCTGTGGTGAGTCACACTTTCAGAAGAGGTGTTGAAGTGTTTAGTAAGGAGAAGTTAGGTGCAGCCCTGTACATGGAGAAAAAACACCATGTTTAAAAGAGAGAAAAGCGCAAACTAGCTCCTGGTGATCTGGTGTTGTTGTATAAATCAAGGTTGTGCTGGTTTCCTGGCAGACTCAAGTCCCAGTGGACTGGACCATTCAGAGTGACCCAAGTGTCCCCACATGGGGTGGTTGAGCTCGAGAAAAGAAATGGGACAAGGCTCAAAGCCAACCACTGGAGGATAAAAAGCTACATGGTATTCTGAGAGTGTAAATGCAGTGATAGAGGCATGGCATCTTGATGATGTCTAAGTAATCAAGGTGTCTACATCGTGCCGCGACGTTAAATCAAGCGCTGCTTGGGAGGCAACCCAAGATGTACAATCTAGCTAACTATAGGTTTTTCTTTTCGATCTAGGAGTTCTCTTCTTTTATTTTAATTTTGGTAACTCTTTAGATAGGTGTTTTATTTTTGTGTTAGTGTTTGCTAGATATAGAATATGGTCCGTATCTAAAAAGTGTCCAGAAAATGTAAAAAGAAAATCCTAATAGTTACTATGTGTGAAGGTGCGAAAGGCAAAATCTGCAAAAAAAAAAAAATCAGTTGTGCAATGGTCTACGGATCCCATCGACGGTCCTGGGTTCAATTCACAGATCGTGAATGGTGTCCGTAGACCCTAGGTAAGTTTTCTAAAAATTCTAAGTGAGGGGTTGGCCCGTCTAGCGTTGTGAGCACTACTGATGGTGCGGTGAGAATTGATGATAGCACTACTGAGGGTGCTGAGAAGGTAGATGGGAGCGCTACTGATGACGTTCCACATGTTGATCTAGCGGGCTCCTGGAAATCGGACCTGCCCGCTGCTTGAGTGGTCTTTGGCGCATGTGCGCCACAAGTTTGCTTCACCCGATCCTTTGCTTTGTATTTTTTGTGCATTGGGAACAATCGCACTTTATTTTGTTGGGGGTGGGGATAATTGGATTATGACTGATAGGGTGAAGTCTGAGTAGCCCAACTCATAATCCTCTCTTGGGGTTTTCTTGCCTGTGTTCTTTTTCCCCAAGAGACTGTTTTAATTTCTACCGGTATGTTTAGGAATGTATGTGTAGGAGTAAGTAGAGAAATGAAAGCATGATGGCATGAAAAGCATTAAAAAAATGATCCCTGTCCAAAACAGTCGAATTGTGCTAGATTGGTACTCTTGATGAGTTGAATGTGTAGGATCTCAATGTGACATGATAAGAACCTAGTTGACATCGTGACTTAAGCTAAAACTTGAGCTAGGTAATCTGATAATCTGATAATGAAACAATGTGCCAAGAGTGTGTGAGAAAAGTTGAATGTTGAGACAGTTTGTGTCAATCTAGAACTTGCCCTGTTGGTCTTGCTAAGATGATCTAAGCTAGAAGTTCGGAAGTGATCATAGGCCCTTGTTCAAATTAGTCCACGTAAGCCTAAAATGATCCAACCAAATGCAATCAATGTTCCCTTTGATCTAAATATTTGATCCTAAAATGGATCATTTCTTTTGATTCACCTAACTCACCTTTCCTAAAATAATTGTTTTGGCCCGGGTCCCTCCTTGGACATGTGCACCTTAACTTAGGCCAAAAGCCTAAGTTGAGGGTGGCTAATGCAAAAAGTTACCTCAATCTTGGCCCTGTTCCGACATTGGATATTGTGCACCTCATCTAATGTAAAATCCATAAGTTGAGGGTGTCTATGAAAGAGGAAACCAAAAGAAAAAAAAGGGTATTGAAAAGAGAAAAAGAAAAGATATAAGAGGATGTGAGTTTGTGCAAAAGAAGCAAAAAGATGATAAATAAAAGTGCTGAAAAATAAAGAAAAATAAAGTGAAAGAAAAAGAAGAAAGTGAAAAATAAGTGCTACAAAGTCAAAAAGTCACATCCATGATTGAAAAGAGTCAAGGGAAAGAAAGTAAAATGCAAGGATGCAAAAAATAGGTTGAGAAAAGAGGTAAAAGGCTAATGTAATGTTAAGGAGGGCAGAAAGTCACTAAAAAGTACCCAAATGTACCACATCTGACCCTGAGCCTACGTTACAAGCTAAGAAAGTCCTATAGTGATCCTAGAACTCTAAATTCATATCTTCTATGTGAAAAGGATTTCATTTGAAGTGAGGGCACTGATTACATTGTCGGAGAGTTGGTACCTTGGTGATTGTGAAAAAGTGTATGTTGTGTGTCTATTGGTCGATCTTTTTCATATCTTGATCCACATGAGTTAGCTTGTTGAATCTAAGAGAAAATATTTGCACTAGAAGAGGGAGTCGGGATTGAAAGCCATGTGATTGCTTGATTTTGAATGTTTGCTTCTACACAAGTGTCGTTTAGAGTCTTAGTGCATCGCTTGAGGACAAACAACAAATTTAAGTTGAGGGTGTTGATATACCGTAAGTTTACGGTATTTTAAATACATTTTACTTAATAGTTGTGTGTGTCTAGGGAAATTTTGTATTAGAACTAATGAGTATTGTGCTATATTTGCAGGAAATAGACTTGGATGAGGTTGAGAGAAACAGCAGCTGAAATCCAGCAGAAGGAGCCATCTACGAAGGTGACATACGGTCTGTGGATCCAGTCACGCTCCGTAAGTTGGTGTCATAAATGGAGCATCAGGGAAGTCTTGACCAAGTGTGGAACTACGGAAGCCATTGACGGAGCGTAGGTCGACCCACGGGCTATCCTACACATCCGTCGTTTGTATTAGAAAGTTTGAGTTCCAGTACCTGATGAAAAGTTTTAAGTGCGGAGCCACGAGAGGGGACCCACTGACCGTAGGTCGGCCTACGGTCCGTTATGCAGGTCAGTCATTTTCATGAGAAAGTTGAAGATTCCAACCTCTGTGGAAAAATTCTAAGTCTTGGGCTACGGAAGGGACCTACAGACCATAGGTCGATCCACGGTCCGTAGGTCAGTCTCGTCGATTGAAGCCGTGTCCAGCAATTTTATTTCCTTATTTCGTTTTCTTTTTGTATAGGACAATATTTTCTATAAATAGGGTATGTAAACCTCGTTTTTAGGGGTTAGACACCATAGTATTAATTTAGTTCTTAGTATTTTCTTGGGAATTAACTTGCAAACTCTATCAAATTTGATTTCCTAATTTCGGTTTATAATGATTCTTGCTTTGAATTTCAATTAGAGATTACGAGTTTCTTCTACTCATTACGTAAGTTTATGAATTCTTCTTCTAAAAATATGAATTGTGTTCTTTCTAGCATGGGCAACTAAATCCATAACTAGGTTTGTGAGAACCCTAAGCAATTAACAAAGTATAAGTAATTCTTGAATAGTGTTGTTGCATGCATTGATAATTCTTTCATTTAGAAGTCTTTTTAACGGTGGCCAACGTTAGAATCGCCTTATTGCTACTTACCGGACCAAGGGGCTAGTTAATAAGAAAAGAATTATCAACATAGATTTAGTGTGATACTATCTAATAGTCTAATGTCAATTGGTGTGAGGGTGAAAACTAAGTCATACATTGATGTGATGTCTAATATGAGGTAAAAGTAAGGGTTAGTATATTATACATACGTAGCCGGACCAAGGTGCGGGGTGAAATTCCCTATTTGGCAGACTAAGCACTTAGAGATACATAACGTGCCACTTTGCATGTGATACACTAGGAAAGGATTGCTATTACTAGGATTACCGCGTTATGAGCTTATGGGGAACACATACACCCTAGTTTCTTTCTCTCATTGATAACAACTAAAGTTCGAATCTTGCTCACTTGCTCTCTAAACAACAATTAGTTATTTGTTACACAAACCCCCACCCCCCTTTACTTACTTATCTCGGAAACATGTTGACTAAATGAATATAATCGAAAGTTAAAGTTAAGTCTAAACCATATTCCTCGTGGGATCGAACTCAACCTACAAGTTGGGTTCTTTACTTGATAACGATCTTTTATACTTCTTTAGAGAGGTGTAATTTGAGCGTATCAGCTGCTTATGTTTAGTCCATTCTCTTCGGACTTAGACTAGCTCTTTAGAATTCTAATGTTTGGTTGGGGTTGCACCCCTTTTTCTTAGACTTGTTCAACTTTAGAGTATTTGTACATTAACTTTCAGGTTCTAGGCATTGTTTTCCGCAATTATTTTGTTAGACTTTCAAAGTTTATAGGAACTTCAGTTTATTTCTGCATTTAAAACTGCTTATGTATCTTTAAATGCGTAGTATTTTTGTTAAGTTGCTTAGTTGGATTGTAGTAATGGTTCTCCCATCGGAGGATTAGCGTGGGTGCTAATCACGATGATCTAGGTGATGACAAAGTTGGTAACAGAGCCCTAGGTTCGTTGATCTCGGTGTACCAAAACGAGTCTAATAGAGTCTTATGAAATGATACGGAGACGTCTGTACTTTTATTCGAGAGGCTATAGGACTTTAGGAAATCTCTCTGTTTTCTCTTGTCTCATTTCATTCTATAACTTGATTCGAATTGGTATTTGATGATCCAAATTGGTATCTAATCTCCTTCACTCTCCTGTCCACATATGGTTAACACTAGATTCAATGGTGTTAGGCCCGTAGCTGCCGTTAATGAGCCAGCTGAGGAGTCCACAGCAAGAGGCCACGGTCGAGGTAGGGGTAGAGCCGAGAAAGGGTAGCACCCGCTAGGGGTGGAGCTCGCTAAGACTACAATTATTCCTCCCTTAGACCCAGTGTTAGCTCAATCGATTATGACTTTGCTGAAAGGATTGGTTGAACCTGGAGTTCTTCCCTCAGCTCAAGCAACTCAAACTCCCGCCAACCCCCCTATTGTTGTTACTGTTCCCAAGGTGGGTGGAGCTGTAGCCACTGATTCCTTTTTCCGTCCCCTATTGGGTCCCGTGATGACTGGTAATGAGTATGAGATGTTGACTAAGTTTCTTAAATTGAAGCCTCCTGTGTTCCATGGTTCTAAGAGTGAGGACGCCTATGAGTTCATCTTGTATTGTTATGAGAGACTTCATAAGTTGGGTATTGTCCATCAGCATAGAGTAGTGTTTGTGACTTTCCAACTTCTGTGTGAGGCTAAGAAGTGGTGGAGAGCTTATGTGGAATGCAGATCGTCATCTTTATCCCCACTCACTTGGACACAATTTCATTCTCTGTTTTTGGAAAAGTATATGCCCCGGACTTTGAGAGATCACAAGAAGGATGAGTTCATGGCTTTGGAGAAGGGTGGTATGATTGTAACTGCTTATGAGGCTAAGTTCCATGCCTTGTCTAGATATGCTGCACAATTGGTGACTATAGAGGAGGAGAGGATTCGTCTATTTGTCAAAGGATTGAATCCCGAACTTCAGGTATTGCCTGTTCAGATGACTTTACAAGAAAAAGCTTTATAAATTGACCAACTGTGTGAAGAAAGTAGAGGTAGTTAGATGTAATGGGCAGGCTAAGGCTTTGGCTAAGAAAGCCAAGAGCACAGGTAACTCTCAGGGTCCTTACTCCAGAGGTTCACGTAGGCCGACTCTTGCAGCCCGGCCAATTCAGTCCGTCATGCCCGCTTCTACGGGTAGTTACTCGGGAATTGCACAATAGAATTTTATGCAGGATAGCTAATGAGTTGTGTCTTCGACTAATGGCAGACCGTTTTTTGATCGTACTTGTTATAATTATGGGGAACCTGGGCACATGAGGAGAGATTTTCCTGAACCATGCATGTTGGATCCCGTGCAGTAGCAAACTAGAGCAGTGGTACCTGCGGGCAACAGTAATAATGGTAGAGGACGTTCCCAAGGTGGGCGAAGAGGAAATCAGCGAGGCCATGGAGGTTGGGGTAATGGTAATAAAGGTAGAGGAGCAGCGTAACCAGGCAATGAGGTTGTCCGTCAAGATGACAGGGCTCAATTTTATGCCTTTCCGAGCAAGACTGAGGCGGAGATATATGATGCAGTGATCACATGTACTATTTTTTTCTGTGACCGGATGGCTAATGTATTGTTTGATTTGGTATTTACTTTTTCATACGTGTCAGTTCAGTTTGCCTTGGGATTTGATACTGTTTATGATGTACCTGATGCCCCTATCCATGTTTCTACCCAGTTAGAGAGTCTGTCATAGTCACCCATGTTTATCGTGCTTGTCCTGTCATGCTTATGGGTATCCAAACTTGGGTTGATTTGGTTATTTTGGATATAATTGACTTTGATATAATCTTAGGCAGGCTTACTTGTCCCCCTATTATGATGTGTTAAATTTTAACACTAAGTTTGTGACTCTAGAGATCCCGGGTAGGGAAAAGTTAGAGTGGGAAGAGGTGTACATGCCTAAGCCAGCTAAGGTCATATCTTCCATTCGGGCTAGGAAATTGGTTGGGCAGGGGTGTTTGGCATATTTGGCTCATATTCGGGATATTGAGGTTGAGCCTCCATCTATCGAGTCTATTTCTATGGTGTTGGAATTTAAAGAAGTGTTTCCTACCGATTTGTCTGGTATGCCTCTAGATAGAGATATAAATTTCTGCATTGATTTAGAACCTAGTACTCGCCCAATCTCCATTCCTCCTTATCGCATGGCTCCAACAGAGTTAAGAGAGCTTAAGGCCCAAATTTTAGGAGCTTCTTGATAAAGGCTTCATCTGTCCTAGTGCTTCCCCGTGGGGTGCTCCTAGTTTGTTTATTAAAAAAAATGGTAGTATGAGAATGTGCGTAGACTATCGACTGTTGAATAGGGTCACCATTCAAAATAAGTATCCATTGTCTTGGATAGATGATCTTTTTGACCAGTTCCAGGGTGCTTCAGTTTTCTCTAAGATTGATTTAAGGTATGGTTACCATTAGTTAAAGATTAGGCCTGAGGATATACCGAAAATGGCATTCAGGACCTGCTATGGGCACTATGAGTTTTTAGTAATGTCATTCGGGTTGACAAATGCACTTGCAACTTTCATGAGTTTGATGAATGGTGTGTTCAAGACATTTCTTGATTCGTTTGTTATTGTTTTCATTGATGACATTTTTGTTTATTCGAAGAGTAAGGGAAGAGCATACCGACCATCTTCGCATTGTTCTGGCTGTTCTTAGAGACAAAAATTGTATGCTAAATTCTCTAAGTGTGAGCTTCAGTTCCCTTTTTGGGGCTTGTAGTTTCAAGGGAAGGTAATGGTATATCCCCAAAAGATTGAAGTGGTTAAGAATTGGGTCCGGCCTAGCTCAGTCACTGAAGTTAGGAGTTTTGTGGGGCTCGCTAGCTATTATCGTAGGTTCATCAATAATTTTGCTTCAATTGCCATGCATTTGAAAAGGTTAACCAAAAAGGAGGTACCTTTTGAGTGGACTGAAAAATGTGAAGAGAGCTTTCAAAAGCTCAAGACCCTTCTTACCACAACACCTATTCTAGCACTACCGGTGGAAGGTAAATATTTAATTGTTTATTCTGATGCTTCACATTCGGGTTTGGGTGTTGTGCTGATGCAGGATAAAAATGTCATAGCTTATGCATCGTGGCAGTTGAAGGTGCATGAGATGAACTACCCAACACATGATTTGGAGTTAGTAGCGGTAGTGTTTGCCCTTAAGATATGGCGGCATTATCGTTATGGTGTCAAATGTGAGGTATTTACTGACTATCATAGCCTACAACATGTATTCGCTCAAAAGGACCTAAATCTGAGACAACAAAGGTGGATGGAGTTACTCAAGGACTATGATTTGACCATTCAATATCATCCGAGTAAGGCTAATATGGTGGCAGACGCATTAAGCCGAAAGGCGGTGAGTATGGGTAGTCTAGCTTGCTTGAGTGTATCCAAGAGACCTTTGGCTAAAGAAATTCAAGCCTTGGAATCTACGTTCATGCAGTTGGGCATCTCAGAAAAAGGTTGGGTGTGAGCTAGCATTGAGGTGAGGGCCACATCTATTGAGGAGATCAATGCCAAACAGTTTAAGGATGACAGTTTGAATGAGCTCAGAAAGAAAAGAGTGGTTGGCAAGGCACAAGATACAACTCTTGATGCGGGGGGAGTGCTCAGTTTTAAATGAAGATTTGTGTTCCTTGAATAGATGACTTTGTAACACCCTAAATGCTGATAGTTGCAAACTTGCTGTTTGTGTTTCTAGAAAATATTCTATTCTAGGTATGTATAACTAATTTGGCTGAAATTCAAGATACAAACTGTTGGTAAGTGCTGAAATCTGTTTTGCATATCTTGTGATCTGACAGGTTCTGTCCAGATTTCTCTGTTGTGGTAGCTGAGTAGGTTGCGTTACGTTTAGAATATCTCAGAATATGATTTGGAAATATGATTCATATATCTACAACTCCTATGTTTATGTTTAGCTGTTATGGAGGTGGTTGCAATCTTAAGAGATGCATCTACATCTTTCATGAAGGTTACAAAGTACTAGACTGACCAGAAGCACTGTTATTTAATTGTATTTTTGACTTGATTTAGAAATTGTAGACAGAATCTTATGGTTTGTGGTATTCTATTCATCCGGGTATGACTAAGATGTACCGAGACTTGAAACAACTTTATTGGTGGCCTGGCATGAAGAAAGACATAGCTAAGTATGTGGCTAAGTGCCAAAACTATCAACAGGTAAAGTATGAGAATCAAAGACCTGCAAGTTTGCTTCAGAGAATGTCAATTCCAAAATGGAAGTGGGGAACGATAGCTATGGACTTTGTGGTCTCCCCTAGACATTGGGAAAATTTGATTCTATTTTGATAGTGGTTGATAGATTGACTAAGTCAACCCATTTTATTCCAGTCAGAATAGATAATAATGCGCAACAGTTGGCTAAGGTTTATGTGAAAGAGATAATAAGGCTGCATAGGGTGCCCCTCTCTATCATCTCAAACAGTGGTACACACTTCACATCCAAATTTTGGAGTAAATTACATGATGGATTGGGAACTTAACTCACTTTTAGTACATCCTTTCATCCGCAAACGGACGGGCAGTCAGAGAGGATGATTTAAGTGTTAAAGGACATGTTGAGGGCATATGTGATTGACTTTGGAGGACATTGAGATAAGTTCCTACCGTTGTGTGAGTTCTCCTATAATAACAGTTACCACTCCAGCATTGACATGGCATCGTTTGAGGCACTTAATGGGAGGGGATGTAGATAACTCATAGGATGGTTTGATGCCGGGGATATGAAACCTTTGGGGGTTGATTTGGTGAAGGCTACTCAGGATAAGGTGAGAAGTATCCAAGCTAAGCTTCTAGCAGCCCAGAGTCGATAAAAAAAGTACACAGACCGTAAGGTAAGAGACATGGCATTTCAGACGGGTGAACAAGTTCTTCTAAAGGTATCACCCATAAAGGGGGTGATGAGATTTGATAAGAAGGGCAAGCTTAGTCCTCGATACATTGGTCCATTTGAGGTTCTTGAATGTGTAGGGCCAGTGGCTTATAGGTTGGCTTTACCACCTAGACTTTCTAGAGTTCATCTGGTGTTCCACGGGTCCATGTTAAAGAAGTATCATGGCGACGTAGATTTCATCATAAAGTGGGACTCAGGGTTTTAGACAAAGACCTTCAGTATGATGAGGAACCGATTGCAATTCTTGATCATGATGTCCGAAAGCTGAGGACCAAAGAGATTAAGTCCGTGAAAGTTCAATGAAAGCATAGTCCAGTTGAGGAAGCTACTTGGGAAATCGAGAAGGACATGTGAGACAAGTATCCCCGGTTGTTCGGCGATTCAGATACTACTCTATTCTTACTTTAGCCAATTTATCCTAGTTGATCACTAGGGGATGAGTGATGGGTAAATTGGTATCTATTTTAACGACTGATTCTCGTCGTTATAGAAAATCCAATAGGGAAAGAATTGGGGCCAGAAAACTTTTGAGTAGTAACTTGGAAATTCCTAGCCTAGTCTAGATTTGGACGAAATCAAAGTTAGCGGGGTCTAGGGAAATCTGGTAATGAATGAGAGATTTAATAAGGAATTTTATTACATGGGTGGATAGCCAAGACGTTAAGGAGCTCGTATGACTTTACGAAATCGAATTCAGGCGAGTGGATCTCCCGAAACTGATCTTAGCGTGAAAGGGTAGTTTTTGAATGTCATGGGTTGAAGGTGTGTTGTGAAATGGGGGTTTGGAACTCAAATTCCGACTCTCTGTCTCCATGTAAGCCGTTGTGGCGGGATTATTCCCGCTAGGGTGGTGCTGTTGTGGTGGGATAGGATCCGCCGTAGCAGCCAAGTCACGAATTAAGTCGAGATTAAACCCTAAAAATGTTATTTTCTATAAGTTTCGTTCTTGCAATCTAAGAGATGACCCAGGGATATTTCTTAAAGGTCTTCCACCTCTTCTAGCACTAAAGGTAAGGATTTTACTTCCCTAATCCGTTTTTCGATCCGTAGAACTTAGATTCTTGGATAATTGTTATTGGGGGAAAGTTTTAATCAGAAGTTAATGGTGGGAAAAAAGCCTTAGCTACACCTTAGGATCATGGGTTTGATATTGGGTTATTGGGTTTGTTATAATCCAAATAATTAGACCTTAATTTTTTTATCCATGCGTGTATTAAATGTTTGTAGACCTAGAACAAGCGAAAATAATACAGAAAGGGAATATTCAAGTGCCTTATGGGGATTCAAACTTGATTTTGATATAGGTGATGGTTTGTTTCATGTTTTGCGTGATGTATATTGGTAATTGCTTCATTGTAATGCATGTATGTATGTGAATGAAGCCCTGTTGATCAAACCTAATGAAATGAGTATGAATGAACAAACGTATGTCATGATTCAACACTTGATTATATGATTATGAGTATGTGCATGATGAGTGTGATTGTGGTTGTGCTGATTGGATCGGGTGTCACGTTTCGACACATATATTGGATCGGGTGCCACGTTCTGGCATACATATTGGATCGGGTATCACGTTCCGGCACTAATTAGGATCGGGTGTCACGTTTCGGCACACTAACAGTTTGGGTATGGGCTCCATGAGAAGACCATTGATTTGTCATATCTACTTGTTATTGAGAATGTGGAATTGTACATTGCTCATAAAATGATAATTGATGTGTGTGTGTGTGTGTGTGTATATATATATATTTCTGTGGAATAACTGTGTTATCTTACCAGTATACTGTGGTTGTGTACTGATACTGCAGTTGCTCGTTCTTTGTTGTGTACAGGGCATCTTCAGACGGCTATTGATAGACCTCAACTAGGATATCAGTGATCGAGATCGGAATTCAAGGGTGAGCCATTTCTTCTAGGTTGCCATGAGTTCTCTTATGTTTAGTCCATTCTCTTCGGACTTAGACTGGCTTTTTAAATAATTTTGATGTTTGGTTGGGGTTGCACCCCTTGTTCTTAGACTTGTTGAACTTTAGAGTTTTGGTACATTGACTTTCAAGTTCTAGGCATTGTTTTCCGCAATTATTTTGTTAGACTTTCAGAGTTTATGGGAACTCCAGTTTATTTCTGCATTTAATCATGTTTTCATATCTTTAAATGCGTAGTATTTTGGTTAAGTTGCTTAGTTGGGTTGTAGTAATGGTTCTCCCCCCGGAGGGTTAGTGTGGGTGTCAATCACGATGGTCTGGGTCATGACATTTAGAGTCAGCACCACCTTGCGAGATGTCCTTTTCAGAAGGTCCTTTCCATAACCTTCAATTTTGACTATTGTAGAATTATCATGAACATAGTCTCAACGGATCCAACAAGAGCATATGAACCAAACGCTTCTTTTACAACACAAAGACATGACTTTTCACTAGTCTAACACTTTTTTTATTTAAAAAAATCACATTTTAGGTGACCTTTTTTCATAAACGAATACAATTTTTTTGAACAAGTATGTATTTAATTTGGTGGTTTCATACTAATTATATCATACTAGTAAACGAGAAATTTAACACTAGAATATCATAAATACTCTATTTTGTGCTTCCAAATTTAATTTAGACACTGTCTAATTTTATCTTTATCATGAGCAAAGAACCTCAACATGTTAAATATGATATCAAAATATTTTTCAAGTATTTGAAAATAACTTTTCACATAATTTTTTTTCCATGCTTACCTCTTTTGGAGATAATATTCTACAAAATAATTGCTAGTGCTTCAATTTCCTTTGACAATCTTTACAAAATGTCAAAGGTTAATCTATAGAAGCACTCATTGTGGGCACAAAATCACTAACTTTATGTCACTCGCTTTTTTTTCTTCTATCACAATTAGACAAACCACTTAATACTTAGAATACTAACAATACAGACTTAATCTTTATACAACTTGTTTCTCGTTAACGATGAAATTTTTATATTCTTCAAATCGTTTTGCCTTAATATTCCTGATGAAGTTTTTACACTCTTCAAGTCAAAAAATTCATCCAAAAAGAGTGTTTAAAAGGAGTAAAAAAATTAGAAGAATGTAGTCTTATTTTTATAAGACACAATCAAATTTCACATGGAGTAGAAAACTACACAAGTTTTAGTCTCCAAAAGTGTGACCCATTTGGTCCACTACCAAATTGCATAAATGAAATCTCATTATTGAGGTCAACTTACTCATTTGAATTTGCAACTGAACTTATTGTTCTCTAATTCCTCTGTCACACTCAATAAGTTAAAGCATTAGAGATTTCAAATAATTAGACCAGTAGCATATTAAAGTAGTGTTGTTCATCCCAAAGTTCTTTTATCATATGATAAAATAATTTTGTATCTCATTTTTTTCTCCAACAAAGTAGAACATAGAAAATACTAAACTAAGATACTTAGAATAAAACTTTGCAAAACTTCGTAAGAGACAACAAAGTCTAAAGTATATTTTCATAACCAGAAATTTAAAACCAGTATAGAAAATATAATATACAATAAACTAGAAATAATATTGAAAAGAAGAAAATTGAGCTCACTAAATGCACAGTGTGTCCTTAAGGAAATTATTTCCCTTAAGTACACGAGGTTAATGGAATATATCCTCATATGATAGAACGATTTTACTCACCGGTGTATTAGTACCTAAAATCACGATGTCAGCGAATCACTCAACGACAGTAAAGTATACTAGAATTTGTTTGTGCAGAATAAAAAGTAGTTCAGAAATACTTATTGTGCCTTATCGAAAATGTTACAACCCTTTGGAAAAGTCAAAAGTCATAACACTTCGTAAAAGTTATAACCTTACGGAAAAGTTGCAACTTTTCATAAAAGTCACAACTCTTCTGAAAAGTGACAACTCTTCGTAAAAGTTGCAACTTTTCATAAAAGTCACTACTCTTCAGGAAAGTCACTACTATTTGTAAAAGTTACAACTTTTCATTCACATCTTTAAAAACCCAATAGTAATGAACATAGTTCTAGGAAACGAGAATCTTGAAGGCAAGAAATCCATAGAGAAAGGGATGCAATGGCGTCCAGAAAAACAAAGGTAATTGAAGATCAAGAAGACAACAGTACAATTAAGAAGTTAAGAACTGGTTCTCTTCACATCAATGACTGCAAGCTAAGTACGTGACTCCATTTCCATTATGTTAAATTTTTCAATGATCAATTAAAGACCATGTAACGTTTTATAATGCATAAATATAATGGTGCATGCTTTTTGGTACATTGTAATTTCCACAGGTGGATCCATCAAGAATGTATGTGAAATGAAAGAATGTAATGAAGAAAGCAATGATATAGTACTGGACCCTGAGGATAGGACTACAGATATACTGAATGAAAAGAGTGATCAACTCACCAAATCTGGGTATGTATATATATATATATATGTTACTTAATAAAAACGTACTTCTTGTTTGATTCTTGACAATGATTTGTTGTGCTGTTATTCACGCAGAGGCGAAACTGGTCGTGTTAGTACGTTGACAATTAGAGAAGCGTTGATATACAAGAAACTAACAAAATCTGACCTTACCAGAGTGCCAATGGCTTACAGCTCCCAGGGAAAGAAGTCAGAGAGAAACTCCTTCCTCATATTTCTGCACCTACTCTCGGTGAAGCAAAACATGTAATTTTAGTTGATCATCAAGGACAAGAATGGAACATGTTACTCGTGTGTCAAATTGAAGATGTCTACTTTCTTAAAACACATTGGTATGACTGTGCGGATGTATACAATTTAGCTGTTTCAGATACTGTCGTTATTGAGAGGATTATGAAGCAACAAGTGAAAGAAGATTTGGATTTTGCTGCAGTGAGTGAGATTGGCGATCACGACTGGGACACCATCTTTCTTCCCATTTCAACATGGCAGATTGAACAAGTTAATACTATTAATGCAGAGGACGTCAAAGAGCAAACTGAAATTAAAGATATTGGCAAAGTTGAAGTAGTTGTAGTTATGTATGAAATCATAATCAAGAGAGACCCTGAAAATACTAAACTGAAAATACTAAGTATGTTATACTATAGTTAATTTGAGTAGTGTTGCATGATAAATGTATGAAGAACACTCAAATGAAGTACTATACGACAAAAACACATAAATTTTGATTTTAGAATTTTCCTTTGCTCTCTGGATTTACTCCTTTTGTCAATTGGCTAATTAAATTGTTATGGGTTAGGTCTATGCAAACTTATTTTACAGATGTCAATATGTCAAATAAATTGAAAATCAGTGTCAGGGTCGCTATTTCCAGATGAGGATTCTGACTTGTAGCTCTAAGCCATGTCACAAACTCATCCGACTTGGAAGATGCGCTCACAAGTGGAAACACGGAGGTAGACCATATGCTCCAGAGATTGTGTAAGAAGTATACCAATGTGGATTCCTTGGCATTGCTTACTGGAAGTAATGCTGATATTGCAACTCTCAAAGGCCTGGGAACTCCTCGAATTGGGAATGCAAAATCAGTAGAAGCAAATTTGGTACAAGAACCTTCTTCCATTACCAAAGTTCAGGTGTTCGATGAAATTTCACACACAGCTGTGAGCTCTGGCATTCCTGAAATTAACTAAAGATTGTGCGAAGATGTTAGTATGCAAACCAAGGTCCCTACTTCGGTGTTAAATGATCCGAAAGCATCTAATAGTGTGGAGTAGGAAAATTCACTAGATAATGTAGCTTTGCAAATTACTCAAAACCTAAGAGGACAAGGTTCTTCGTTGTCCTTTAATAGAGTGAATGAAGGGGTACTCTGTTGTCGATAACTGCAATGTATTAACATGTCCTTTGATTGCATATTCACTAGTCTTTGTTGAATATTATGCGGTAAAACATGACGTTTTGGTGGCCAACTTCCAGCAAACATCAATGTTGCAACTTCGCTATATCACTATTTGTTGGCGTGGTACAGATGTGGGAGGTAAAAGTATGAAGGAGTGTATATAAGGTGAAGGTTGTGCGCACTACTGGTTACACACTTTATAGGATCATAGAGATAGTAGAGTTGGCTGCACGCCATAGATTACATCATTAGTCATGACTTAGGTAATGCATTCGTTTTTGTTATCCTCTTGAACAAATGTGTGGTTGCAAGATAAGTTATAACTGAACTCAAATTGATAGTGCGGAAGAGTTTTACTGTAAATCAGAAAGAACATGATTGTAATTGGTGGTTATCAATTCTAAGGAGAGATTTGGTGGAAGACGAGCTTTTACAAATATTGCTCTGTACTTCGAGGTGAATAAATTTTAGTTTCGACAAGTTTGAGCATGTTATGAAGTGTTCTCTTTATCATATTTTAAGTGCTTTTGAACATCCTTTCGATCCTAACAGTAGCCTTGGTGAAATTCTCGGCATCCCCATTCTTTTTCTATGCTTTAGTTACTTGTAATTACTTGTAATTTCAATATCTAAATTTGGTGGTTTGAGTATTGTAATTACAATTATAAAGCTGTAATCATGTCCCAGTTCTTATTAATATAGAGAGGAATTCGGGTTTGTTACAGTAAATAAGAATCACTTAACTTGTGTGCTCCTCGTGTATACTGGATAACACACAAAATAGAAGCCATAAATATACTACTAGTAGGACAAAGCCAAACACAAGATATGACAACAGTAGCATCAAGACTAGCTTAAGTAGGTCAAATGTGTCGTACAGCTCGATATCCATTAGCTTGATCACTAAGATTTGAATCAAAATAATAACAATATATGTCTCTCTAATCAACCCAAGAACCCTATATATCTGTACACATTGCCATGTGAGGACGAAAATAAAAACATTCCCCAAGCTTTTGTGTTTATGTCTGCGACCAGTTAAAATGACTATAAAGAAAGCATTAGCAATGAACATTTTAAGAGAGGATTGGAGGAGTTCCTCCCGAGTTAATCACTGTTAAGCTATTGAAAGAATATACAAACATCCGCAGAAAAGATTTGGAGGCCAGGTACTTGAACAGGAAAAATTGTTATAGAATATACTAACATGTAAACGATCTGAACACGAATATCTGCAAATTACAATTGTGCGTTTTGAGTATAAAACTTTTTAAGCACTAAACAAAATGAATGAAGCTACTAATTAGTTTGATGGCTAATCCCAATGGATGAATGTATTACAGTGATCAAGTTCAATCCTGTGTAAGTGACAGACTAGTATTAATCAATCCATCCATCAGAGTCTGTAAGAATCATCACTATCATATTCTAGTTCATCACAATGAAGTTCCATCCTATTATCGACAGCAGTAGTAGTTGCAGTCAAAGGAGGTGCTGAACTATTATCGACAGCTGAAGTAGTTGCAGTAGAAGCAGGTACTGAACTATTATCGACAGCAGTAGTAGTCTAATAAGTGATTTCATAGTGATTGGTAGTGTCTCCGATAATCAACAATTTGTGTTAGCTACATATTCCTCCCAATCGGTTCCTGTAATATAATATTCATCTTGAACAGGATGCTCCACTAGCACAACAATTGATTCCTTCCTAATTGTATCATTTAGAGGTAGAAATATTGCATGTCCTACTTGAAGAATAACATGTGGAACAAGCAATCTTGATTCTTCCTTTGATAACCGTAAGCAGTTGGGATTCTCTGCAACATCTTTAGCACATAAATTCTTGACAAGCACTGATATTATCTCTATTGATTTACTGCAAATTAATTAAAAAGAAGAAAAATATGAGTAAATGAGTTATGACTAAAACCGGGAATTGAATTGAAAAACATACTTGTTTAATTTGCAAGGGTAGATTTCATAGAAAAATCTTGGCTCATAACAATATATGAAGTCCCCACATTCCAATTTGTGTTGAGCTGCATATTCATCCCATCCACTTCCTGAAATTTGGTATTCGTCTTCATCGTCACGCACTAGTTCCACTGTAAATGTCCTTTTCTTAATTGGATCACGAATAAGTAGATCTGTTACTTGTCCATTTTTAGGAAAAGGAGGTTTAAGGAGATTCTCTTCCACATGCTTCTTTGGTAACCATAAGAATTTGGGATTTCCATAAACGTCTTTAGCACATAACCTCTTGACAAGCACTTTCTTCACTGATGGACTATAAGAAAAATTAGAGTTATGACTAAAACAGAGAATTGAATTGAATAAAATAGAATTGAAGAAGATACCTGTGAAGCATCAGATTCTGCATTTTTGAAAGAAATTCAGCAAATTGTAGTTCCTCCATTTCTGCACTTTTTTAAGACTTCTAT